>OZ004671.1:13460995-14060995 GCA_963924505.1 Agonopterix alstromeriana
AAAAAGTTAAAATATTATAGCGAATTTTAATGAATTCATTATTTTCAAAATTGTATCCCAAAACGTTTGTGGTATTTATTTACTCGTAAGTAAGTGCCTTTGCTTCTAAGGTCTGTGTTTCGGCCGTTCATTACATTTTAATTGCTTTTCGTATCTAGTTTGTTTTGCGGACGTTTGTTTTACATTTGATTTGCTTTTGCAACTTTATTGTTTTAGGCCAGTCTTTGCCAGGACCGCATGTTGGACTATTTATTAATTAAAACTTGAAATGGTATTTTAATCGTAAGTGGTTTCAGATTTATAACCGCATTGCATAGATTTGACTTATTCGTTGAAGAGCACCGAGTTTGAATAACACTTCAGTTTCAGCACCTAATCTATTCCACGAATTTGAAACGGAATTTGATATTTTGCATTATTTGGGTCAAGGTATTTGTTTTAAGGCACTTTCAGAAGTATTTATAATTCTTATAATAAGTATACATACATCAACTTCTGACTGTATTCCCTGGGGTGGTGGTCAGAATCATTTCTGCAACTATAAACTGCGTTTAAAATTTTTAAGTTTTTAACCGATTTGATATAATTAAAGTGGTATAAATGACATGCCTTTTGCCCACAGAAACGCTTAAAAGAAAATGTATCCCTTAGTCGCCTCGTAGTAATAGTACACACCCACATGGGTAGTAAACACGCACTTGCGTGCTTGATCTATGCTTAGCCGGCAATCATGCCTTCATCTGATTCTAGGTTTTATCATTATGCATTTTCAAGGAACCTGTTACACGAATATAATTATGTTTTGTCTAAAAAGAACAAAACAAAACACAAATATTTCAAACTTACTTGTTTCCGTAGCCGTAACCGTGTAGCACGGTCTACGCTGTTGTCTACGCCGTAGCGGCAATTCCGTACCACCTCTGCGCTATCATGAATAAAACATACTTCTACCTATACTAAATAGAAGCCTAGTAGGTAGATACATACAGTGTGATTTAGTTCTTTTAATCCTTCAAGAAATACCAACAAAATTTATTGATACTTTTATGTTGTCCAAATAAAGAAAGAAATGTCGTTATTGATCTAATATTGGGGAGGCTTCTTTCAATTGGTTTGGTTTTGTTAGAATAGAGCCTTTGAGAGCTATAAATATTAATGTGACTTCAAAGCTTCTGGGTGTGTTCTGGATAATAGCTTTTGTCAGTCCTGAGATTTTTTGTGATCATATTTATATTCAATTATTTCATAAAATAAAGAACAACTAATAATCTAAAACTTATTTTGCCCATGACTTCGTTTACTACGTATATTTATGTACATAAATAATGTAAGTACCCAAAACCTGAAATCCGTTCCTACAATATCGATTACTAAATAAATGCACTAAATATGACTCTTTAGTTCACATTTTTTTATTTTATTTGTTACACAAAGCCGCGTCATATTTTGAGTTAGTAAAAAAGTAGGAAAATAGATATTGGTTAGGAAATTGTTATAAATTAGTTTTGTTTCGCTTTAATTTCTTATTTATTAAAAAGTTTATTTCAGACTAATATTTATTAAAAAAACATATTTTAAATTACTACCTTCAAAAATGGCAGAAACATGCTTTGCAGAAATGTGCTTTGACACCCCGGTTCGTGTAATGACACGTTATATAAAAGAGGATCTATATAGTAATACACTACATAGTATAGATTGCCAAGCTAGGGTCCTGGGTTCCCGGTTATGGATGGTATATATATTGACGGCCCGATAGCACAGTCGGTAGTGAACCTGCCTGCTGTGCCGAGGGTCGCGGGTTCGAATCCCGTAAGGGACAAATATTTTTATGATGAATATGAATATTTGTCGAGTCATGGTTGTTTGTATCTATATATGTATGCTATGTCGTTGTTAGTCATCATAATACAAGTCCAGGCTAGATTCTGGTACTTTAAATGTGACTAGATAATTTGTGTGACAATGTCCAAGATATTTATTTATTTGTTTATTATATCAAGTTCCGTCACGTTCAGTCGCTAGACTGATCGTACAACTTGTCGTCAGAACATCCCGACATATCAAGTCATATGCATAGAACAACCACTATTATGATAGCTGCATTCCTCACGTCGTCGTCGGCAGAGGTTACATATAAATTTACATATTGCATTCTATTTGGGCATACTCGAGCTTGGCTTCTATTCGTTTTGTTTTGTTAGAAAATATTCAACTCGTTTTGGTTTGGGAAACTATGTTGGGAAGACCGTTGTGTTTTACTTTAAAATATGTGAGTCTGTTAAACTCGATTTTATGTTAAACTCGAGTTTACACGCAACTTCGTCCGCACAAATTATATACCAGATTTGAAGTCAGATCATAAGCTATCAAACAAAAAAGTTGCATCAAAATAGGTTCGGTAGTTTTTGCGTGATGCCCGAACAAACAAACAAACAAACAGACCGACAAACATTCTAAAAAAGGTTGTCTTGGAGTCAGTGACACCTAAAAATCATATCGTAATCTGTTTCTAGTAAATATCTTCAATGTTCAATGACACACTTCTGTTACAGTTTTAATTCGTTTTATAATAGTTTAGATACAGGATACATTTTCAGTCAGTGCGGAAACTTAAACCATGCATTCTACTGGACTCAAACTGAACAACTTTCACTATGGAGCCAACCTCGAAACCGCAAAAACAGACTGAAGTACCTACTCGACCCAAATGTATAGAACAGCAGATTTTTTTCGTACTTCGATGTTGGTTACATACTTAATGAACAATTTTCAGTTTGATACTCTGAAACACATATTTAAAACTTAGTACTATCTCTTGTTACACCCTATATGCTGCCTTTGAAACTGTATATCACCCATTTCTACACGTGTGAGGTTTTTATGCAGCGGTTTTGTGGGCGAAAGGTTGGTTCCATTTCACACCTCATTCCAGCCTTAAACCTTCAAAATGTTAAAAGTGAGCATTGCATGCTTCTATAAGTAGTTTAGTAGTTGCTTCTGACTGTTCTATTAGGGATAATTATCGTGAGTGTATGTATTTACAATGGGATCTGTACTATAAAAACCATTTTACTCGTCATGAAATTCATGGCTTGAATTTGGTTTCTTTGCTCTCAGTTTATACCATTTTCATTGTAATTTATTTCTGTTTCTTTTTGTCTTACCTTAAAATCTATTTTAAAAAACTGACCAAGTGCGTGTCGGGCCAAGCGCAGTGTAGGGTTCTGTTGTTGTATATGTTCATAGTACCAAACATTCAAAGTCCGCATATTGTGACATGCGGACTTTGAATGTTTGGTCCTATGAACATATAAACGAAATTTTTCACACAAAAAAAAATCATTCCCACTTTACGTTAAGGGAAAGTAAAAAAAAATTTTTTTATCGGTTTTATTTCGCCACTTTGTCGGCGTCATTAATATGTATTCCCATGCCAAACTACAGCTTTCTATTACTACGAGTCTCTGAGCCAAGTCGCGGACAGATGGACATGTTGAAACTATAAGGGTTCCTTTTTGACTACGGAACTCTAAAAATTATATATTTGTAATAAAATTCATAACCTTTATCTCACGAGCTGCTCTATAAATATGCATAATGTCACTGATGTAGGTCGAGTGATTCGATAAGACAAGCTGGACTGGCCTGTTAGTTGAGAGACCGTCTTGTAAGCTTATAACCTGGTTCGTACAATGTGTCACTTCTAGTTAAAGTGATTTTACATGCTTCGCGACGAATAAGAAAAGCTTGGAGTAAGTAATGTTAATTTAAAAAACCTTTTAATTCACGCCATTTTTACGTACATTGGCTGACAATATCACCTAAACAATCTACTTTTTCTATTTAGACCGATTTGTGAGATATAATTTTAGTTCCTTAAATTTTAGTGCATCAATGTACTACATTAGATGAGTACCATATTAATTGTACTTACCAAACAAACATGGAAACGTCATTAAAATGGCAGGGCCTATAGACAAAGTAACATTTCTATTGGCGTAGACGCTAGTAGAAATGATAGAATGTATGGATTTGACATTGGCGATAGAAAAATTTTGACGTTTGCTTTCGTCACCATATGTCAAGTCCATACATGTTTATGTTTTCTATTGTCGTTAACGCTAATCGAAATATACTTTGTCTAGGGCCCCTGGGCCCCTAGACAAAGTGACATTCTATTGGCGTTGACGCTAGTAGAAAATGACAGAATGTATGAATTTGACATTAGCGATCGAAACATTTTGACGTTTGCTTTCGTCACCATACGTCAAATCCATACATTTTTATGTTTTCTACTGTCGTTAACGCTAATCGAAAAATACTTTGTCTAAGGGCCCAACCCCCCTAGACAAAGTGACATTCTATTGGCGTTGACGCTAGTAGAAAATGTCAGAATGTATGCATTTGACATTAGCGATCGTCAAAATGTTTCGATCGCCAATGTCAATGGCAGGTTAGCAGTCAAAATCGACAATTTATGACAAGATTTATGGCTCTAGAGGTATGTCAGTATCGTCCAAAGAGATCCATAGTCTTTCCCTATCCCTCTGTGAAAAAAGTCTAAGTTGATATATCATTATCATCATGTATACGTCACACAGCAGGACACATGCTTTCCCTTAGGGAGGGTGTATGGGTGTTAACTGTTGAATCTTATCTGGCAGCACGGAATCACATTTTATAGCGCTCCATCCTTTTCTGTCGATCAGGAACGTCATTTGCTAGGGCGATTCTGTGCTGACAGATGAAGATCCACCCTAATCCACCACGCGTACCCAATGCGGTTTGGTAGACTTCACATACGCATCAGAATTTCTTCTTCAGCGTTCAGATTTCTTCACAATGTTTTTCTTCACCGTTTGAGAGCAGTAGGTACTACGTACACAAGTTAGAAAAACTAATTGGTACATGGCATATCGTCCGTGCGGATACCCGGACCCTCTGATTGTGTGTCCATACCTCTCCGCAACGCGCCATCAACACTAGAGTTTATATATGTATGTACCAAATAAACAACACATTGGGTTTAGAGGTAGTTCGGGCAGGCTGCAGTACGGAGTTACGCGTTCCATGTGGCTAGTGCGGTTGCGTAGTAACAAATATGCGGTAGCCATTAACACAATACACTAATCTAACAGAGCACCAACCCCTTCTCGTCTCACGAATACACGAGAATCGAAAGCGATGCACAACAAAACCCTTAGGGAGCCATCGCGACGCTTCGTGCTTGTGAGTGTACGGCCGATAAAACTTTTGTATGTATTGACGGTACTGCTTGAATCGCGGTTTTGGGCCATTAATGTTACGTGAGCAGGGTTTGCAACCCTGCTGTGAATTTACAATTCCGGTATCAGTGGGATTAAAAAGAAATTCAAATTTTGCCATTTATCAAAATTTCTTCATAGTTCGAAGGTAAAGAATGCTCTTTAGCAATTGGCACTCTAATAAGCGAGTATTATTTTATTTGAACTTGGGACGGCATTTTATTTTGTTGGTGGGCGCTTTACCTCGCCCTACGTCCACATTTTTTGAGCTCGAAGGTGAACCGTGCCTGTCTAGTAAAGTATAGATATACTCTTCGTCTCCGTGAGTGTGCTGTGTGCAGACAGGCTGTAAATTTAAATGTTTGAGTGAGTGTTTAAGACCATTAATTAAACTGATCCACTTTAACTATATATATAGGACCAACATTGAAATCACGAAAAAACACATCAACTGTTCCATACATTTTCTATGGTACAATCAATTTTTATTTCGCGAATTCAATATCAGCAACGTACTAAAAGTGATTCAGTTTGCTGGTCGGAAGCATATCTGCGTATAAGCACACCTTGGACTCTGTCGCTTCATAAAAATGGAAAACAAGAAGAGGTAAGCATTTACATGCTGAGTGAGTGCGAGTGAGACTGGAATACACCATGACGCCTACTATTTTCTGTCACACTTCCTATCAGAGGCGGTGAAGTAAACATTAGGTGTGGGACAGGAAGTGTCCGTATTGAATGTAGTACCATACTCTCTCATATCGTGTTATGAGCATGAAAGCGTATCAAAACTAAAAGAATAAAATCATTTATGTTTACACCCTGTTTATTCCATTCGTACCATAAATAATTTTCTAAGCTCAGAACGTACAAATGTTCCCGGAAACCCGTGTCTTCGAGTTCCCGGTACCGGACAGTAATCCCTAGTTACTAGTGATGTAGATGCGATATTTGATGAACTAACGATCATAATTTGTTTTGTTTTCAGGTATGTTTCATTAAACAGAAAAATGCTTATCGACTACTGAAGAGGTTTGTTTGAATTAATCCATTACTACGCTATAACATTATAATACTCGTACAAACAATTTAATATATTTTTGGTAACATACATTTTCTTTTTGGAGGTTAATCCCCAATCGTTTTTGAAAACAATAATCGTACCTATATGGAATCTAAACTAAAGGTAGGACAAATAGATGGACGGTCGGACGGACAGCGTATGCTTAGTAATAAGGTCCCGTTGACAGTCTTTGGGCATGAAACCCTAAAAACAAGGATTTGTTTTTAGGGTTTCATCAAGTTCCATTTATTGCTCGAGAAAATTGTTATTTTTGGTGTAATTAAATGTTTGAAATTTTTGTCAAACTGGTATAGTGTAGGCACTATTATATTGTGAGCATACCATACTGCTGCGAACAAAAGCGTTAATTTTTCAATTCAATACGTTTATTTCGGAAAAGAAGTTCCATAAAATTTTTATTAGTAGTACATAGTGTCATCTTACAACCTATGTTAGTAAATTACATTGAATGTCAAGATTTCAAATAAACAAATCAAAAGAAAAACAAAAATTACAATAATTTAGAATTTAAGATGAAAAATAAATAAATAAATCAATTTGCCTATCTACATATTATATCTAGTCATAAGCGCAGACCAATGACTGGCGATGGGACACTCGAACTTGCCCCCTACCACCTTCAGGATGCTGTTGGAGCCGCCTTGGACTCTACTCATCAGTGATGCAACTTTCTTACGCATTATAGCGTGAAAGCCGTCTGTACGCGCCTCGGCAAAAATGACTGTATATTAATTCTGAAAGTTGTCTTTATTTGATTGTATTTCACCATAAAACATTCAATTTCTCTATCATTAATTCCAGATATTAATTACTCCAGACCATTCAATTGTAAACTGACTAGCACTATTTCTCGAACAGCTATTGTACTAACTTAGCATAATCCATCAAATCGAGATGAAATTCCCGTTTTAGTCTGACAATTCTAGGAATTAACGCGTCCCTATAATTAAGAGGGATCCGTTACCGTTCGGGACGGGAATGGGAATGAAAATTACAAAGGTGGTTTTGGCGCGTTACTCGCATCCTGATGAGACCGCAGGGGCACTGCATATGTTGATTACAAATGAGACGTTTTGCTGTTGTTCCATAGAGTACAGTTTGCGTTAATTAAGCTTTTTAAACAATGAGGCGATTTCACTTCAAAAATAAATTGTTTAGAGATTTTTTGCAAATTTACTACGCAATCTGCGAATTTACGTTTTTACGGCCCTTAAGCGTCTCTGAGCTAAGCCGCGGACAGACGGACAGAAGGATGGACATGGCGAAACTATAAGGGTTCCTTGTTGACTACTGAACCCTAAAAATGGAGTAAACAATTATTAAAAAAAAAAACTTATTCTAAAAATATATGATTTTGATTAATGATATCATTAGAAGTAAATCTCGGGAACGAATGTTTTATTCATTTTCATGTAACGAATATGATTTCCTAATAGACCGCTCTTTAAACTTGTTGCAAAAATTGTAAAAGATTTTTAAAACAGTAAAGTTGTAGACACTCTATGTCGCAAAGTTGGCGAGTGATAAATTTTGTGAGGGGCACTTGGAACGACCTATGAGTGACTTTGCAAGTTTGCTCAATGACAGGATAATGCATTGGCCGAACTTTGTGCATTCATTTTAAGTGGTATGTTCTAGATGGTCTTTTGTTTCTTTTAAAAAGTTTTAAACTCTTCATCTAAACTATTATGAAACTGCTTAGAGGATCCTCTAAGTAAAATTGTAACAGAAGTGTGTCTGTAAATTGAAGATATTTACAAGAAAAAGATTACGATATGGTTTTTAGGTGTCCCGGACTCCGAATCAATATTTTAAAAATTTTGTTTGTTTGTTTGTTTGAGCATCACGCAAAAACTACCGTACCGATTTTGACGAAATTTTGTTTGTTTGATAGCTTATGTTTTTACTTAAAATCTGTTATATAATCTGTGCGGACAAAGTGGTGGGTTAACTCTAGTATTATTTTATTGTTCAAAGTGCATATAAATAAATAAACATAAATTAATATCTTGGATATTGTCATACATATTATCTAGTCCCATTTAAATACAATAATCTAGCCGGCACTTGTATTATGATTACTAGACTACGATGTATACAAGGTGAAACAAAACACTCTAGTAATTACTTTAAGGGGTGGTTTTCATTATTCACTATGGAGACAATGTCTAAAAAAATAAACTGTCCCATACGTTTGAGTCTAGTACTACAGTTTTGTATGAAACAACATATTTTTTACCTTAAATATTCAATCGACTTTATGAAGATTTTATTAATTGAATCAGGCGTTACTTTGCGGAAATCCATGACTAACAGGTAGGTGACACAATTGTGTCGAGACCTCCACTTCTAAATACCTAGTAGACAAAGTTGTATTACGTTATGCAATACAACCTGCCCACCAGATTTCATGTTTATTATTGTATCTGGTCGACCACTAATCAATTCACCGGACTCCTTCATAATTACATCTTAATTTTCAATTTCGTTTGAACACCAAATTCCTTGCTACTCGTAGATTTTCCACAACGGACCAACAAAATCATCTCATTTATATACAACATCTCGAAGAAAACTAAGCCGAAATCAAATCAATCTTATATGTATTTAAATGTTAACAGTAAACTTCTTTTATTTAAAGTTATTTTTCCTGAAAGCAAATTTCTATCAAAACCATGAATGAAAAATAAATAATCTTGGAAAATGTCTAGCCATAGGTACAAGGCATAAAAAAACACCTTAGTAATATTTAAAGGGGTGGTTTAGAGTGTAGACCATCAGCATAAGTATATGCTCACGACTATATACCCCGAGGTGGGTACTGCAGTTTTGTATGAAATAGCAGATTGTTTTTATTTTTGCTCGATCTGGGCTTCATAGTGAACTTTGATGGTTTAACCCACCCCTTTAAATATTACTAGGGTGTTTGTTACACCCTGTATAATTGCATAAACCCAGACGAGTGTCGTAAGAGAGTTACCCTTCAGGCACCGTTAAAACGTAGATCACCCTGTGGTTATCGGTTGAAGTTGTGACATGAGTAAATACACCACAGAAACAGCTTCATGCAATCGCGGGGGTGTGTGCGTGTCCTTTCACCGATGAGTTCACCTACAGGTCACCCGTGGAGACACCGGCTTGGCCAGTGGACAATTTATGGGCGAGCGCGTCACATTTTGCGCATTTTGCGGTCTGTAAGAAATTTGAAGAATAGGCTTTTAACAGATCTATTGCTGTAGCGCTGCTTCCGAGAAACCGAGCTACCAGTGCGAAAGTGACTACTGCAGCTCGGACTGATTTTACCCAAATATAAAATAGACGAAAATAAAATCTTGAATTCCCGTTTTCTCATCCAAAACTAGATCGATTTTATTATTTTTTTGAAAAATAATATAAGATTGACTTTTGCTACGTCTGTATGTTTTCCTTTTATTGCTTAAAATCTTCAAATTTGTTTGCTGGATGTCTGAAAACTACGGTTAATTTAAGCAATTTTTTGTAAAAGAAGGTTCCTACTTCTAATAGTAATTAATTTATCAAAAAAATAAAACAATATAGGACATGCCAGAAGTGATATAGATTGTATGATAAAATTTTGTTTACTCTTGTGTCACTATCCAGACAGGAAACAGAGAAAAACGTTTGTATGGACTTAGCACCCGCATGTCCTCTTAAAAGCTTTTTCTCTGTTGGGTAAGTAGTAAGGACGAGAAAGCGCATTTGTGTTTAGCACGAATAATTTGTAACTACTTTTGTTACTAAGCAATCTCTGTAACATTACCATCAGAAATGTCTAATTAAAATAAAACTACGCTTAACGTTGTTTTCAATTAGACGCATAACATTGTCTTGTATAAAGTGGGCTACACTTTATCTACTTGTTGCCTTCCTTAATTAAATTCTGTTTCGTCACTTCTATTGTACCAAAGACCTGTTGTGCTATTATCATGCAAATTTCTACTAAATATTGGTGTTTGTATTTGTCTTTATTGTTCTTTCGTGTTTTGTGTAAAGCATTTAGTATAAATAACGTGTTGTATTTCTAAGTTGGCTTAGGGGTTGAACTTGATGACTCGCAAATTGTGACTTGTGAATTTTTCAGCCTCTATTTATTTAGTAATTGCCATATCCTCTCCAAATGCTCTACTGGTTGTCTAATGATTTTACTGTTTTTCAGATACTGTAGAGGTATCATCTGAACATATTTGATTCTGATTTTGGCCTTTGGTTTTCGGTTTCCTTTAGGTTATCCGGTTTTGATGTTATGATATAATACCAGAGAAACTATGCAAATTATCGGAGGAATTGAGTAGTGGACGTCTTTTGGCTTTAATGAAAATGATGTTAACTTGAATGTTGATGTCTTAATGAATGTTGCAAATAACCCTTATATTACAGTACTTTAATTCTCATTTGTTGCGAGTCACAGTCTGGATCGAAATTTCCTGTAATCGCATTTGGAGACAAACGTTCACACTAAGAATTTAAATGTTGCATTACTTTACGGAAACTCTGCTTACAATCACATAAACGGGGGAATAAACAACACCTGCTTCCTAGAAATTGGACCCAATTTGAACTACATTACTTCTGCAATATGTTTTGTAAATTCAGTATAAACTTTGTTTACTGAAGCAGACCGAATTTAGCTACTGAAAATTGCAACTAATTTGATGTGCAGTATGTTTAGTAGTTTTCATCCACGTAAAATTAATTCCTGCCTCACGAGAGGACACATCTGACTGTCAAATGAGGCCAGCTTGACAGCCAACTGGTATATCTTGAGACAACTAGGAACTTATTATAAAGACCGAACGTGCAGTTTCGAATGCTTTCATAGCGAGTTGACAAACCAGATAATTGTATTTCTGGGGTGCTGTTGGTAATCCTATGTGAACGAGACTAGTTATCTAGTATGTTCCGACACCAAACTTTAAGTTCTATGGTGAAGAATTACGGTATAATTTTCGGTAACAAAATTCTATCAATTTTTCCTCCGGTCTTCTAGCTTCATAGAAACAACTGACTCCGTAATCCAGGTTTGACGATATTAGACGTCGTCAGTTGCTGACAGCGGGTAAACAAGAGTAGCGCCTTCGTTTGAATTACTTAGCAGCTCTTGGTACAAGTTAGGTAGGTAGGTTTCCGTAGCAATAACTTGGAAAAGCAAATATAAAGAGCCGTAAACTACAAACAGAACATGAACTAAGTATTTTAGCTTTCGTATCTGAAAACATGTGTCTTGATTCTCATGAGCCATGAGATATGAATTGAAATAGTATTGTTTGGTGCTATAGTTATTATGAATTGATGAAAAAGTAAATCTCAAGCGGTGAAAGAACACATCGCGAGGAAGCCTTTGCTTCTTCTTCAGCTGAAGAAGAAATTCTGATGTGTATATCGATGTCGAGTCCCACAATCCGCATCAGGCACGCGTGGCGGGTGACCTAATATAACGCGTGAGATACGCAATACAGAATACGTGATACAGAATCTACAGATAAATATATAACATGTTTACACACATATCGATCTTTTATTGACAACCTAATTTATAAAGGGTCCTTGTTAATATGCTGGCGGTTTTGAGGGGGGGAACTACTTTCTGTCAGGGACTATTATCGAAATCGCAAAAAGAATCCGCTGTTCTAGGCTAAAATGTAAACCTACTCGATCCCATATGTATGGGACAGCTAACTTTCTTGGTGCGTTTTTGATGTTAGTCCCATAGAGAAAGTAGTCCAGTTTGATGGTCTGATCGTACCCTTATCGTCAGCATATTAAGAGAGACCATAAATAATAAACTGACTATCGAGCCGTCTCATTTATATTTTTTTATTTGTTCAATGGCAATTATTTCATTCATTCATTTGCGAAATTCGATGGCTACGAGAACTTACATAACTGAAGGTTTAATTTCCGTGCAGCGATAAATTCGTCATCGAATCGCATGTGTTGACAAGCGACCATATTGACATGACCTCTGACATGGCAGTCTCTTTTTAAGGCGATGTTTTTTGTAAATATTCATATTTTGTAAACCGTCTAGATTAGGAAAATAATCGGCTACCATTCAGTATACCTTAAGTAACGAATAATAATTATACTATGAATTACATTTGTCTTATTAACTAAAAATTTTTATTGGATGTAGTATACAAGGTATTACAAAAATACAAATAAACATTTAAGGGGGTGGTTTTGACTATCAAACTGAACAACTTTTACTGTGGGACCAACAACGAAAAAATAGAAAAATCGGATGTTCCATACTAAACTACAAATCTACTCGAGCTAAATGTATGGGACCGCTGATATTTTTTTCGCGATTTCGATGTTGGTCCCATATTGAAAGTTGTTCAGTTTTATGGTCTAAACCACCCCCTTAAAAGCTTTAAATGTTTATATTTACTTTTGTAACACCTTGTATATTTGTCTCATTATTTAGCAACGTAAAAATCACACTATTTGAAACAATATACAACGTGTTAATGAATAAGCGCAAAACCTTATACACCCCAACTGATTTATAACAAAATAATTCAACTGAAAGAATAATTTGATTATTTTGATAATTAATAATTTAAAGTTATTCGCATTTTAAGTTTTCAGGCAAAAATGATTTGTTATCATTTCAGCAATGAATGAAAGCGCTAGCGTGCTCGTGGATACATTTTAAGAATCCTGTTTTAGTAGTAAGTAGGGTGAGTGTGCCTGTGTAGTGAGTTGAGATCGAGTTCCGTAAATTTTAAATTTTACGAAAAAAATATTTAATATTTTGAAAAAAATTACCTATGTTGAAAACATGATAGTTAGATTCTGCTCTCGATTCTAAACAAACTACTTTCTAGTTTTGCGTTAATTCATTAACACGTTGTATAATTTTATTTGAGTCTTTGCATATTATGTCTAAATAAATTTATTTCATCTTGCTTTTTCAGACTAAGTCATGTAATTTTCTCCTGGATAATCGCACTATTTGAGACAAAATATAATTTTAATTGATATTCCTGTCTTTGCATCAGATAAATTATGTTTAAATAATTGTTTAATACTTACTAAATTAATGTTATCTCGCTTTATAAAACCAAGTCTAGTAATTTTCTCGTCCTAGAATCAATCTTTAACTGTATAGTAATTTATATTCTAATGTATTCGACCAAACTTTGATTTATCCAAGAGTATACTAGAATAATACCTAAAGAAAGAGGTCGTTGTCTCCGTACTTATTGCAATGTGACGTTATACATTTTTAATTTATGAAGTTTATACGTCACTTGTGATTTTAAAACCAAAACACTTGAAAAGGACTTAATCTAAGAATAAAATTTACTCGAGTTTGGTCGAATCGGGCCTTAATGTTTCAACGTATTTGTGTTCAGAGGTACAATAGGTCACGATATAATGGTTGCTGTTTCGTTCAACATGCATTTACGATGATTCATATTATTAACGTTCAATGTAGTGCATCATTGTTTTAAAAAGTGAGCCAAATAGGCTGTCAACTTAGTAAAAATACTGTAGGTAGTAAATAATCTGAAAATTTGGCATTTCGAAAGTACTTTCAATGACAATTAAGGTGGACTTCCGAGGCCAGCGGCCGATGCGTCTGACGCGCGCGGCTCGCGGCCGACGGCCAATGCGACAATACTAGTTACTATAAAAACGTATGGCGCCGCTTCCGAACCAGCGACTGACGCGTGCGGCCGATGCGATAGACATATGGCATATGACAGAACCACGCGTCAGACGCGCGCGTCAGTCGCATCGGCCACTGGCATCGGAAGTCCATTTTTATAACTGATGCTGTAGAACCAGTTTCGGAAAAAATCTGTAAAATAGATTGCATTTCTAATAACAAACTAGATGGCGTTGCACGAAGTTAAATCGCGCTATCGTTATATTTTCTCTTAGGTAAGATAAACAGGTTAACTACTGTTCTTCTTATTCTACTTATACGATGGCTACGCAAGGCCGAGTCCGACACGTTCTTGGCCGGTTTTTTAGTAACCTCTATTGTCCCACTGATGGCCAAGTTTTAACTACTGAACACAATTATGTGTATAAATGGTAAACGCATCACTTGAGAACGGTCGGACGGCGGTAGACAATATTGTAAATAAGGTTTTTAGGGTAAGAATAAACGGTCAATTTTGTGTCGGGGAAAAAAGGGTCATTGCAACGCATGCTAGCACAGCTAGTTTCAAAGAAATTTGAATGAAAAACCTGTAGCAACCAAACTGATACGGTCTGCCACAGCAACGACCTTCTATGAAAAAATGTACCCAAATTACACAAAAGACAATATAGTTTAATTTAGTTAGTAAGCTTCTCATCAAAATATTGTACTCTTTTTGTGGTAGTAAATCTTATTCTGTTTATTTATTAGTCACGCTTTGTATGATTTTGAGTTATCTATTGCCTCTAAGCCTGTAATATAACCGTCAGAACCACCTGGACAATCAAATATCCAATATTCCGTTCATTAACCACTACTGTACCCTCACACCTCACCCTCACCCGTAACTACAACAAACATGTCAGAACCACGCGCTGTTTCAATATCTTATAGACCTATCGCTTGTTAGAAATTTTAATTACACTTTTTGTTCATGTCATCACGCAGACACTGAATTGTTAGAAAGAGAATGTTGAAGTTATCACACAGTTATCTAACCTTTTTACGGGGATGATCAGACCGTCAAACTCAACAACTTTCTGCACGGGACCAACATCGAAATCGCGAAAAAAAATCAGCTGTCCCATACATTTGGCTAGAGTAGGTTTGCAGTTTTGTATGGAACAGCTGATTTTGATTTCGCGATTTCGATGTTGGTCTCATAGAGAAAGTTCTTCAGTTTGACGGTCTGATCATCCCTTTAAAAAAGTGCCACCATATTAAGAAGGACCCTATAGTTGCATATGCATATACTCACGCCTGTTTCCCATTCAAGTAGTCAAAATACATCAGATTACCACTTGCTACGTTCCTCACACCTCTTTCGCTTCTTAATCATTTACAAATGTTTATATGCATTTTCGCCGATTCCGGTTACATTTTGACCTGAACTCTAAGTATGTTACTAATTAGGCCAAAATACAAACGCTTAGGTATTCTTCTAATGGATTTAGAAATAAAAACGTCAATATACGTATATTGTTTCTGAAACCCATCCGTGAACTGATCGTGGTGGTTTCACATCGGTCAGGCCTCCGTCATTCGACTTGCTCTCTATTCTATTACTACGAGCGCAAACGAGAGCGCCGAATAAAATATGGCAACGAGAAAGAGAGGTAATTAAAGCGTGGGAATTTATCGTTTTATAAGGGATTGATGTATCTGTTACGGTCTTCAGGCATAGCGGCACACACACCGGTATTAACGCCTCTGGTAACTAAAATTGTAACAAAAATGTCTGCAGCTACCGGTCTATACCTGTGATTTGAAATAAAGCAGAATTTTACGTTCAATCAAAATAATAACTCGGCTATTCAATCAATCCAGAATTTTCACTCAATCGTTTTGGCATCAAATAGAATTCAGGTAGAAATGAACAAATCGGTTTATTATTGTTCTAGCTTGTTTTGTTTGGTTTTGTTCTTTGACTATTTATATGTGGACTGGTTACGCGTGTAATTCTACTAACAAACATTTCTGCCACTTTTTGCGGGGGGCGAGGTAACATGAAATCCGCAACATTGGATTTTATTCCCCAAAACTTTAGATTCTAATTTTGAATGTTAAAAATCATGAAAAGTAGTCTCGTGTGAACCCCAAACGTTCTAAGTTCGAAGTTATTATTTCGCAATTATAGGCTGTCTCATTTAGTGATAAGGTGTAAAATTGAATGTAAATGCACAAGATCAATTGTGCTTATACCGTGGCAGAAGGGAAATGCTACCGCAAGGCTAGTCCTTATAATAATTAGTCAAAGGTTTTGTTACTTTATTTATATGATTTTATTGTCAGAATCGCCCGTCGAGTCAGTCGGTCTTTATTACTGACTAGCTTTTGCCCGCGAGTTTGTCCGTGTTAAATTTGAAAATAGAAAAATTCTGTTGAGTGCACACCTACATCCTCCGTAGAATCTATATTCCAAATTGCAGGTTTCTATCTTCAGCGGTTTAGGCTGTGCATTGTCTGTCCGTCAGTCAGTCAATAAGTGTAGATTTCAAAGTCAAGGTAAGAACGTGTTTGTAGTTGTAATATAGTAAGCAATAGCACCCTGAATACTTCACAAACGGGCACGCACTGACAAAAGAGTCTAACACTTGTATGCAGAGTGAATGAGAGTAAGAGAGAAATACACCACTGCTGTCGTTCACCTCCCGTACTACCGAGAGGGGGTATTTTAAATGCGTTACATATTAAAGGGGTGTTTCGGACTATCAAACTGAACAAATTTTACTAAGAAGACAACTGCGGAGCTTGTCGCAATCTCAACAAAATTACTAAAAACACCTTCAATTTTCGTCCCAAATACGTTACGAACAAACTGAGTTAATCAAATTTATGGGCACGATAAGCTGGTACCGCTACTGGTCCTAAAATGAGGTCTAGAATCATTTTCCCGCATAATAATGTCACTCCCGTACCCCAATAACCATATTCCTGGAGAATTATGTCACGAATCATTTTAACCCGGGTTCAAAAAATTTTACGATAAGTCATGTAACCATTACCCTGATACAAATACAATGTGTTAATGAATTAACGCAAAACTAGAAAGTAGTTTGTTTAGAATCGATAGCAGAATGGAATTATCATATTTTCAACATAAATTTGCTGAACTCGATCTCAACCCACCGCGAGGGGCACACTCACCCTACTTACTTCCAAAACAAGATTCTTAAAATGTATCCACGAACACGCTAGCGCTTTCATTCATTGCTGAAATGATAACAAATCATTCTTGCCTGAAAACTTAAAATGTGAATAACTTTAAATTTTAACTATCAAAATAATGAAATTATTGTTTCAATCTAGTTATTTTGTTATAAATCAGTTGGGGTGTTTTGCGCTTATTCATTAACACGTTGTATAATGAAGTTTGAAAAAAGTTACAATAAGGCCGAATTCGACAAAACTTTCATTAATCCAGGAGTAACTACACTCGCGTGCAACCAAATCGACTCAACCCTTTAACGCGCATACGGGATACCGTTTCTTAAATAAGGCATAGCTGATATTTAAAAAACATACATCGTTTTAAAGCTTGGAATCCAAGCTTTAAAAAAAACCATTAATCATGAAAATCGGTACAGTATTTTTTTTTTTATTGAAATTTGACTATAGGTATAGGAGAAATGATAAATTAAGAAATGAATTGAGGTTAGCCAATCCTTTGAATAAAACCAAAAATTTTAACGGAAACAAGGAAAATTTATTAAATTAATACGGAGTGTTTCCTCCCCTAGCCCTTATAAGAGTTTTTACGCGATTCGTCATTGATCTGATCAATTTTTTTATGTCTTCTTGAAGAAACGCTTCCCACTCCTCTAACAACGCCTCTTTTAGCTCCTGGATGTTCGAAGGAGCTGGATCTCTGGCCCGGACTTTGCGTTTGAGCTGGTCCCATACATGCTCAATCGGATACATGTCGGGACTGAGCGCTGGCCAGTCCATGGCCCGTAAACCGACTTCGTCGAGGAACTGCCTAGTGACACGTGCAGTGTGACACCGGGCATTATCGTGCATTAACACGAAGTTATCCCCGACAAAGCCTGCATACGGGACCACATGATCAAGTAGGATGTCGGTGTTATACCGATCAGCGGTCAGACCGCCTCCTCGGCCTCCCCCAGGCACGAAAACGAGGGCTGTTCTACCCTCTAGGGATATGCCAGCCCACATCATACAGGAACCGCCTCCGTATGCGACTGTTTCACGGAAACAGCACTGTGCAAAGCGCTCTCCCGGACGCTTATAGGCCCGGCCTCTCCTGTCACTGCCATGCAGATATACTCTGCACTCGTCAGTGAACAGGATAGGCAGCCATTGGTCGATGCTCCACAGACGGTGCTCCCGTGCAAATTGCAAACGCGCTTACCGGTGACCTGCAGTCAATTTTGGGCTTGTGGCAGGCCGTTTTGGGGTCAGGTTCGCTTGCTTTAAACGTCGTCTGACTGTCCACTCACTGACAGCCACCCTTCGGACTCGCCTCAGCTCCTGCTGGACATCAACACTGGTAAGGTGGCGATTTCGCAGTGCAGTAGAGACAATAAAACGATCGTCCCTCTCAGACGTGCGCCTTAGCAGGTCAGATCTTGGTTTACGAGTGAAGGCACCGGTCTCCTGGAACCTTCTGTATACTCTGGACACAGCAGACTGGCTCAAGTGCAGCTGACGAGCGACAGTTTGCTGACTAAGGCCTTGTTGCAATAAAGCCACAATTTGGGCGGCTTCAGTTAGCGTAGTATCCATAATTTTGGATAAACCATAAGCTTCACAAGTGGAGATGTTATCAGCTCAACTTCAGATAAGCGACTGATAAAAAATTTCAGTCACAGGTGGTTTTATAAGCGATAGCGTCGCGCAACTCGTGAGTTTCACGCGTAGCATGTTTTCCTGTATTTTAATTTAAACCTCAATATAAAAAAAAATACTGTACCGATTTTCATGATTAATGTTTTTTTTTAAACCTTAGATTCCAAGCTTTGAAATGATGTATGTTTTTTAAATGTCAGCTATGCCTTATTTAAGAAATGTTACCCTGCATGCGCGTTAAAGGGTTGAGTCGATTTGGTTGCACGCGAGTGTATATAAGGAATAATACCTAAAGAAAAAGGTCGTTGAGGTTGTGGTAAATCAACACGACATGACAGGGACGGACTTAATCTAAGAATAAAAAGACAACCTCCAAAATGGGTCATTTTTGTACTACCGAATGTTATGTACGGCGTCATAAAAATATGGTAATAATAGTTTGCATAAACATATTACTAAATCTTTATATTTCAACGATATATTTTGTCGTACAAATGAGATTACTTGAATTTCATGAAGGATATTGTTTTTCAAATTGTGCAAAAATGGCGGAAAAAAATTGGATCGAATTTAGTGGAAAGATTGTTTTTTTTTGTATCGCTTAACTGCGCTATTTGTAATTACTTCGTGTTGTCATAATATTACTTTGAATATTTTTAACACAAAACTACTTTATTTGGGGCTGTTTTTTTGCAATTGGATAGTATTTCTATCATATTCTTCTATAGTATAATGCGTATAGCAAAGCTATCACATGCATATCACAATTTAGCCGAACGGCCCATACATGGACGCATATTGTCATTTACTCGCGTTTGGTCCAATCCGGCCTAAGTCATGTGTAACCTGATACACAAAATACATTATAACGAATTTCAAATGATTTATTAAGTATAAATATTATACGAATACCATAGCATCCGAAATCGGCTACGTTTCTCTGACACGAATACTATAGCTATGCTGTCACATACTACCGTGCGCTGTGGATGAAATATGATAGAGCTGCTACAGCACGACTGCCATAGCAATCGATATCATATTCTAACGTGCACTGATGATGTTATAACAAAGGCTTCTATAGTAGCTCCAAATTTTTCATACAGAATTTTAGTGTGCAACATCGGTAACTTAGTGTCTACGAACGTTCTAACAAATAAGAGAATGGTGTGGTCTATAAAAATATTAACAAAAAGTTACAACCGACTTCAAAACTGAAAAAGTAAAAATAATATTGCAGCCGATTAATTTTTACGTTAGCATCTACGACTATTAACTTGTTTTATCGAAGTCGCTGTCAAGCCTGTACGATTCGAGACTGAGCTGGCATTATTTTTGTGGCTAGGCTAAGAAAACATTATTTTTTTCCTAATTTTTTTGTGGTGAAATACGTTAGTTCGATTCTAATATCAGTTATAAACGCAAAGGGTACATCGATACTACTGATGATTCAATCGGTGATTTGCTGTCAACTTTTAAGGAGTTCTGTAGTGTAGCGCGTCATCAGATCTTCACCGAATTGAAATGGGACCACCTCGGGAGTATAGCCTTTCCAATAAAAAAATAATTATCTAAATTATCTGACTACTCTGTAAAAAGTTATGTGTGGTCATACACACATTTTATATATTTATTGCGTCGACTTGAGAACCTCCTCTGTTTTTTTTCGTCGCTTAAAAAGAAGAAGAGGCAGGGATTAAAAAAGATATGGTTTGGATTGGCCATTTGGAAAGAATGAGCGAAAGGAGGATGACGTTTGAAATTTACAAAGGAAGTGTGAATTAATTAGTTGAAAGGGGTCTTCTTACACGAACGTACTAATCAAATCATATACGTAGCAAGCTAGTTTCCTATCTCTATGGCTAGTGGTCGACTTGCTGTCAGAGGTACTAAAGAAGGGCGAAATGTACCCGGAACCGTAGAGCATATATGAGGATGTACATTGAGGAGGCGAGAGATTATGTCAGAATCGTATCCTGAAACCATAGACTACGCATACAATGCCAAAACATTATCCGCCTTATTGACAACTTGTCGACATCACACGGTACTTAGGAATATAGATTTCTACGTTCTTTTCTATGTATATTTTACTCCGAAGCAGAATGAAGCAAGAAGCGCCGACAATTGACTTTGCGTCGAGAAAGCTTTTAAGGAACAATCGTGCGCGGATTAGCCTTTCTCCCTTGTACACGTGAAATGCTAATGGGTGGGTATTTACTCCACTTATGTTTAGATTGTGGATTCTTACCACGTTGCGTGTTTACTTTACTTAGGTTTTGTTAATGTAGATTCTATTTTGGGGCTCTTAGGGCATGTTATTTATTTTTGGGTGTAAGTGCGTAAGTTATAGCCTGTAAAATCCCACTGCGGGGCAAAGGCCTTCTGGGACTATACTCCACCACGCGGCCCCAGTGCGTGTTGGTGGAGGCAAGTTAGTGATCAACTTGCTGTCAAAGAATTTTTAAGCCGCCTTAATAGGCCTCTGATCTAGCTTAACGAATAGTTACAACGCCTACTGACGGAAATATCCCAGACCAACGGCTTTAAGTTCATTCTCGAAGCACGGAAACGCTCGAGATCAAATACCGCTAAACGGTCACCCATCCAAAGACTGACCGGACTCGGCCCTGTACCCGGACTTTCGATATATCACGACCGTTTCGGTCCGAACTTCATTGTAATAGAGTTGACATTGGAACGAAAACGTTCACGCTATGGCGAAGTTCGAATGTCCGGGTAGAGGCCCTGATGCTTGCTTAACTTCGGTGATCGTTTCCAATACCAAAGCTCCACTACGCCAACGAGCAATTTTTGGGTGTAATTAATTTAAATTACATACACAATATAAATGTTTTTTTAATTAAAAATTGTAAAGAAAAAGTTACGATTTTGTTTTCCAACATAAGCCTTTCTACAGCAAACCTTTATAGGTTTATTCGTAGGAGGCGAGTCGGAGTTTACGGCGTACCTACCAGATTTGACGATTTATTTCATATTATACAATAAAAAGTCTTAGGATACACTAACATTAATTTAACAACAATTTCTGTATGTGTGACATGTTAAAATTTACGAGCGTGTGTCAAATTGGTGAAAAATTGGTCCCATGTCCCATCCCATGCTCAGCCCTACGACAGTTGACATCGTCTTGGGATTTGTACATCTTGTCGCTCATACTGAAAAATTGTAGTTTAATTTTGTGACAACTGTAAATAGTCGAATGCTATTTCACCGTTTGAATGTACTTAATAATAAATGTACAGTAAGTATAATTGCGTCGTTTGGAGAATTACGCCCGCGCCTCCAGGCGACGTCACCTGGAGGCGCAGGCGCGATTCTCCTTTACGACAAAAACGACGCTATTTTACGAACTGTAAGGTTTATATTGTGTTACTTAGATTATACGCCACCGACATACGTCTCTCCTGTATAAACCGTGGCTAACACTCTTACCTAATATTAAATTGTTTCTGCAAAATCTGTGAATGAACGAAAGAATGGACTGTAAAACGTGTTTGCGACCTTATCCGGAATTTACGACATGACATCCAGCGTGCTAAACTGTGCTGTCGCCACACTCCTAACCAATTTCCAGCATAAAACATTCCTTATTATTTCACTACTTTATCAAAATCACACCATATTCCGCCAATTTCTTACCATCTACAGTTAACTCTCAATCCGATGTCTTAAACAACAACTCTTATTTCAACGGAATAAGTCTGAATATGCTTAGATTAAGTAGACATGGTGTTTTGATAAAGCTGAATAAGGTATTACATTATTCATAAGTCCTCGTGTCTTTCAATACGGCTGCACTAATAGATTTTGAAATATGTCAGTTTCCTTTGCTGAAACTTTAGCTGTGAAGTTGGATAAATATCGTATTTATACTCGTGTATTTGGAGAAAGTTTCTTTACATTTAATTTATGTTTGGCATAATAATAAAAGCGTTTGCCTGCGACTTCGTCCGTGTTGTGTTTGTTGTCTACGTATATCTACGGTAGATTTCAATCAAATCCCTCTAACCCCTTTTACGTGATAAAGTAAAAAACAAAAATCGTAGAATCTACAAAACCTGTAGGGAAACGGTTTCCTCAAGCCCGATTTTAGTTTTTCCACGCATAGGCCCACCAGCTTTTCTACTTTTGTAACTCCTATAAACCAGCCCTCCTAGACAAAGTGACATTCTATTGGCGTTGACGCTAGTAGAAAATGACAGAATGACATAAGCGATCGAAACATTTTGACGATCGCTAATGTCAAATCCATACATTCTGTCATTTTCTACTAGCGTCAACGCCAATAGAATGTCACTTTGTCTAGGAGGGCAGGATCAACAGCAGCCACCACCGACAACACTAGAAACTAAAGTCCAACAAGTCCGGAGGATGACTCTTACCTCTGCGAAGCAACCTTTAATCGAAGAAGATAGGAGGAGTAGGGAAACCAAATATCAAACTCCTCGAAATGCTCAGCCCATATCCACTGCAGTGTACATACAGCCTGCTTCCTCTTTCTTCCTTCCTTGCTTCCTTGTTTCATGATCCTGTGCAAATCACATCCAAGTTTTACCGGCGGTCTAGATGTTGTCATGCCGCGCCTGACAGTCATCTCCTCTTTTGCTTAATCCCGGCCACTACTCGGTTAAGGCTCCAAAGTATACAAAAACTTTACGCTCTTAGTTAAAAGCCGAATTAATCCAACAATGCAGTTCTAAACTCCAGACCCGTCAGCTCACAGTGATTTGTAGATACCCTTAAAAACCCCTCCTTAATTTTGACCGTCTGTCTGTTTAGACCGCAAATGGGATTTCCGATCCAGCCGTCATAATCGTCTAGCCACTTTAACTTCAAAAACTTTCGAGTGCGCTTTAAAGACTAACTTTAATTGGTTAGCTCTTAATTTTTATTAGTTTTTAGTAAAGAAAAGTTAGAATCGTGAAAAGAATAATGGCTGCAACATAGAACTTTCGACTTTAAACTCATTTTCAAATTATGTTTGGAATAGGTTACGCCCGCAGGTCTACCCTTTTTAGCGCGCAATTTAAATAATAAAGTACGAAGAATTTATTTATTCAACCTTAATTTTTACCATGATACCACAATAAAGTAAAACCAGTCTTTAACCGAACGACTGTTTGACAGAAAATGTACCTACTGGAATAACAGTTACATTGAAAGTCCCAGTCTAGCTTTTATGTGGTAAAACCCCAAAAGTTTAGAATTAATATGATTAAAGTTAAAGCTACTTAAAATTTACGAATAATGAAGCCGCGATTTATTATTTATTTCAAAATTAGAAAATTTAGCACATTTCGTGTATTAGAGGTAATAATTTAATTGTCGAATAGTTTAAATCAGCCTGGTATTATACTAATACTTATAGATATCTACTACGATAATATGGCCCGCGGTCATTCTGATAATGATGAGCCAATTAGTGACACCGCTAATCAAGCAACAAATCCGTGCATTTGTTTTTGTATAATGTCCGTCTCAGCTATGGATATAAACCAATGGATACCAATCCTCCTTACAAGCATCGAAACACAAAAATTGACCAGGGCGGTCGGTAATGTTCGTCCTTCTTTCATATTAGTTTCGTGTTTACTTTATCCCTTTCTATTAAATGACGCAATTTCCTTCTTAGGTTTTACGCATGATGGAAAGGGACAAAGTTAACACGTTTTAAACATGGACTAAATTTTATGAAAGAAGGACGAATATTACCGACTTCCAAAGAGCATTTTCATGTTTCACCGCTTGTAAGGCAGTCTGCACTAAACGGTATAGGCAGTACCTATGCCACCTTCCTGGCCTCAGCTCACACTTATTCGTTGTGAGACTTGTAAACACTTGTAAACTCTTGAAGGCACGGGTCACGTTATCGTAGATCTACCTATACCTACCAGAAAGTTTTGACTCTGATTTATACCCATTCTGTGTTTATTATAAGCAAGTTATAGCTTGTAGAATCCCACTGCAGGGCAAAGGCCTCCTCTTACGAATAAAGGTGAGAGGGAGTGGGCGAAACTCCACGTGGGCCCAGTGCTTGTTGGTGGAGGCAAGTTAGTGGTCAACTTGCTGTCAGATAATCAAGCCGCCTTAATAGGCCTTTAGTGTTTATTGTAGTAGGCTAAAATTGCCATTGCCATAGCCATGGTGGTCCAGTAGTCCAGTCCGTGCAGGAAGCGATGCTTCGATCCCCGTCCAGGCCGACTCCTACCAATGAGTTTTTCGAAATTTATGTACCTACGATTTGTAACACCACTGGCTTTTCGGTGAAGGAAAACATCGTGAGGAAACCTGCATGCTTCAATTTCGAGGCATGTATTGTACCCACTGTCCATTACAAGTGGCGACGGGCTCACCCCCCGTCACACTGGACAGAGTTTCGGTACTACTGGTGAAACGTGGATGTTCTGAGGTTTCAGAATATCTATGACTACCCCCTCGGGGAATACAGGGCCCTTCTTAATATAATGACACTTTTTTAAAGGGATGATCAGACCGTCAAACTGAACAACTTTCTCTATGGCACCAACATCGAAATCGTGAAAAACTCAAAATCGACGGTCTGATGATCCCCTTAAAAAAGTGTTAGCATATTAAGAAGGACCCAATATAGTCGTGAGCATATGCTTAAAATTTAAATCAATGCTCTTTGAAATCTGAAGAGCATCGTCAGAACTGCCTACGAGAAAAGTCTAGGCTTTAAATGAACCTAAAGTTTCAGTACGAAATTAGACTCCCTTTACTTAGAGTTTATTTCAAAGTGCAGAAATTAAGTTCAAACAAACTTTTGCTGAGAAGCGAATTATGAAACTCCTTTACGTATAACTAAAGAGTGATATGGAAATCCTTAGTAAATTATGTTAAGATCTAGTTTAAACCTAACGTGCTTGGCATCTTCGTTTGTATTTTAAGTACACTGTTGAATAAAAATAATACGCACTCAGTTGAATCTTCAAGCTTGCTTTCTCTAGAAATAATTCAGTAAGTGACTTAGGTCCGTAAACAAAACTCCAATGCTGGCGGCCTCAGATGACGTTTTAGTAAGTATGTGTTTGACGCAGGGATGTTGTATAAGAGTAAAGAACTTTTTTTTTAAAAAGAAACCGAAAAATGGCCAGTTCTCTCATTCTTGGTTATGGTATAGTTTCGTATGAAAAAAAAAAACAAACATAGATAAATGTCACCGTCTTGAACGTCAAAGTGTACGTTTCTGAGTCATCGTGGTAGCCGGCTGGATACCAACGTCGTTATGTGTTTGACGTTACTTCTGAGCCTAACAGAGTTTAATTTCGTTTATTAATAAGAGTCTTAGCCCTAGCTTAGCCCCTAACAAAGATACTATAGCATTTTAGCTGACATAAAGCATTCAATTTTAGAATTATCATATCCACTGAATACCTCAGAGACCTTTTAAGGCGGTTTGGAATTTATCTGACAAAAAGTTGACTACTAACTTGCCTCCACTAACTCGCACTGGGCCCGCGTGGTTGAGAATGGCTCAATCTCTCCCACCGTTATTCGTGACAGAAATCACCTTTTGCCCTGCAGTGGAATACTACAGGGTATTTTTACTTACTTCAACATACATCTTAACATATAACAGTAAGCCAATAGAGAGAACAGCCAGATTTCTAACTGTTACCTGTCCCCCTGTTACGTTGTCCCACTTATATGATTATTGTTGTATGCCTCTCTAGGCAAACTATAGAGATACACTTTGACTATTTATATGTGGACTGGTTACGCGTGTAATTCAACTAACAAACATTTCTGCCACTTTTTGCGGGGGGCGAGGTAACATGAAATCCGCAACTTTGGATTTTTATTCCCCATAACTTTAGATTCTAATTTTGAATGTAAAAAATCATGAAAAGTAGTCTCGTGTGAACCCCAAACGTTCTAAGTTCGAAATTATTATTTCGCAATTATAGGCTGTCTCGTTTAGTGATAAGGTGTAAAATGGAATGTAAATGCATAAGATCAATTGTGCTTATACCGTGGCAGAGGGGAAATGCTACCGCAAGGCTAGTCCTTATAATAATTAGTCAAAGGAGATACATTATACATTGTAACAACTTTTATAACCTACCTATAGTTGCAATAAATTACTCTTTGACTTTGTTAATTAAGGTTTTGACGAAGCATGTTGTAATTATTCTTGATTCCATAAAATTTTTCAATGTAAATAATATTATCTAAAACTAAACAATTCTAGCCTGCCATTAACCAACCAAGGCTTTATCTTCACAATATGAGACTCCAGACAAAATTAATAAGTAAGTGGGTTGTACTCGTATTAGTGCTCTCGGTAGAGAGTAGTATATTCCTTGTATTAGTGCAACATATGTTTTCTATGTTGAACTTGCACGTAAGATGACACATTTGACACAAACCAGAAAGTGATTGACATGAATGCTTTCACGGCATACAAAATTAACCTGCTGAAATGTAGATGCTAATATCGATAAAAAATGCAAGTAATTATTTATAAATTAATGGTGTTTTGCTTGTGTCTAGCACTGCACGTCTGCCACAGCCAGGTAGTTGTTGACAATAAGAATCTATCCCAATGTCAAGGATTGGTTTTTGAGCAAGAACAAATTTGAGTAAAATCTCTTTTCCCAAATGTGTTCTTGCTCAAAGAGCCTCGTGGTAAGCTCAAATACGAACCGCGCGAACACCGCATGACTGACACAACCGCTCGTAGCGAAACTTGCAACGTGACTGTCCCGTATTGTTTTTATGAATCGTTTAAATTGGCGCTTGAATCTTTCATTTTCTTTTATTCAAATTTCATACCGACGATTCCGATTCAGCGTTGCCACAATAGGATTATCTTACCCATTTTCTGTATTCAGACTATCTGCATAAATCCGAATGGAAAAATCGGTCGTGCGAGTGGGTTCGCCCGTCAGTTGCCCATCAGTGCGAATATTAAATTCTTTTGGGAGTTTTGCGCTATCGTATAATCAATAAAAACGTTTCATTCTCTCTTTTAGGATTCCGTGGCGTTTTAAAAGCCGTGGTGGTCCAGTGGCGAGTAACCTTGCCTGCCGTGCAGGTGGCGATTTGTTCGATCCCCGTCCAGGCCGACTCGTACCAATGTGTTTAACGGAATTTATGTACGATTTGTAGCACCGCTGGCTTTTCGGTGAAGGAAAACATCGCGAGGAAACCTGCATGCTTCAATTTCGAGGCATGTATTGTACCCACTGTCCATTATAAGTGGCGACGGGCTCAGCCCCCGTCACACTGGACAGAGTTTCGGTACTACTGGTGAAACGTGGATGTTCTGAGGTTTCCAAATATATCTGACTACCCCCTCGGGGAATATAGATGTGAGCATATGCTATGCTTTTAGGATTCCGTGCCAAATGTTAAAAATAATTATAGTAGAACTTCGTTGACCATGTCTGACTGTGTGATATTGATATACTTACAGGATGTAAACTTAAATGCGTTACATACTTAAGGATGTGTTTCAGACCATCAAACTGAGCAACTTTCACTAGAGGATCAACATTGAAATCGTGGAAAAAATCTACTTTGGATGAACCAATTTTTTTTTCCGCTATTTCATTATAGGTCTGATATTAAAAGTTGTTCGGTATGATGGTCTGAGGGATTATTAAAGACTGTATAGATGATAACGGTTATCCTAAATCACTTCTTCTGATGGTAGTAAGCCAATGGATAAATCAGACTTCGTTCATTTATGTTACTATTACGGTAAAATTCATTTTAAGTTTTCAACAATCACTAAAGTTTCGGCTTTAAAGACCATAATTCTAAAAGTTGACAGTACAAACTGAAATTGCCAAACCATTCCTCACAACTATCGTTTTCCAATGCCATAAAGTTGAACAAACTTGAGTTAGACACGCCCTCATCATTGAAGAAAATCTTTTGTTCCATTATGTAAAGGCTCACATAGCCAAACTTATTTTCCATTTAAGAAGTCACCTGATTCAAGTAAATTTCCTCTTTATGACTTGGTTGAAAGAGTTACTTGACTAGACTAGTTAGTATTTGGAATGAACTTAATTCAAAAAGTGCTAACTCGAAATACGCTTCTTTTCTCAACAAATTGAGTTAGAGCCAATTATGAAGTTTGCGGGATACTTGTTTTGTTTATTGATTAGTTTTTGTTTATCTTGTTATTGTGTTATCGAGACGAAGATGTATTTTGTGAGTAAATTCTTTTACCTTTAATACTAATATGTATTTAGGCTTAAACGTGTTTGGTAACAGATCTGTCTCTCACACTACTTATAGTAAATGACAGTAACTGTATCATATTTAAACATGACAAGGCCTAAAAACATTTTAGTGAAAGGCACCCTAAGGCCCTAAGTCTTCTAAGGGCCTTTTTCACCATTTCTCGTAAGTTCTTGTTAGCTTATATGACAGATAAATTGACATATCTTTCATACGAAATATGTCAAACGATCTGTCAAAGAAGCTAACAATGACTTATCCAGTAGTGATGAAACAGGCCATCTGTATTGTAAAGGTTTCGGTCTAAATATCTTTAGACAAACATACAGGGTTTTATGGTAGACAGTTGCATTTCTTTAATGGATGATTACACTCATGATACTGAACAACTTTCACAAAGAAACAAAGAGAAATTCGAAAAACAAAAATGTTTACTTTTCATACAAACGTTCTATCAGCAGATTGCATTTAGTATTGGAAGTCCAAATTTTTTTCTGCTAATTTCCTATAGGTTTCTTCGTGAAAGTTCTTCAGTATCATGAGTACAATCACCCCTTAAATTAATGCAAACACCTTAACACCTTAATTCGGTCTATTACGAACAGTTTAACAACGAAATTTGCTAAATCTGTCCAGATGTTCTCAAGTCATGGCGTCACCGAGGCAAACAGGGATTAATTTATATATATATGTTTAGTATACAGTGCGTGACAGTGGAAAGCAGTAAAACAATGCTATAAGTCAGATAGTCAGTTTATTATTAGTCTCAATCCGGCTAAGTTTACTCCAGTATTTTGAATCAAAATAACATAATTAGACAATAAAAGTAATTTATTACAAAGTAATTAATCAAGCTACACAATAAACATGCATTTTAAGGTGAAACCAATTAACATCCTAACTGTTTCCTCAAGACGCATAAAACAAACCAAACCAAGCAACCCGTCCAAATACTATGTAGAGAACCAATAAATTTAACAACAAAACCACTTATATTATAAAGCTCTTCGTCGCTTGCCAAAACTACAAGAGCCATTACCCATCTTAAATTGTCTACATTTTCCGCCGTCCCCATCATCATAAGGGCTAAATTAATGTGAAATAGTTTCAATAATGAAATTCCTCTCCCCCATTTCGTCCGGTAAAGGTATCTTGGCGTGGTGCCACTTCCGTCAGTTTTGGCTTCCAGTCCTTTAGGAAATTAAACAGTGCAAAAACTAACTGGCCCGAGATATATTGTCGACACTTGTATCTGAGCTGAGACCTCGACCGAGCCAAGTTTGTGACCTTTTTGGCAGTGGACGCCAGTCAGTTACGCTTCAGTGCCCGCATAGATTTCAGTTGAGCTTTTTCGTAAGTGGAACTTAGTTTTGTGGGTTTTGGCGTAAGATTGTGTTCTGGTTTTAATGTCCAAAAAACTAAATAACTCCGCTGGCTCAGCGACTCAAAAAACGAGAAAATGTGGGAAATATTTTAATTGTTCCACAGTTGTCTGCCGCATATGTTGTTTTACAAGTTGATAATTTCAATAAACCATTTTTAATGTTTTTAATAAGCATAATATAAATATAAGGGCTTGATTCAAATGACATCAAATCCAAATCACGTAGGTATGTACTCGAGAGTACTAATTTAATAAAACTTTACGACGTCATGTTCTCTGAATCTAAGTTATGTATAATTTTTTTAAATTACGTATTCTTATTCATGTAACAACAACTGCCGAGGCCACAAAACATTATAAGAAGTGCAAAGTAGGCGTGGAACGTGTCGCCACAGGTTATGCAATGATTTGCATAAAACCATAAGGCGCGCGGCGTGGTGCGAGCGAGAGGGCACGAGTAATTGTAGCAGCGTGAGCGGGAAGTCAAGTGGCGACAGCCGTCTCCGAAGCAAAAGCGCTACTTTGCATTTCTAACCAATATTATAATGTTCTGTGGCCGAGGCCGTAAGGCAGTCTGAAAAAACTCTGACACGAGTATCGCAGTTGTTCTTCTTATCGCGTGGGTGCTGCCCACGCGATAAGAAGAACAACGGCGATACTTTTTAGCCAATAGCAAAAAAGACGACAGTTTCCCGGCGGAGTATTCGATTGCACGCGCATGAAGCTAGAGAAAATCAATCAATCAATTAAAACTTTAAACAAATCTCGTACCGTAAGCAATGTAAGGATAAAAGATTGTCTCCGCATCTGCAGCTGCCCACGGCAAAATAACAGGGTTAGGAAAAGGTGTTACAAAAGTAAAAATAATAATAACTTCACTATGGGACCAACATCGAAATCGAGAAAAAAAAATCTGCTCTCCCATATATTTAGCTCGAGTAGATTTGTAGTTCAGTATGGAACATCAGATTTCTTTTTCGCGATTTCGATATTGGTCCCATAATGAAAGTTGTTCAGTTTGATGTTCTAAACCACTCCCTTAAATGTTTATTTGTATTTTTGTAACAGCTTGTATATGTCAATGTTGCAGATGAATATCTTAATTGCGGTGAAGGTCTTTTCATATGAACGTTTTCGACGCTGCGATAAATGCTGAATTTGTGCAATTAACGCCAAGTGAAATCTCTCATGTGCCGTTTAATCCTAACGTGCTAACTTCAACTTGGACAAACCTTATCGTTGCGATTATCACTGTCGTATGATTTATTATGAAATTGCATATACTAATTTTGGGATGTTTGTTTTATGAATATTATTGGTTATCAACATGCTATAGCCATGTCTTGATGATTTCAAATCAAAGAAACATTTCATTTCAATTCATGTTCCTTAAAGATGCAAGAGATTGAAGATTTAAGGATCTATCAGTAGAAGTGTTGGTAGCTTAATCGAATGGCAGGTCGCGGAATCGATTCCAGTTCAATATTAAAAATTTTCCATCTTGATTTGCGCTAAAAATGCGAATATTTTAGTGATAAATTTCATTATAAAACACCAACCAAACGTGGGAAGTGTTTGTCGTTCATTTATTTAGGTACTTCTAACGCATATAAATACGTCGATTCATATATTGGCGCATCGCGAACGTACGTACTGAGAAATGAGCACAGAGTGAAAATTACGAATGTGTTTAATGCCTGCCTCATACATGAATTATACCGGACGGAATTACGATTTCGTATGGATTTGAATACTGGAGAGGTACAATTAAATCGTTAGTACCTATAACACGTATAAGAAGTTGTTTGTAATCATTTTGTAATAGAAATTTCGAGGAAACGAAATTTTTCATTTAAGAAAACATCAAGTGTGCTCAAAACGACATTGACTGAACTGCTGTCAGTCAAGATCTTGCTGAAATTAGAAAAATGTCGCAGCCGTTAAACATTGCTCTTCTGTTTTCGCTTATTTCCTTCTAAGTGAGCATTTATCTTTCTGAAGCTTGTTGTTTTATTCTATTTAATTAAACTGACTGTGATATTATATTCACTGTTTAATTCAGTCATTAATCGCAGGACCTGTCGTTGTGGCGATCCTTAGGGGAGACCTATGCCCAGCTTCGGACGTCCATCGGCTGAGATGATGATGATGAAATAATTAATCTCATCAAAAACATTTCATGTAAAAATAGTCAAGACTCACAACCCTTAAACGTTGTGAATTCTCATATTAAGCCAAGTTGTAAGTGTTCATCTCGGTCTTATAAAGATAGGGCTTGGCTGACGTTCAATTTAAAGAAATCAAATATTTGAAATAAGCGTAATAAATATTACAAATAATAATATTAAGCGATTAACTACAATAACGATACCTACCTATACTCCATTCAAAATAGCAACGAAATTTTAAGGCTATTTTGCAATACACTTACTCTCACTTATTCTTAGAACAGCTTTTGTACCGTCCAAGATATGTCGGATAGTATATGTATCCAATAAATTAATTCCATTTGGTAATCAGAATTGGCCAGAAAACTAAATAGGAATCGGAAAATCTCGTCGTCCTTATTTGGAATGAAGTTTAGTTGCTAAAAACAGCTTTTAAGACCATAAAATATAACCTTAAATGATTGAATGAAATAGAATTTCAAATACCAATGGAATGTAGGTTACATTCCTGGAATTTAAAGCTTTAGTGAATATCAAATCAATTAAAGTTCCATTTAGTTCGAAGGCAAAGTTTTGGACGCACGCACGGTTCACACTCTGGCCCGTTTCTGGGAATCCACTTTGTGCGCAATGCAGATAGCGAACCAAAGGCACTTTTTTTTGGAATGCATACATTGGAATGTTATTGCAGCATTTTTGGCCCATATCTCAACATTTTAAATTAAATAAAAATGTACCTATCTAAGAAAAGACCTGGCAACTGGATGAGGAAGGCTGAAAACAGTTTTGCGGCGAGCCTTAAAAACCATCATCATTATAAATTTTATGATTTATTGTGGCTTCACCTTTGGCTTCACACACCCCTGTCCGAGTGACATACGGACGAAATTAATCAATATTTTTAAATTAATATTTTATCGTAACAGTACTTGCAGAGTGCTGAAAGTTGTTAATCAGACGCAAAATAAAAAGTCTGATTTCGCCTAGGTACGATAACACATAAATTTAATTATACAGGGTCCTTCTTAATATGCTGACACATAGTTCAGTTTGACGGTCTGATCATGCCCTTAAAAAAGTGTCAGCATATTAAGAAGGACCCTATATAAATTATCTTCTAACATTTTATAAATATCTCTTCCTGTCACCCCTACGTGAGGTAGGGCTCAGATCACCACCGGTTACGATCTTGGGCAGCACTGTAGATATCCTCCCTGGTAAGACTTTTTGGTCTCTACTGCCACAGAGCGGGTCGCCAGGTTATTTATAGTTTCTAAAATTAAGAAAGAAACTTTTATACTTCATGCAGAGCCGAATCGACTTATTCGGAAAAGTAAACAAAAGTACCATAGTTTTTATGATTATGTGTTAATTTATTTAGTACCATTATGAGGTTTAAAACCTTACATCTTCACAATAAGGCTCTATTCACACCGATATGGCAGTGGCCGGCGCAGCGGCGAGTAGTTTCAGTTCGCAGTTTCAGTTGAATTGAGTAATTTATCATAATAGTAAATTGATTTTAAAACAGTTTTCTTCAAAGAGTAGGATATTGATTACAAGTAAACTGCATTTGACAGCGACGACATTGATAAATTGAGAACAATTTTATGAAAAATCAACGTTTGATAGAAGCCCGAAGGCATAGAATATTAGTATTGAAGAATCTCTTGTCCCCAGTGCAGGGGAACAGTCTACATAGTCAACCACTCACTTTTCTATTGCAATCTTACCAATATTATAAACGGGAAAGTTTGTAAGTAAGGATGGATGTTTGTTACTCTTTCACGTAAAAACTACTGAATGGATTTTAATGAAATTTGGCACACAGATAGAATATGATCTGGATTAACACATAGGATAATTTTTTAAGGTCTACGTAGACAGAGTCGCGGGCAAGATATTCAATAATTATGAAACAAAATGTACTTGATCTTATTTTATTACTGTACGATTCTCTTTTACATTAAATATATAGCGTGACCGCAGTTAAATGAGTGTAGATTTCGAATAAAATCCCACCGACTTACGTCTTTGGCAACAGTAGTATTGTCCCGGCACAAGCGCCCAGGGAAAATAATTTACAAGTCCATTTTCTTGAAGCTTAGCCGCAGACTCTTGCTTGAAAATTTGCGGTTAAAAATATGGCTTTTCAAGTTAAGGCTACTTTTATTTATGCTATCCTTTAAAGCCGTATTTACGCAAGGCACGTTCTTAAGTCCACAACGAGGAATGATAGACGATAATGTCGTCGTTTTCAACGCAGTCAGTTCTACTTCTTGTTTCAATCAGTCAGTTTTACTTGAGAGTGGATTACTGCATTGCTTCATGTATCCGGGAGCTTCGAATAGCCCGTGAACACAGACGAGAATCGTTAGAGGCGATAAATTCCCTCAAGCTTCAATGTAAAACGTAGTGATTAGATTATCTCTGAATGGAAAAATTATTTCTTGATCGAGGACTCATGGAGCCATTTTACACGTACCGCTTTCCGCGCCGTATCGGCATGTTGTATGAAATCCCTTAAAACCTTGTTTAACTATACCAACTAATGTGTTAAATGAAAAGATCAAATGACATGTTTTTACAATGTTGTTGAAATCGACCAATTTCTGTTTGCCATACTTTTTTGTTATCACAGCATTTACAGATTCTGAAGTCTGAACTAAACATTTTAAACGAGTCGAAAATCCTGAATCCCATGTTACAATCATAGCAACTGGAAAACTTGCGAATCCGTGACCATAGATACGAAAGCTTAGTGGCAGTTTTTAGTAATTTCAATAAAAGTAAACTACTCTATTCTGGTGCTTACAGTTGTGGGCATTCCGCTATTTTCTCGGTTTATATTCCTTGCTAACTAGCGTTTTGAATGTATTTAAGAGTTCGTGATTATTGTTGTTTACTAGAATTACTTATAAGTGCCCTTTAGCGTGGTACCTACAACTTTTTATTGAAATAATTTTTTTTTTCCACCGCCTTCAATTAGGTATAAGTAATTGTTACTTTAATTACTTCCTATTAATTCGACAGTAGAATATCATAGTGTTATGACTCCAGAATCCCCTTCAAACTTAATATACAAAACCATCATAAGACCCGTCGGCATTGTATGGTTCGGAGTGTTGGGCCGCTAAAGTGACGGATGAAAAACGAATGAATGTAGCTGAGATGCAAATGTTGAGATTGATGTGTGGTGTTACTAGAATGGACATGACTAGGAATGAGTTTATTAGAGGAAGCTTGAAAGTAGCGTCAGTAACCGAAAAACTGCGCAGTAATAGATTACCGTGGTATGGGCATGTGATGCAGAGAGATGAGTGTCATATTACAAGACAAGTGTTAAATATGAATGTGGAGGGCTGCATGAAGAGAGGACGACCAAAGAAAAGATGGATGGATTGTGTGAAACATGACATGTGTAGAAAAGAATTAAACGCTGAAATGACTGCTAATAGAGATGAATGGAGGAAGACTACATATTGCGCGGTCCCCAAGAAATGGGCTAAGGTCAGGAAGAAAATGAAGATTTAGCGCAAATGATTGTCGGTGTAGTAACGTTACCCTAAAATGATACAAAAAATGTTTTCATTTTCTAAACATGTGAACTTCGCTCTAGACTTCGTTGATTGTAATTATGTATAATTTTACCTGAATATGCCCGGCAATTTCAAAAGCAACATCAATAACAAATAATTTGTGAACAAAAATTCTCGAAGTCATTTGCTGTATTTGTTTTGTTCAGAATGAGTTCTTCTGGACTTCATGTTGCGAAGAGTTTTCTAGAACCATACATAACATGATGGCAAGAGTAGTAATCTTAGTACAAAAACCAAAGAGGTTTAAGTTATTCAAGGAGACACTGCTGCCTACCATCACCTGACAGGCATTCTCGTTTGGTCGAATATTTCGTGAGCCATGGGAATATAAGGGTTACTGCTATTCTTTTTCATGGATCGGACCCCACACATGAAAAGGACAGTTGCTCAATATTATGTAAATTCATATTCTTATTCTCTTTGAACCCCATAAAGACAGTTCTCTTACATGCTTCATTCCAAACACGTTACATTTGAATCCGGATCAAATATCGATTTCAACTATCCGACATGATAGAATTTCGAAGATGGTCACCAGGGAGACAGTATATTTGGTGAGGAGTGTTTATATGCCACTCGTGCTACCAGAGGGATTGGAAGATTTGCCGTTCGAAGTTGTACGGTGCGAGAATTTAAAACTCTTGGTGCAAATTTGAAAAATACTAGAATTTGCAGAGTTTCTTAACTGGTTATTCAACTTCGTATTTTTTGTAAAATTACTGAAGTGAAAATGGCATGATTCCTGCAGAATAAATTGTTTTTTTTGTCGGATATTTAGTAGAAAAAAAACTTTCCTTATTTCATGACGATCGAATCGTAATTTGAGTCATTACCATTATTGAATTACTAGAAAATTTTTAGGGTGTATTGTGTATTGAGATAATAAAAAAAAAAAACAAGATTCCCTAAGGAACATGGGTCGATAACGAGTTTTTTTTTTAAATATAGAAATTCGATCGGCAGATTTGTACGGTCCAAAAAGTTGTCTCCTTTTTTGATCCATCTTTAAGAAAAAGTTGTTTAGTTTCAATATCTGAAGACACTCTTAAATTTTTGTTTACAAAATAGTGGTGTCTAATGAATACTTTTAAAATAACCTTTTGTTACCTTTTGTCAACAGTTTGTTATCGTAGCCATCACTTTGCCATTATCATTATATATAGGTATACTTTATGTTGCTCTAAGTTGGATCATATTTTATCAACGTAACACAGAAAAAAAGAAACGACCACGGACTTGCTAAAACAAAGCAGTCTTGACACGTGATTCTACTCAAAAAGAACCTCAAAACGTCATAATTCTAAGGGAAACAGTCAATTCACTTATCTTATGCGAAAATATCTCATATAATAAAACCGTGCACATGGTTCCAACGGACGTGTCGCAAATAGAAATGTGAACTTCTTGACGCCGACACCAAAGCTTTGACTACAAAATATTTCTTATTGTGCTTACGTTTTCAACAAATCTGAAGATTTCGCCCTTTGTGACTTTCCTACTGAAGCGCAAAGAGCAAGACTGATTGTGTGAATCGTGAGTCTTCTGCCTACCCTTTTATATATTTTTTACAAAACAATTTATTTAAAAGAATTTTTCGGTTTGTTACGCGACACATTTCTGTGTGGCAGTTATTTATCACAGTATTTGAAGCTAAGGAAATTTTGTTTATTTTATACCTTTTAGATTTTCGCGTTTGACTTTGACTTTAAAATTAGATCACTTGTTTTTGCTTTCTGATCTGGAAACGCTTTATGAATGAGATAGTCTGGACTCTTTCGCAGTAGCATCTAAAATAGTATTCGTTTGTACATACAAACATCAGTAAATGCACACCAGGTGGCTGATCGCGCTAAATAAATATCCACAGAAACGTCATTAGACCGCATGCGCATCACAACTTTTGATAGTTTCGGTATCGCGCTAATAATTTGACAGATCACGACAGCCGAGCCGTTTGACAGATCGCACAGACGTTTTAAGCTGTCATTCACATAATAAATAAGTCAAGTTTAGAGCGATTCAGCACAGTTGAATAGTAACTGGCTTGCTGAAATTGAATAAGGATTGAACTTCGATGTTTTAAATGAGTGGGATCGGTTACACCTTTTGCATGTTACACCTTTCAAAAGAGTTACATTTTTAGTATACGTATCCAAAGTTTAATCAATTTCTCGGAATCTCTCCAGTTTCACGAAACGATCGTTCGGTCTAACCAAATAAAAAGCAAATGATGACATTGGTAGAGTCTATAGCAGCCCGTGGAAAACATTTCATTCTATTTACTCGACGCAAACAGATTCGCCAGTCCAAACACTTTTAGACTGATGTTGCCTTATTACTTCCGTTGTTCGGAGATGGTGAATGTTATTAAAAAGCCTTCTAGTTTGGTTACAGTTGTATTTGATAAAATACTTTGTTGGAAAAAGGCCAAACCGTTTGATGAATGATGGTCATTTTGACGTGACCTTGATGTCACTGCAGCAATTTGTCTCTCTGCGACGTTATTTATTGTTATTGGATTGCTACGTTGGTTTTCCATACACGTAATACTCTTAATATAGATGTCAGGTTAAATATCAGTTGCTTACTATTATTCATGCAATATAGTGATCCTGGCCTAACACAATATGATTGCGGTGAACCTATCCAGTCGATGAGCCACCTGCTAGAATGTCACCTGTGTCCGACACTTGCAAGAGAGAGGTCTTAAATATAACTGACTATTAAGCTCACCGGATACCTGGCCAGTAAAATATAAAAACCACTGAAGAAACATTGAAAGGAAAATAAGAAGGTGCTAACAATTTCTAAATTAAAAAGCTGCTGTTTAAGTTAAGTCGTACGCGACCAAAACGTGAGGTATTCCAATAGAACAGATTTTTAATAGCATCTGAGTTTGAGCACCTACGCTATTCCACGATTAGCACTTGCGTTGGTGCTCTTCGTGGAATTTGGTTTTTTCCGTTTTGTATTCCAACTAGAACACCTGGTTTGGTGCTGTTCATGGAATTTTATATTTATAATTTTCGTATGTAAATGCTTATTACTTCGATTTAACAGGTGCAATAATGAGCGAGTAATTAATTGGGACGGGGCATTCAGACAGGCAGATAGATAGAATGGACGAAAGTATAAGGGTTGGATTTACTACGAAACCCTAAAAAACAAACGTTCAACACACATTGACACACCTCGAAAGATACATCATACACCATATATAGATACTCGTATACCTACTGGCTCGAGAGTACCTATTGGAAATTTATTTGATTCTTTTGTGCTGAATTAGTAAGAAATTGTCCTTTTCTACTCATCATTCTGGAAATAGTGTCCCTTAGATTTAATGGGCTAATTCAGTGAAAGTATAGGTTCTATACGTAAAATTTTACTTGCCTACACTTTGTCCCTTCTCTATGTGCCAATTTCATTTTACCTCAGTCGTAAAAATTTAGTGCTATCTTTAGAAAAGAATTCTACTTATTTAGTCAAATAGGATTCTTTTCTTGACAAAATTTTTTGTATATCGTGAAACTGCAGCATCTCAAATCCATATTTATGTAGGTATGTGCAAAACAGAATTAAATAATCTTTTTTGTATCATAATTAAATCTGACTTTCGTTGAATTACGTAATAAATGAATTTGTTATGATACTATGAATCTAGAAACAAATTACATATTGACCAATACCAATTTAAAACTGTTTGAAAGTTTTTTGTCTTGGATAATTTGTAGAACTTGTGCAGCATAATGCATTTTGTTACTCTTGAGGGAACGAAAAGGAAAGGTGGAAAATTTGGTTGCATAGTTTTAAGAGCAAAAGGTTCGCCTATTAGCACTCTATAGCTCACAGTCTAACCCTAAATATGCTTAACTTTGCTATAACTCCACGCTTAAAAGAACTTTTGGCACAAGAAATAATATTCATGCACAGCCGACGGTGAACATGTCTGCTGTGCCGAGGGTCGCGGGTTTGAATACCGTAACAACTATTACCGTACAAATATTTGTATGATGAATATTAATATTCTGTACCCGAGTCATGGACGTCATGGATGGATGGGCTCACCCCCCGTCACACTGGGCAGAGTTTCGGTACTACTGGTGAAACGTGGATTGTGGTTTCAGAATATATCTGACTACTCCCTCGGGGAATATAGTCGTGAGCATATGTATGTATGTATGTGTGTGTGTCATGGACGTTTGTTTTTATACCATTAGATTTTTTTAGTAGAAGTTGTTCAGTTTGATGGTCTGAACCACCCCTGAAAGGTTCGGAACGGTAAAAAAGTCAACCAGTATATATATTCTATATCGTTGTCTAGTCATCATAATACAAGTCCAGGCTAGATTCTGGTACCTTAAATGTGGCTAGATAATTTGTGTGACAATGTCCAAGATATTTTTATGTCCGAACGAAATTCCTTTTGACGACCCGGTACCCGGTCCGGACCCGGTTCTGTCTTGTCACAGGTCCAATCGGGTCGTACACGTGTCTCTTATCTCAATCCCGACGAAATATATTTCTCTGTATTATGTCTGCTCACGAAACTATGACGTCGATTAATAGCATCTCATCGGTAACAAGATGATGGTTACAAATGTATGTCTGTCAAGTATATCGATCGGTCCAATCAGCGAAGGCAGTGTAAATTATGAGCCGCTGTCATTTTCGTCTTTAAATAGCCACAGTTTAGTCTATAACTCATCAACGTGGTGCTGAGTAGAGATGGGAAGAAACAGTAAGTCGAAAAAAGTTTGGGCAAAATTAAAATTGTAAGTTTGTAAAGATGCATGTGAATTATATCAGAGAAACGGCTGTGGTAAGATGTATGGTGAGGATAGTTTTGCAGCGGGGCTTGGAAGAAGCCTTTGTTCAGCAGTAGATGACGCAGTAGGTACGCAAAAATTTTAATAAATAAAGAAACGAGCGAGTAGATCTATCCCACTAAGGAACGACTCCTTTCATTTTGTTTTTTGAATTCGATAAGTAAAATCAATATCGCAATCATGGATTTAAACCAATGGATCCATAACTTCCTTGCAAGCATGGAAACACGAAAATTGACCATGGCGGTCGGTAATGTTCGTCCTTCTTTCGTATTTGTGTCGTACGTGTATGTTGTCGATGTTTCTGGTTTTGCGTTTGTCCCTTTCTATCATTTTTTATCGTTGGATTAGAAAGTGACAAAGTTGATGTCAAAAACAACGATGGGAATTTACGAAAGAAGGACGAACATTACCGCCCGCCAAGGAGTTTTTCCACGTTTCACCGCTATGCTTGTAAGGCAGTCTGCTCTCCAGGTACAGACAATACTTTTACCAGCTTCCTGATCGCGATTGATAATATTGACACAAGGAGGCTTTCGTGCACATAGTTTGCCTTTAAATCAAGCGTCTCCCTCCATAACATGACTTCCTTCAAAATCATATTACTACCGTAAAAAACACCCAACGTCGTAATATTTCGAGGAAATCAATGACTGTCAGGCCCATATCATACCTGTCAGTTCAACACCCGCCCTGATCAAAAGACGCGCTTTCTGTCTTCCGGTGGGAGGTTCGAGCGTTCAGGAACCATTTCCTTATGTCATGAAACTCATAACGTTAACGTCTGTTACATACCTTTATATTATTAATAGGCCTCAGTCTTGTTGGTAGTAAATCTACATGTTGTGTAGGCACGTCGCGCCTCTAAACTCCGTGTAAGTTATGTACGTAATACCGGCTGCCCTTAAACGGTGAAGGAAAACATCGTGAGGAAAACTGCTTTTATACGCTGAAGAAGATAATAATTCTGATGGGTATTTGAAGTCTACCAATCACGCGTGGTAGACGAACGCCCATTCCACCCTTCTTGAGGGTAGGTATGTGCCCTGTAGTGGGACGAATATAGGATGTATAATGAAAAAAATGAATCAAATCAGCAGACTACTGAGCATTGGTCTGCTTTTTATTACGCTTTTTATTACATTTGTCACGATTCTGTGCCAATCTTATTGAATGCAGCTCGGTTGAATATATGGTCGTAGGTAACCAATTTAAATGAGATATAAACTATTCCCTGTTTAAAACTGAACGCGATTCGGATCGAATAACAAAAAGCCACGAGTAATCTGTAAACCGTTTATTTCAATTCAACCGCATCGAAAGTCTTAATAACATTGTCTCAACTCGCTGTTTCCATTCGGATTCTAAACGCGGGAGCAACTTGTGACGTTTCCTCGACTGTTTCTGTCGGAGCTTTCGATTCGCTACGTATGTGGAGCGTGAAATTACTGCCCGTCTGCGCAGCTGTTCCGTGCACAGAATGTCTTGTAACCTGGGTTAAGTTTTGGTGTAATACTGCCTTGTTTGCTGTCTGTGTTGCAGACACTCGCTGCAAACAATATCAATATTGTTGTGTATTTAGATTTAGAATTTATTTCAATATTATGTTAGTGTTCATGTACAATAAAGGATGTCAGATTGAGGGTTTATTTAGGGTATAGGCGTGGCAAATGTGTTCTAAATTATATGAGACTGTACCTTGACAAATTTAATTTTCTGTTTCAATAAAAATATCATAATACATCGATGGTAATACCTACTTCAAAAATGTGCATACGTACAAAACGCAACTCGCACGTGCAAAACAGTATGAAGATATGAAGTTCTTAGACCGTCTTCCAGGGCCATAGCTAGAACTAAATGTAGGACATTGGAAAATTCTGAAATAACAGAAAAGAATATTCCAGAAATTATATCGCGGGACGTTCCTAAATCAAACCAATTCTTTTTTTTAATTCTGTTTATAGTCGTCTGTTTTTTCGAGCATCACGAAAGCTACTGAGCTGATTAATTGATGAAAGCCTATGGCCTAACAAAAAACTGCGATTCATTTTATCTGAAATTACACTACAGCGATGTCATATACAGAACAGAAGCGCTGTTGGCGTAGAGGAGCGGTAGGTATTGGAAACAATTTCCAGATTGGATGGGTGACCGTTTTAGTTGTGTTTCATCTTCGTGCTTCGGAAGGCACGCTATGCATCAGTAGGGGTTGCTATCAATAATCCGTACTGTGCTCATGTGATGGGTCCTCTCCTCTTATTCATGAGAGGCCTTTGCCCTGCAGTGGGATCTATCGGCTATAGATGTGGGTATGGGTTAAAGTGTCATATACAGTGGAATCCACACTGACTAAAGCAAGTCAGTGCATCATCATCATCTCAGCAACGTCCACCCCCGTGGATCGCCACAACGACCAGTCTTGCGCTACTGTCATGCAACGGGTTCGCACCACCTTTAACAGTAGTGCGATTTTTGAAAGTCACACGTAGAAATCAGCAGTAGAAAAGGACAAAATTACTATGGAGATTATGCATCTTTCTACTACTGATTTGAACGTGCCTTTAAGGGGGCCTACCCACGCTGCGTCTTCCAGTACGCGGTCGCCACTATTCGACCCCTTCGCTCATCTGTTCTGCGAGCAATGTATCACACCCATTCGCACTCAAGTTGAAAAAATGAACTTCCCGACTCTTAAAAGTAAAAGCCAAGGACTATCGATCTGGTCGTTTCATCTCATTTTCTACAACAAAAAAAGTACTTAAATTCAGTTAAGGACACTCGTCCCCGTAATTAGTCTTTAACATCCCAGTTTAAAACTTTTCGCTGTAATTTATTCGCAAAGAGGCCCGCTGTTGACGATATTAAAAGGGAAATTGCAAGAATGTCTTAAAGCTTCTTTAAATTAGGTGACTGGGCTACTGTTGGCTCCTTTTTCTTTCCTTTAGACTCAGAATTTTCTTATATTAATTATGATTTTCAAATATAGCCTTAACAGTTTTAAAACGTTCATTGGCCTCAAAGGCTACCAATCCGCATTGGGCACGCGTACCGACGTCAGACGCACATGAGGGTAAGCATGTACTCTGCAGTAGGACGTATACAGGGTAGTAAACAGTTGTATTACTTTTAGGGGTGATTGTACCCATGATACTGAACAACTTTCCCTAAGAAACATATAGGAGATTAAAAAAAAAACTTTTCTTACAAACGTTTGATCAGGGTCCAGCACATAAAAATTTGTTTTGTTAATATGTTGTGGTACGGAACCCTTGGTGCGCAAGTAGTCCAACTCGCACTTGATTGGTTTTTATTATAAACTCTAAACGCTATTTTCAATTGATTAGGATTCTTAATTGGTATGAAACATTTCCCCGTAAAATTTTAAGGTTGTAACAATGTTTCTAAAGTCCTAATTTCACCCCCTTTAACAATTTCCATGCCCCTCATAAGTTACATTGATAAATTGCATTGAGTCGTTTCCGTTAAGTCATTAAAGCCAATATATTTGAGGCAATTAAGTTTGTACCTCTTCAACCTGTTGCCCCAAAATTGCATCGTTTGTCTTTCACGCTTTGTAGATTGTTGGATCAAGTTACTTATTGATTTTGTTTTTGTTACAGGTATGAACGTTTGCATCACTTTAAAGCTTAATATTATTACTGGTAAGGTTTTAATTACTTTTAGTATTTTGAAATCGTTCCAGGGCTAACTAAATCAGCGTCGAATCTTACCGATTTGTTAAGAAAATCCTTGGAGTATAATGGAATTAGTAGATACAGGGTCCTTCTTAATATGCTGACACTTTTTTAAGGAGATAATCAGACCGTAAAACTGAACCACTTTCTCTATGGGACCAACAACGAAATCGCGAAATAAAAACTGTTCCATACAAAACTGCATATCTACTTGAGGCAAAGGTATGGGACAGCTGATTATTTTTTCGCGATTTCTATGTTGGTCACATAGAGAAAGTTGTTCAGTTTCATGGTCTGATCATCCCCTTAAAAAAGTGTCTGCATATTAAGAAGGACCCTGTTAAACGTACATTAATAATGAGATTAAACTCAAATCACAGTTTCATAACCGATGTTAAAATTACATGCATCTAGACATTCACAACTTTAAATTTTGCACAATATGTTTAAAAACAAAACAAACAAACAATTCCACACTTGCTCATGTCTCGAAACTCCTCGAAAGTGACAATATTAAACTCCTATTCAAACCGCACGTTGTCGGAATAATCTCACGCAACAATTTTGAATGAAATTTTGCTACACGTGACTGTGTGATACTCGCGAACGAAACCAGTTATTACGTTACGTAAGTAAAAGTAAGTTAGGGAGAAAACGTGATGATCTGGGTATACGCTCGTCCTATGAAAGTGGAATGAATATTAACGTTGGTAAAAGAATGGGTTTAAAGAAGCTTGCAAAAATTTTAAGACGACTCCTTTTCTTGCTTTGGGTGTATTTGGACTAAGGGCAGCCCTAATAGTCGGGGAAATCTACGTATTTACAATGGAGTAGGTTGCATTAATTACACTTTAGGTAATAACTTGGAATATGGTAGATACATTACCTGAAAAACATATTCTCAATAATCCTAGATTTCTTATTTAGTATTATTGAATAATTAAGACATTTACAAAACATTAAATTTAGGTATGAACAAAAAATTTAAAACTGGTAATTTTGTACGGGATGGCTACGTTCAATACGTTTTACTTACAACAATAATAATCCCCGGTTAATACCATAAATTTCAGTAGATATTTAATATTTTGTAAGTCTTCAAAAATTATAACCTCAAAACTAAATTTCTTACTGTTTGTTTGTACACATTAAATTTGCCTTGTGATAATTAACAGTGTCTTTTGTTGGTTTGCTGGCAGAAGTATCTTTAGATATAAGCTTGCCCTTTGTACATTTAGGTAGGTACATAGATTTTTAGGAATTTCTCAGATTCTTGAGCCTATATAACCATGTAATATTAGTTCAAACACTATTTACTAAAGTGTCTTTAATGCAATCTCATGCCGTATTTTTCCTAGACTATAAGGGATTATGTTCTTATGCATTGTCCACTTGACACACTTGACCTGCGTCCTTCAATATCCTAAAGGTGAGCCTTGCTTACTGCATGCTTCAAAACATAGGATTATGGTCCTGAGTTTATGGATGTAGGTAGGTATGATTATTTGTTACCTTGTTCAGTAAATAGAAGAAGAATGGAAAAACATTATTTGCATAAATACAGTTTAAAAATTGTTTCATGTCTTGGAGACGTGCAAATTATGTTCCAATTATTAAGTTAAAACACTAAAAAGACCCCAGATAAATCTCGACGGCATCGACGGCGATGTAAACCGATAAATCTTATAGATTTTTACTTGGACACCGTAGTACTTTGCTGCGTTAACCGACACATCAAACAGACCGTCAATACAAATATAACTATATTGGCCAGCTATCCATGTTGTGAACTACGGTAAGGCCTGGGCAAAGTTTTAATTAAAGACTTAGCGAAACGTTAAAGATATTTATAAAGCTTGTCATCACACCATATTTCTGCGTTAGGGTGGAGCCTCATCAGGCAGCACGGAATCGAATTTTTTCACGTTCTATTCTTTTCTGTCGCTCAGGAACGTCATTGACTAGAGCAAGAAACGACGCAGCACTGCCGGTGCTGCCGCATGCGATTGCATTCCTGCTATCTTTCTCGCTCTAGCAAATGACGTTCCTGAGTGACGGAAAAGGATGGAGCAGCGAGTGCAGTTTGGTGATCTGAGAACCACTGCTATATAATTATTATAATATTAACAGTTATGTACCGGTATTTTATGTACCTACATCTTAAATGTAATAACAAGTTACTGGAAGCTGATTTATAGGTCTTGACAAATAATGTTGACAGGCCTTAGTTTTAGGAAAACAATGTACATGTTACCGGCATTCTGTATATCAGGTATCCTATACGACACCTAGGCAATGGATAGAATACCTGGGGCGTCTATATATTTTTATTATTTGGTTGTGAGGGCTTAGTCAGTGACCAATAGCTACCGCGACCTGAACAGATCTATTGTAGCTATCACCCTTGACCTAAAGGTCATTTCTTACACCCACGGACTGCATGAACCGTGTTATGCTTTTAGACGGGAGGTCCCTAATGTCAGTGGGTGTTACCACGTACCCACCCAAATGGCGACTCCTGCTGTGAATGAACACTTGGCATTCGCAGAGAAGGTGTATGGGCGTTACCTCTGCTTCACAGCAGAATCTACCTGGGGCGTCCAGGCAATGTAAGAAATACGATCACATACTTTACCTTGGTAATGTATACAATCCCCAGGGATTGTATAGAGTACCGGCTGGTCCACCGGCAATGTGTAAATAAAATAGATTTTGGTCTGTATTTATCAATATTACGTAAGTTCCTACCTACCTATAAAAATATGGACAAATAAAACATCTTGTTTAAACAAACACACTTATATGATGTTCTTTACTTTTAAGTGTCTGTTTGCAACTTGCTCACAAAACCAGTCATTAAATTTAAATAATCTTAAATAATAAATGGGTTTATTCAATAAAAATGTCAGGTACAAATTGACATGGTAAAACACATTACCCTTCCTTTGTGTAGCGCAGGTAAAAATACGCTTGCTCTCTCCACGCAAAAGTTATTTTAAACTCCATACACCTTAAGCCGTCTTTAGTACTCTTGAGGTACCTACATCCAAGTACTCTGATAACATTGTAGAAAACTCGACATTTTAGAACCCTCATATTAAGTTTTTCATTTATATTTTCTTGAGATGAGCTTTTAAAAGGACGTAAAATGGAATAGTGTCTTTAAAAGTTCTTACATAGATAAACAATTGTTTCTATTAGCCTACAGGATGTAACAAAACACCCTAGTAATATTTAATGGGGTGGTTTGGACCATCAAATTGAACAACTTCCAACTTATGGAGCCAACTTTGAAATCAATTTAAGATCTAGTTTCATACAAAACTGCGTAAGTACCTACCGACTCCACTAAATATAAGGAGCAGAAGATTTTTCTTTCGACGTTGTCTACAAAGTGAAAGTTGTTCAGATTGATGGTCTAAAGTCTAAACAACCCCTTTAAATAATTCTAGGGTGTTTTGGTACACTCTGTATAAGTTTGATATTTTTAAAAATAGTATTTTTGGACGACAGTAAGCATTGATTTATCTCCCTCACTCGCACTCAGCATACACGTGCTAGCTTCTTCCTGTCAGTGCGAGCTCGTTTGTATTAAGTGTCGAACGCATCCTTCCCGAGTGATGTACTAGGCATATTTGTATCCTGAGTACGTTACTTGGGATATCATTAACCCCAGATACAACCAGTGTACCATGATTGCTAGTCAAATTCACTGATACGCAATCAACTCCACAGAATAAAACCGGTCAATTGCGAGTCCGGTTACTCGCGCACCGAGGGTTCCGTACCATACCACCACACAACATATTAACTTAGAAAAAAGTTTTGTTTTTCCGGGACCTTTAGCGCGAGACCGACGCAAAAAGTATATCCTAACTAGCAGTGCCCAAACTTATATTCAGTACTTTATTTTTCTCCCTTGAATCATTGGTTACCTATTTGAAAACAAATGTAATAATCCCGTGCCGGTGCCGTGGTGGTCCAGTGGCGAGTAACCTTGCCTGTCGTGCAGGAAGCGATGGTTCGATCCCCGTCCAGGCCGACTCGTACCAATGCGTTTTTGGAATTTATGTACGATTTGTAACACCACTGGCTTTTCGGTGAAGTAAAACATCGTGAGGAAACCTGTATGCTTCAATTTGGAGGCATGTATTGTACCCACTGTCCATTACAAGTGGCGACGGGCTCACCCCCCGTCATACTGGACAGAGTTTCGGTACTACTGGTGAAACGTGGATGTTCTGAGGTTTCAGAATATCTTTGACTATCCCCTCGGGGAATATAGTCGTGAGCATATGCTCATGAAACAAATGTTTCGTACCTTATAGTACGTAGCATAGCGTCGTTTCTGTCGTAAGGGTGATTCACACCCGCGCCTCCAGGTGTCGTCGCCTGGAGGCGCGGGCGTAATTCTCTAAACTACGCTACGCTACGTACTATAAGGTTTATAATTGTGTTACTTTGACTATCCGCCACCGCCACACGTCTCTTCTATATAAACCGCGCCTAAACTATTAAGCATCGGCGCTTGAAAGCCCGCGACCGCCCTAGGCCCGACCGCCCGCGTCTTTCCGCGCCGGCGCTGCCGCCCGCTGCCGCAAGCTGTCTACAATAGATACATTTGACTATCAAACTGGCGACCGCCGTCATTTTCCGTCACGCTGTGAATAAAACCTTAAGCGTAACACGTTTAAGGTTTATTTCACATCTGTTTAATAGTCATAGCTATCGGGGCCGTGCACTGAAATGAGTTACTGTTGTTATTCTAGTAAAAACCAAGGTACGTTCGTTTGTAGCTAAACTTAATACAATATTTTTGACTATTTGTGGTTGCAGCAGAGTTTCTTACCATCTCAAAAGAGAGAATACGGTTGTTAGTTTATGTAAGTATGTGAATCGAACAGGTATTTTTATAGGATCTGTGAAGTACTTAGATAATTCATCGGCCTTTTCCTGAACGTCCAAGATTAGAGGCTCAGTCCCAGATTACCAGCCAAAGTAATTACTTGAACAATTTTCCCGCTTCGTGGAGACCTCCTGAGTTTACCACTGAAATTAGTTTGAATTAGGACGAGGCCTATTCTCGAAGGGGTGTCGACACGTCGCATAGAATTTAATTCTTTTGTTTGTGAGATGTGGACATGTAGAATTATTAAGAGAAGTTCATTCCGAATGCGTAAATGCGCGCTCCATACAACGAAGTGTGGTGATATTTTAAATACTAACCAATTGGTTAGTATTAAAAATATCACTTTAATTAAAGTCAATACAATTTTTCAGAAATAATAGAGAAACTAATCTCTACGTTTGCATGAAGTCAGATTTTCGTTATAATTTATAGTTTTGAAGTTACACTGCCTCAAAAATTTCCATACAAATCTTAATTCAATCCTGTATATTGAAAATAAAACTAATAACTAAACTAAACTATAAAACTGTATATTTTAACGAAAAACTGACTTCATACAAACAGAGATTAGTTTCTAGATTGTTTCTGAAAAATTTCATTGACTTTAATTATTAGTATCGAAAATATCAATGATTGAAACAGATTTATTGTCACAGTACAATAAGTTCTACACCAGACTTCGTTTGTATGGAGTGCGCTCCGAAGTATATTACCTTAATATGGCTCTATAGCTCAGTTGATAGTGAACTTGTCTGCTGATCTGAGGGTCGCGGGTCTGAATCCCAATGAATATTTTGTACCCGAGTTTTATATATTTGTATCTATGTTATGAATTAAATACCGTTTTCTAGACATCATAATGCAAGTCCAAGCTAGATCCTTGTACTTTAAACGGGCGGGATAATCTGTTTTTTAATGTCCAAGATATTTGATTAATGTTTTTTATTTAATATGCATTAAATAAGGATGTGAAAAGTAAATAAGAAGAAAAGAGCTATTTCATGTTAGCGATGCACAAATTTCACACCTCTTAATTTGAATTGAAACATTAGAATTTAAAAAGCGCAGGTTTTCTCAATTCAATGCATATCTAACCTCTTTGGGACTCGGTTGCTAATCGTTTTTAGGGTTCCGTAGTCAACAAGGAAGCCTTATAGTTTCGCCTTGTACGTCCTTCGCCCGTCTGTCCGCGACTGATTCGATCGTAGATTCGATCTGGCTATCTATGGGGGCTGGCTATGGTCTCATCTTTGGGATAATTCGTTCGTTCTTTAGTGTGTAGATTACGTTAACTAAGTATAGCTTGGTCATCCATGGATATTCAACCAATTGGAAATATGGGCCACCATAGAATCTTGTATTAAAGTCATTAAGCTTCTTTCGAACAAAACTAATAGTTTGCCTGCAGAACTGCAGGTTAGTGTGACAAGGGTCTACTATACCCCTTTCATATTTCTTGGCTTGTACCACAGGCTGTACGGAATAAACTTATAATCTTAATATTATATCAAAAGTTTACCAATTTTAGTTCTCAATGCCTTCATGCTTTCTGGTTGAAATACCGACATCAAAACACCTATTTAGTTTCTCTGAAGTGTGATACTAAAGGCATTATTAAACTTAAAACGTATCATGTCTTCATCCAATTTGCAATCTCAATTTCCAAGTAAATTGTTAGAGCGTTAACGTTATATCCACGTAGTTCGAGTAACGAGAAACTAGTGAGTAAACACGCTTAATAACATACTGTGGGCGTTGCCACAAACGTAAATAAAATACGCCACATTTACACGGCGCAATCTGAAGCTAAATCCTAAATCGCGCTTACAATGTTTCCACAAGATCTGACATAATAATAATTATACAAGTTTTAAATATCAATAGTTGAATCACTGCCGAACCCCGCCGTGGGCTTCTCATACAAAATTGCGCGTCAGACGATAGATTTCCTATGGGAGGTCCAACAAATTTTTGCGTCGACCCATGTTCTTAGCGAAAGATGTTTAGTTTCATCGTCTGATACACCCTTGAAATTTTCTAATTAAAAACCGGCCAAGTGCGTGTTGGGCCACGCGCAGGGTAGGGTTCCGTAGTTTCCTATCATAATATACGGACTTAGAAGGGGGCTTTTTGTTTTATACTACGGTTTAACGGCTAATAAAGTCTTAAAAAGTAAATTTTACAAGTTGGTGTATTACTCGTTAACTTGTAAAGCTTACTTAGCGGTGATAGTTTTCCTTTTAAATTCATTATATACACTACTACCGTGAATTTTTTCACGTGTCTAGAAACAATCGTATAGCTGGCAGGGGGGACTGGCGGTGTATATCGATAAACAGCTCACCATTCTCTTATGGAAGTGTGTCAACTTATCAAAATTCCGTCCGAACTTGAAGATTTGATTAGCCGGACCTAAGTCTTGATGGAATTCGATTAACGGACCATGTCGCAAGTTTTGGACCGTCATAAATCGGTTACCCGCAGAAACATTTGGGTTACAGTTTTAGGGTCCCATTCATAAAAGTTTCCTTTTTATAGTACCGTACGCTAATAAAACTAGGTAGAACGTCGAACAGTTATGTTAATGTTTTATTTGTACTCTGCATGTAGGGTCCAACTTTAAGCAGAAGATCAGATCATCAAACCGAACAACTTTTATTATTGGACCAACATTAAAAAAGCGAAAAAAATCATCAGTTTCATAAATTTTAGTCGAGAAGCTATTGAATTTTTCAATGGAATATGTTGTTTTTTTTTTCACGTTTTCAAAATTGGCTCTATAGTGAAAGTTGTTCAGTTTGATGGTCTGAAGCACCCTGTTTCGGCTACTAAACCACCGGTGGTCGAAATCGGGTGGCGACCACGATTCCAAGGTGTATTTAACTTTGTACTCTGTATACACCTTAGTAACATTATGATGTGCAATAAATAAATATAAATTGAAATATGTTTTAATAAGCATAAGCGTATGCTCACACCTAAATTCCCCGAAGGGGTAGTCAGAGATATTCTGAAACCTCAGAACATCCACGTTACACTAGTAGTACCGAAACTGCCCAGTGTGACGGGGAGTGAGCCCGTCGGCACTTGTAATGGACAGTGGGTAGAATACATGCAGAATGAAATTGAAGGATGCAGGTTTCCTCACGATGTTTTTCTTCATCGCAAAGCCAGTGGTGTTACAAATCGTACATAAATTCCGAAATATTAATTGGTACGAGTCGGCCTGGACGGGGATCGAACCATCGTCTCCCGCACAACAGGCAAGGTTACAGATATGATTTGATGTTGTAGAGCTTCTGGCCGCAAGACTCATCTTCAGAATACTTTTGTTTTTAATATATCATTACAAGGACGAGTGTACTTGATTACTCTCTTAATCGAATTAAATAAACCTTAAATGTTCCAGGATTCCAATAAAACATTTATTGTGTCAAATGTCCAATCTATCCTGTCCCGAATATATTTGACAGCCCTAGCCAATCAGAGATAAAACAAAATTGCTTTTCGTCAGTTGATTTATTGTTTATCTCTACTCTATACTCTATTCCGCGGATTCTCAAACTTTTGCACCCTTGCCACTATACTATGGAGGTAGATCAGACAGCAAAAAAAGCCTAACACACATAGTTGCAGAAAATAATTTAACACTGTCATACCAAAGTGTCAAGGCAGTTGGTAATTTAAGTGTAAAATAGAAAAGTGGGAGTCACCTTACAGGTTCTGATACGAGCACTTGTCTCGCGTGGTGTTCGCGCGTTACGTTTTTATCTGCCACGAGGCTACTTGCGTAGCCTCAATCTCTTCTTGTTCTTGGTCAAAAACAATCCCTGAGAAAAAAAAATAGAAAAGTGCTTATTACATGTTGATGTTTATCTGTTCTACAAGATTATGAAATATCCTATCCTACTAATATTATAAACGCAAAAGTTTGTAAGTATGGATGGATGTTTGTTACTCTTTCACGTAAAAACTACTGAATGGATTTTAATGAAATTTGGCACACAGACAGAATATGATCTGGATTAACACATAGGATACTTTTTTAAGGTCTACGCAGACGTAGTCGCGGGCAACAGCTAGTAATCTATAAAACTAAGAGTTATTACCGCCTGCTACTTGAACCACTAAAATCTAAATAGAGACTGAAAAAAGTTATGAGCCGCATTTAAACGAGTGCTGGTTAGTCCCATGAGTTAGTCCTGGTGTATTCTTATGTACCAATTCAAAAAGTTTCGTGCCCCAATAGTTGTGTTACCGTTGATACGCGCACAGTTTGAGAACCTTAGCACAGAACAGCTATTCATATAAAATAATAGCAATATTATCTCCCATGAACCCTTTCCTTCTTCCCTTCAAAGGGATATAAATCGATTTTGCGGTAACATTCCGAGGGAGTTTCCATCATAACTTTTCCCCGTAGCCTTTCAGAAGCCAAACGTTATTCATACTTACGTGAAAATTGTTTGAAATATTAGCGAGAGTATATTTTTTGGACATTTTCAATTTATAAAAGATGTTTTTGCTACATTCATAAGCAAAATGCATACGCTCACGCAGTCACGACTATGTTCCCAGAGAATACCCCAGGGTACCTCCGTGTAAGGTCCATCGATATTTATGTAGGTACCCTCGGGTACCCTTGGGTAGGGTCAGATAATATTCGAAATTTACCGTATTGATTATATTCGTATTTCCCAAATTCTGCTTTTGCTAAATTCTAATTGATAAAACCAATTGTGAAAGTAATTGATTCGACCAAACTTTGATTTATCCAAGAGTAACTAAACAAGGAATAAGACATAAAGAAAGAGGTCGTAGTATCCGTACTTATTCCAGTGTGAGGTTATACATTTTTAATTCATTAGGTTTATACGTCACTTGTGGTTTTAAAGTCAAATTACACGACAGGGACGGACTTAATCTATTAATAAAATTTACTCGCGTTTGGTCGATCCGGCCTTAGTCGATTTACTGTTTCCATGACTTAATTATCAACGGGTACTTCGATGATAACTATGAATATGGAAAACTATTTCGTCTAAGTGGAATTTTGCCTTTGTCCTTGCACAGGGTTCAAGCACTCTCTATAACAAACATCAAAATTCATTCAGCCGTGAAAACGTAACAGACAGCGAGACTTTCGCAATCATAATAATATTAGCATAGATTTGAGTGTAAATCTTAGGTCGTCTCATTTTCACACTCGTGCGTGTGCATTTGAAGTACATTGCTTCGAATTAAAATGATAAATAGCTATTCAAACACAAACACTTACGAAAGACGGCCTTAGTACCACACAAAAAGAAGCATGTCACGAGCCCACAACTGTCTTTATATACCAAGATCCGACCGCAAAATTATACATTTGTTTGGGGACCGAAATGTGTTTTAAGTGATAGCTTATACAGGGGTTTATACAACGCCGCCGGGTTGCCTAGCAATCTTGCCGCAAATACTTTTACCATGATGATTTATGGTACCATTTTTTCCACCCATCTGTTTGGGAAGTAAATGAGGTACCATCTGAAGAAGACCGATGTAAAGAACTGGAAAAACTAGGGTTGCCAACTCTCAGTCTGCCGCAACTCTAGGGTTGCCAGTTGCCGGTTCAAAGAAGTCATTTTTAACCCTAGAGTTGCGAAGTTGTTGTTATTTTATTACCAAATAGCTCTTTCAACGATATTTGACTTGACATTTACGACGAATCGATTTGAAAGCAATATTCCTGTCCTCCCACAAACTTATGAATTGCATCTCCGACGCGGCGGTACCATTCGTTCAGCTAGAGCCGATTCATTGCATTTCAATCGTCCATAATACCTTCCGCTGCACCGACCATCCATTTAATATCTTCAAACTCATATTTCTTAGTTTCGACCGCTGCTCTTATATTTCTAGTTTTAGACTTCAAGGGTATTGCATTATGTTCATTATTCAAGAGTAATTATTAAATGAGGCGCTTTCATTAGTAGCTTATAGTAGCTTTCAACAAAGTAGCAGTTGTTGTTGCTGCAGTAACACTGGATGGATGGCATTACAACAAGGTTTGAATACCTACAATAAGCATCACAATCTAACAAATTTTGCTGTCAGATAGATCAGATGCTGTTCCATGTTTTTCTCGATCCCCTCAGAGCTTAGCTCAGATACGCTTAGTACCTACTAGAAAGTTGTTATTTTACATGGGTATACATATTAGGGTGGTAGCAGAGTTGTCAATTTCATACAAAAGTTTGACGCATAATACGCGTAGACGTATTAATAACAGTAATATTTTATACATGGAAAAATAGTTTAGAAAATCTATATGCCGCGTAACAAATAACATTAGCATTTTATAATATAATTATGAATAAAGCTTTGAACGTATCTATAGAATCTTCGTACAATTTTAAAATTCTAACTTCGTACAAAAAAAAATGTTTCCATATATTAAATATTACTTTTAATTGTACCGTCTACGCCGATTATGCTTAACATTTTGTGTGACATTGACAACTCTGCAACCACCTTAATCATGCCGACAAAGTAGTAAAATAGAATCTTGAAAAATATATTTTAGGGTACCTCTCCTACACGTGAAGTGGGGATGCATTTTTTTTCTCGTCTATCCCATGGTGTCCCGTTGGATAGGTCTTAATATATTATAATTGTGGGAAATATTATATGGAAATATTACATGGTGTGGGAAAATATTTTTTGATTCAGGGATGCGTAAGCGAAATATTAAACTTTAAAATGCTAATTTTTGTTAGACCTACTGGGTAGGTAGTGGTTCATTAAGCTTCCGCTTCATTATCATTGGAGTGCACGTAAATCGAGCCAAGTTAAATCGAGTTGAGTGCTGTGGACACACTTGGCTTGCAAATCATTCTAATTGAGAATGTACCTAAATTGACGAGTAACCTTGCTGCAATAGCAGTTACTCAGACAAGAGGTGACGGAAGCTTCAGATGTTATACATAAGGATATTGACATGCTGAAGGTGCGCAAGGTATGTTAAATACACCCTCACATAGTGATGATGATGTCCTCCATAACGTAGATGTCGATCGCGACCCTCGTTGGTAACTGGCGTGAGCTCGGATGTGGCTGGCTCCAAGTACATAATAGTGAGTGCTAGACACAACACTCTCTTGTCATACATTTGGAACGGGCAACTGCTGCGATCAGAAGAAGGATTCGACTAAATTTACTCCATCAGAAATCCACAGGAGCGAGCAGCAGGAATGATAGCTAATCCTGAAGGGATTGGACGCTGTTTACGGCACTGTTTATTTTATAAAATATACTGTGTATAAGTAACCAATGCTCGGTAAGTCGTATCATAATTCATAAGTCAATATTGTTTTTGCTTTCTTATTCGCAGTTTATTTGCGAAAATGATAACAAACACAAGTTGCGAGCCAATTTTGCCTCTTTGGCCTTTGACATCAGGAATTCTATTAATACGTAAACCATATCGGCGCTAAGATCAGCTCTTGCCCTCTATAAATGTCAGGGTTTAGATCAATCGATATATCTTCTCGTTTACATTTACAAGTAGGCGTTATTCATGCAAGGGTACAGGAATCTCACTTTTAATATCGTGTACTTTATTTATTACTTTTTCAGTGTTTTGTGTTAAACGAGTACATTTTCAGATAGTTCTTTTTACCTACGTAACTTAATTTTTGGCTTATGTACTTAAAAATCGATTAAGCTTGATACTTGATTCTACGGCATAACTTATCAATCTTTGTTGTTTTACTTTTGTTAAAGTAGCTTCGACCGGTTCAACAATTCAAAGGATTCTGTCAACTTTTGTTCTATAGCTTACAATTCCATATGCTAACTATAATATTTATAGAAACTGAATACATCAAAACATGATTGTATATTTCTTACCCAAATAAAACAAACTACAATCCAAAATTCAACAAATTTACTAGACAAGTATTGAGGAGCTGAATTTATAGTTTCTGAACAGGAGCAGTCTAGATTTTCAAAGGTAACCTGTGAAGCAGAACATTTCACTTACAAATTGATCATCTATCTAAACCGGAACTAAATGGGAGCACATTGAAGTGTTTGAGAGCTGCAATAACGGAAACCCTTTCGCTATTTTTACAATAAATGGTGTATTTGTCAGCGAAGGTCCACAATATTTATGGAGAACATCTACGTTGTTGTGAGCTTAGAGTAAAGGTTTGCTTATTTATTTTAATAGATTTGGGAGTCTCTTGGGTTCCTTGGGGCGATTCCCTACCTTTCTTTTTAGCATAAGCATATGCTCACGACTATATTCCCCGAGGGGGTTGTCAGAGATATTCTGAAACCTCAGAACATCCACGTTTCACCAGTAGTACCGAAACTCTGTCCAGTGTGACGGGGGGTGAGCCCGTCGACACTCTTCGCCGTTCTTTTTAAATGCATTTTTACTTTTATTTAGTGTTATGGGTTGTTATTTGACCCTAAAGGGCTATAGTCGTTAAAGTCCGTTTTTACCCACAAGGTGTGGATGGATATTGAAAAAAAAACAGTATACTATTTCTAGACCGAATTTCATATTTCTTAGTCTGGTATTTTTGGCTGGGCGTTTATGAATCAGTCTCGACTAACCTTCTTTTTACCCGACTGCGCCAGAAGGAGGGTTATGTTTTTCGAGTGTATGTATGTATGTATGTAAGTATGTATGTATGTATGTTTGTATGTATATTTCTTTGGCACGGCCTACAGCCTAAACGGCTTGATGGATTTTAACGTATGACATGTCATTAGATTCGTAAAAATTGTGAGAATGACATAGGCTATATAATTTTAATATGGCGTCTGCGAAATAAAAAAGGCGGGGACAAACTAACAACCAACCAAAAATCTTCTTTGTCCACGTTTGCGATACCTACCTAATAACATTCAAATTATATTAGCTCAAATAAAGCTGTTATAGCTGATTAGTGATTATAGAGCTTGTTTTTCTCTTTTCAGTTTATAGGTTTTTTTTGCAGTCGGGTTTTTTGTTTTTCTTAATAATTTAGTTTTTATCTGTATTTTGTACAGATTTATTGGTGTAGTAAAATTTAATCATGTGGGCCCTTTCATTATCCTCAAGATAATAAGAAATTTACCGGCATGAAAAGGTTATACTCGGAAGCGGTTTTTATTTATGTTCATTCATTTGGCATTTGTATTAATCTGAAATCCACAAATAGCAAACGTATGAAATACCAACAGGACTGGTCGTTGTGATGATCTTTGGGTGAGGGCTATGTCCAGTAGTGTACGTCTAACCGCTGACATGATGATGAGACGTATGAAATTAAAGAGAGGAATTCACGCCTCTGCCGGAACCGAGGATAGTTTTTGCTGCGCGCTCCATACAAACGAAGCCTGGTTAAATTGTCAATACTAACAAATTAAAGTCAATGTAATTGTTTGACATGGTCTAGAAACCAATATCTGAGCTTTACAATACATAGTTTCAAGAATTTAATGGAAATCTTTGAGCCACGATAACTTTGAAACATTAATTCCAGCGGAAATCTGACAAATGTAAAGCACAGATATTGGTTTCTACATCGTGTATAAAAATCTCATTGACTTCAAATGAAAAACTATCCACTTTAAAACACTAAACTTTATACAGTGAAGTGATATTTTTCTTTCATCCCACACTGCGATATTTGCACCTCGCAAAGATCGTACACGAGTGGCTATAAAGTCTCGTCGGCCATTTTGTAAATGGGTCTTAGATAAGACCAAATAGCACATCTGCTGCATTTCAACGTTTAATGCCGGTGCTTGAAAGTTTTTATTGGGCGTATAAACTGTTGGATTTCGATTCAAAAATTTGTTGCTCATCAAATTCGACCTCAAGTACTCTTTGTTGGTACTCTTTGGCCGGATTCGACCGAACTTTGATTTATAGAAGAGTAACTGCACTCTTAGTATTTAATTCGAAATAACTTCATTTGTGTTCTGCCACACTAAACCCAGACTAAAGGAACGAATGTATAATCCACCTAAAGAAAGAGATCGTTGTATCAGTACTTATTGCAATGTGAGAGGTTATACAGTTTTAATTTGTTAGGTTTTTTTTTATTACGTTTTTATTAATTAAGTGATATTGACATTTCATTAGTCTTGATTTAAGCTTTACGCCATCTAAATTGGCCGTGTAAAATTTACTCTCAACTTATTCATAGATTAGTTGTTGGTAAAAGGAAATGTCAGTTTACTCTAGAGTAACAGGCGACTTAATGTAAGATTAAAATTTACTCGCGTTTGGTCGAATCCGGCCTTAGTCATATATTTATTTGCGTTTCGACGCACACATCACATCAAGACTTACGGGTAACTTTTTTTTAAACCTAGTTCGTCCCACTGCTGGGCTAGTGTCCCCTAAACTCTACCACAATATCTATCTACTACCGTAGATAGATTTTGTGACAGAGTTTAGGTTAGGTTAAGTACCTAAGCGGTTAAAAATAAGGATTTCACATTTTGATTCGAAAACAATCACTTCGTTTAAAACTGTGCTTCCAAATTATATGAACACACTGTTTATATTATTTAGGGACCTTCTTAATAAGCTGACGGCTTTTTAGGGGAAACTCAGACCATCAATATAAAACTCCATGTAAAACTGCAAACATACTCGAGCCAAATGTATGGGACAGCGGTTTTTTTTTGCGATTTCGTTTTTGGTCCCGTAGAGAAAGTTGTTCGGTTGTTATTTGTTGGTTGTTGTTTAAAAAACCGTACCGCACCAGATAGACGCAGTATTTATTAAAACTACCATCGCACTGTAATTATAAGGCCGGGTATCCAATGAATAATGCCTCTGCTTTTAATTCCGTTAGGCTTGCGCAAATAGTAAACTTTTACTATCACTTCTCAACTCAATCCATTACAAGCTTTTAACCCAATTTCATTTGATCGCTTAGCAAATTCTACTAAATAAGGGTGAATTTGCACTCTCAGATTGTTGACTTCATCTCTAAGCTTCTTTTGGACTTTGATCTTTTGACTTCAAATAATTCGTCTCATTTTCCTTTTTCAAATAGAAATTTCTTGATATATTCCGTAGTACCTTGTTTGCTCGTGCATGTAATGGCGCCATTTTATCGTAAACGTGACTTTCGTGTATCATTCAGCGTCTATAAGGTCAAATGTATTTCGAAACTTCGAAACGGTGTAATGTCGACGTGTCTCGAGGACGAGCACCAAAAAGTATTTCACAGATGCCTACGAATAATACTAGTAAGTAGGTAGTATACGGTATACTCACAGAAAGGACACCTAAACTGGCTGCTAAGAATTTAGGTTAACCGATGCGAAGTAGGTAGAATAAAATCAGAGATCCTTTTATAGAAAAAAAAGGCACCAACCAAACGACGATATTACCAAAGATGACGATATAGCTCAAAAATTTGAGGGAGAATATATTAATGTTACAACAGTTTGAGTAGAGAAGTTCCGGATTAGCGACCGCGCTCAAGCAAACGTAGCATTACATTGGATACAAGAAGCGATGACCTGCAAAAGGATGCTGTTAGTTATTTGTGCGTAAAACTGAAGATTGGGTACGGCGGTGAGTGGGAGAGGTCTGGTTGATGTTCAGCAGTTCAGCAGCTGAGCTGTAAAGCAATAAGCTTGTCGTAATTAGCTCTTAAAGGCACTCATTTCCATTGTAAATTTTTACACGCAGTTTGTTGTATTGTGTGCCTTTGTCATTTGATCATACGAATGAATGAAATGGACCTTTTGTACTCTATATGTTATGTTATATTGACAGACCCAAGGCCCCTTGTTGGGCGCCAACGTGCGCGAACAATAATTTAAGATCGTCCCATTCAATATCTGCCGTTATTGTCAGCGATGTAGGTCAGTTGGCCAGTTCGGATAGTTTGACGTGCGTTCACGTCTGTTTTGAAGTACAATAGCTGAATTTATGACACAGGCTCAGGTGACACAATGACACTATTTTCGAGGGTAGATTGTAATTTTTTGCGAAACGGTTCGAAATAACTTGCTATTTCGGACATGTGAAAGTGAAACCGTAAAAAGTAAAGCAAAGCATAATGTGTGAGCTTATGTATCAACGAATGGCTTATAAAGGGAAGGGCATGAAACGGGTACATATTTTCTCGTTTTTATTACTAACATAGCAAGGTACCCTAATTTTTGTCCGCCATCTGACCCGCTTTTTCAACAAACTAAATTACACGGTTCTTTGTGTACTCAACTTAATTAAAGTTTCCCGTCGACAAATTTTCTGGCAAATTATTAAACTCAACAAAACTTCCTAATTAAAATCTCAAGGGACGTCAGAAATGTGAAATCTTTTCGGCGATCTTTCGTTACCTTCGACTCACAAAAGGGTGTAGATTGTTTGTACTGTTTTCTTTATTTGTATAATATGTTAATGGAAATTGGGCTTCAAGATTTGTCCGTAGCTTGGTCTCTTGTTGCGTCAGTAAACTTAAACATAAATATTAATTTGTTATAAGATTTTACTGTAGCTAATCACAATCTTAATCTAAATATACTTTATGAATATTTAAGCAATTCGTTTGAATATGGAGTTTTTGCGTAGGGAAATTTACAGAAATGCGTCAATACAATTGACGGTTTGTCAATATAGATGGATACTCTGAAATTGCTGCCTAATATTTTTGTGTCGTTTACAACACAAATTGAATCTAAACCTAACTTGCCTAACTTCTATCAAGCACTTGCGTATTATGAATGTCATAGTAAGCACTAATAAGTATAAGGCTATTGTGACACATGCAGTAGAAGCGCCATCTACATAGCGGTCATCTTCCACATTTGTCGTAAATATATTTTCGTTACAAAAGTTACGATTAGTAGACTCGGGATTTTTCTAAAGATGTCTAGTTTATATCCATAGTATATTCTTCCGCAATATGTCGAATTTATTAACCACCCGAAAGCCAAGTTAATCATAATTTAAACAAACTAGCTATCGTTTATTCATTGAAGCACCCCATTTTCGCAAGTACAGCTATACTTGAGTGATAAATCAACAAAATACGCCATCTATCACGTCGTGTTCTGATGAAACCGAAAGTCTTTGGACAAATGAGTCTTATAATAAAGTTAATTAAGCTGGGAAATAATAAAGAATTATGATGGAGGCTTTACAGCAGTTTGCTGGATAGTCACTTGTTTATTTTTAGCTTTTAGTTTAAGTGTTGCTTCATCGAGCGGTCGTCACAAGACTTATTAGTTTTTGGGGTTCCGTACCCAAAGGGTCTCCGTCTTGTAAGGTTTTACATATTCTCCATCCTCCTGTATGGTGTTGAATCCTGGACTCACTCAAACCTTGTGCAAACGACTTGAGGCTTTTGAGATGTGGGTATACAGGAGAATGTTGAAGATATCATGGACGGACAGAATTAGCAACGAGGTGGTCCTGCTGAGGATGAACAAGAGACTAGATATCCTAAAACCTATAAAAACTTGGAAAACATGATGAGAAGTGACAAATACCAACTTCTCCAGATTATTCTGCAGGGGAAAATTTTAGGAAGACGAATGCCTGGTAGAAGAAAGAGGTCCTGGCTTAAAAACCTATGTGAAAATTTCTATATGAACACCATCTCACTGTTTAGGGCTGCAGTCCCCGGGGTGCGAATCTCCCTATATGATAGGATCCCCATAAAAGAAACCGTGCGGATTTGAACGCTGACCTTCATAATTGAGTTTCCATATCCCTCCACAACGCGACACTGACATTTCAAATAGATTGACTGTCCCTAATTAAATCTAATTGATTTATTTTTACAGAACCTCTTTCTATTGTTTGCCAATCAACGACTAATCTAATTAACGGACAACCCCGAGATATCTTTGTAATCCCTGAAGCATTCCAAACGTTATTCGACTACCGTCCTGTCGAAATAATGTTTTCGTGTACCCAAACTGTCCCTTGACGATAGCCATTAACATTTTACAGAGAACGAGAGGCCTGGTAATTGATAGCCTGCAATAAAAGGGTGGCCATGAAGTCGTAAGGATACTGGTATGTTCCTGGTCCTGTGGATGAAAGAAGATATGACGTGATTTATGCAAATTGTAACGTTAGTTATGGTGTTCTTCAACCAAAGACCGCAATAAACCATACACAATTTATTATTAAATAAAATAATAAATTGTGTGGTTTATTGTTGACTTTGGCCCACAACTGTATTATTTTGCATAACCACGGCCAACAGGCCCAAAGATTTACAACAGTAGACAGTGTAGTCCAGCTTGAGATAGCTTATTCTACGAAATCTATATTTTCTTGTCCTTCTAGAAAAGGAAAAGGAAGATGGTCATAATGTTGTCATAGGAGAATATACCTACCGTATTTCTTCACAATAATACCTAAAGTTCAGATTCGGAACATGCTAGAGAGTTAGTAAACAAACCAAAGCATTGTGTCTCGTTCACACAGTATACCCAAATACCCTAGTTATAAAAGAGATAAAATTCACAGATTTGTCTTCCCTTGCTATGAAAATGCTCGAAACGAGTTCGAGACACGAGTGCGCAGTCTGTCCTGGGCTGCAATCGCGATAAATATTCGGTGATTGAATCGTGATAACTTTTGACACATTTGGTATTGCGTTAATCGCGGTACTGCTCTTGACAGCCGTTAGAGCCGTTTTGACAGATCGCTCAGACGTTAAGGGCTGTCAGTCACATATAGTTTAGCGCGATGCGGAATTCAGCACAGTTGAATAGTAATTGGATTGCAACGTGATTAGAACTGAAATTGGATAAGAATAGAACTTCGATGTTTTAACTCTGCGCAATCGGGCTCCTTGTAATAAGTAAATGGGAGAGAGATAGACAACTGACTTGTCGTGTCTCGGAATTCAGTAATAGATTGTAACCCTAACAGCAAACGATTAAATTGGCTCGTTACATTCATTCTCAGCAATAAAACGCTTGGACTCACGAAGCGTATCTGTTTCTAAGAATGTCTTTCTACTTATTCTCTTTGATGAATGTATTTCTTCAAGTTTTTCTTTAAAAAACATTTCAATGAAAGCTTTCAGTGAAATTAGATGAATAATTATCCCTATTACGTTACAACAGTAGACAGTGTAGTCCAGCTTGAGATAGCTTATTCTACGAAATCTATATTTTCTTGTCCTTCTAGAAAAGGAAAAGGAAGATGGTCATAATGTTGTCATAGGAGAATATACCTACCGTATTTCTTCACAATAATACCTAAAGTTCAGATTCGGAACATGCTAGAGAGTTAGTAAACAAACCAAAGCATTGTGTCTCGTTCACACAGTATACCCAAATACCCTAGTTATAAAAGAGATAAAATTCACAGATTTGTCTTCCCTTGCTATGAAAATGCTCGAAACGAGTTCGAGACACGAGTGCGCAGTCTGTCCTGGGCTGCAATCGCGATAAATATTCGGTGATTGAATCGTGATAACTTTTGACACATTTGGTATTGCGTTAATCGCGGTACTGCTCTTGACAGCCGTTAGAGCCGTTTTGACAGATCGCTCAGACGTTAAGGGCTGTCAGTCACATATAGTTTAGCGCGATGCGGAATTCAGCACAGTTGAATAGTAATTGGATTGCAACGTGATTAGAACTGAAATTGGATAAGAATAGAACTTCGATGTTTTAACTCTGCGCAATCGGGCTCCTTGTAATAAGTAAATGGGAGAGAGATAGACAACTGACTTGTCGTGTCTCGGAATTCAGTAATAGATTGTAACCCTAACAGCAAACGATTAAATTGGCTCGTTACATTCATTCTCAGCAATAAAACGCTTGGACTCACGAAGCGTATCTGTTTCTAAGAATGTCTTTCTACTTATTCTCTTTGATGAATGTATTTCTTCAAGTTTTTCTTTAAAAAACATTTCAATGAAAGCTTTCAGTGAAATTAGATGAATAATTATCCCTATTACGTTTAACGAAGTGTTAATTAATTCTGCTTGTCTGCAAGTTGTGAAGTTTATTAAAATGTTGGGTTTCAGTTAATTCTTACAACTGTTTCGAGGGTTCCGTAGTTTTAAAAGGATGAAGAGACGAGATACCCAAAAACAGAAATGTAATAATATAAAATCATTTTTTTACCGCAAAGGTGTCGGAAAACCATCTTACCTATCTGTTCAAATTATTATCATCCTCAGCCTTTATATGCGTCCCACTGCAGGGCACAGGCCAACCCTCAAAGAGGGTGTATGGATGATAGTCCACCACGCGTGCCAAATGCGGATTGGTGGACTACACATACGCATTAGAATTTCCTTGCCAGCGTATGCTGGTTTCCTCACGAAATTTTCCTTCACCGTTAGAGAGTAGTCGGTATTACGTACATAGGTTAGAAAAACTCATCGGTAAATGGCATGTCGTCCGTGCGGATTCGACCCATGCCTCTCATGATTGAGTATCAATATCTCGAATGAGTAAGTACTTTTTCGATAATTCAATTCAATATATATTTATTTCGGAAAACAAGTTATTAGTAAGTACATAATGTCATCTTACACCGTATGTTAGTAAATTACATTAAATGACAGGATTTCAACAAATAACTAATAACAATTCAAAAGAAAAAATAATCATAATAACAATAATATTGAATTTACAGTTTAACATGATAAATAATAATAAATCAATTTGTTTATCTACATTATTATATTTAGTCATAAGTGTGGACCAATAACTGGCGATGGGACACTCGAACTTGCCTCCTATCACCTTTAGGATGACGTTGGAGCTGCCGCGGACTCTATCAAAAATGTTGGCTTAATGTTGTTTATTTAACTACATTCACAGATTGGAAATTTCCATTCAATTCAAAGTCGACCCTAACCAACTTGCATTATTCATTAACCTCTAACTCAACTCTATCCTAAGTAAATACGAACTATTAATAAACTTTTATCGGGCCTATCAATGTATTAATACGATCCTAATCATAATTTGTGAAATTTAGTTACGCCCGTGACTTCGTACACGAATTACTTGAAAACTACTTTAAATACTCATAACTTTTAATTAAGTGGGCTGATTGCAATAAAATTAAGCCCTATGTTTTTCTGAAAAAGTGTTGAAGTTTTAATTTATTTATTGAGGCGTTTGCTTGTGTCTGGCACTGCGTTTATGCCAATGTCAAGTAATTTGTGAGAATATACAGGGTGTAACAAAACTGAACAACTTTCACTATGGAGCCAACGTCGAGAAAAAATTAAAAAATCTGCTGGCCTATACATTTGAGTCGAGTAAGTAAGTACTGCAGTTTTGTATGAAATATCCGATTTTATTTTGTTTTTCTCGACGTTGGCTCCATAGAGAAAGATGTTCAGTTCGATGGTCTGAAGCTCCCCCTTAAGTATTACTAGGGTTAGGGTGTTTTGTTACACCCTGTATATTCTAAGGTGTTTTGTTACTCCCTGTATTTTCCAATCTCAAAGATTGTTTTTGAGTAAAAACGCATGTGATAAAAGAGACGGCGCAGGCTCGTGGCAAGATCCAACGCGAAACGCGCCTACGACACAACCGCTCGTGGCCAAACATGCAACGTGACTCCGTTTTGAAGTTATGCGTGCACAAATAAGCGACTTACAGAAAAACAGAATGACAATAATTTCCAGAAGGTAGCCAAAGATATGGTAACGTAAGTAAAAATAAGTTATTTCAAGTAAAGGTAACCAAAACATAACTGTAACGGTTAGCGGAATCAATACTGCAGGCCTACCATGAGTTTTCACTGTACTTTACTACTGTAGTTACGTCACCAATGTTGTATTGAATTTCGTACAGCGCTCCTAGTGGTTACATTGAGAACTAATTTCTGTCATACAAAATTGGTGACGTGACCTACAGTTTTTGTAGTTAAAAATAGACTCATAAAATAAAACAATGTTCAAAATTTATAGCAAAACAATAGTGGTTCCAGATTCATAGAACAAAAATACAGGTGAAGGTAAAAGTCGGAATCGAGATCGACTTCAGCTGTAAAATAATGTTTCGGGCACTAGATATTTATCGGCGATGCTAACCGCCATCTTGGATGTCTGCAGCAAACTGTAGCGATATTTATTGTGCACGCCTCATATTCTGCTATTTAATGGCTGTGATAAGTGAAGGCGTTCTTGTTTTCCTTTTTGTTTCCTTTCGTTTTTTTCTTCTTGGCTGACTTTGTCATTATGGTAAGAGTCATTAGAGTGATAATGATCTTGAAGCGTTGATGTCCATTAGCTTATTAATTCTCGTCGAGTTTTTATGGTTCGGTCGGGGGCGCCACAATATATAAATAAAGGATGTTATTTTTATGGTAGACAGTTGCGTTACTTTAATGGGTGATTGTACTCATGATACCTACTGAACATGTTTCCAAAAGAAACAATGGGAAATACGCACAAAAAATGGTTTTACGCTAATCTCTTATAGATTTCTGAGGCCGCGTTCAGACGACCCGCATCCGCCCCGCACCCGCTTCTTACACGCATGAAAAATACATTGAGTCTTATGACTAAGACACACCAACGACATGCACCCGCCCCACACCCGCGCACTCCACTATGTCGGCACCTGCATCTTACCCGCGTGGAAAATACATTGCTTATGATTTGAGTCGTGAGTATGACTATGACAAATTATGGCGTGCGCAGAGCGGGTGCGGTTTGTCTAAACGCGCCCTTATGGCGGCGGGCGTGAAGCGGATGCGGATCGTCTGAACGCGGCCTTAGGGAAAATTGTTCAGTTGTATGTACAATCACCTTTTAAAAGTAATGCAACTGTTTTCCCTTAGACCCTGTAGATACAGTACCAGCTCTACTTATCGTACAAGAGCGTCCAAATCGAATACAATATAATAAATAAGTGACTCGATAGATGGCGTTGATGCAAGATGGATGTTATTAAATAAATGTTAAGAAGTTTTTTTTTTAATAAACAGGAAAATATGAAAAGACACTGCGAGAAGGCGTCTGAATCTGAACCAGTGACGTGTTTTTTAGCTTTCTATTTTATTCTTAATTAAAGGCTGGTTGCTTGCGTCGAGCGCGTCAACTTGCCAATGTCAAGTAGTTTATAACCTCAAGTTATTGTTTAAGCCTTAAGCCTAACGTGCCGATAAGCACGCGACCGTCCTCCGTCAGACTTGCAGCGTGACTCCTTTTTTAGATCTTCAGACCCAGGTCACGTCAACGCCATCTATCGAGGCATGCAGCTAGATGTCAGAAAACTCCCTATTTACCTACAGTCCACTAACACAAACATGTTTAGCATTCAAATTACATCCAAAATTCAGTTTTCACGGTCGTGCTGTAGTATGATCATTCACTCAAGATTATTACTTGGCAACAGAAACAACCAAAACTCATATCTATCTCTTAGATAACAAAACTTATTTTCCTGGGAGCAATCGATCACGCCAACTGTTACCGCTGTCCCCGGCATCTTGCCTGAATTGAAGAATAGCCCAATTCAATGTAGTGGAGGAAGAGAAGCGGACAGTAAATATGTTTTCTTATTACCTTTATTGGTAACATTATTTTGTTTCTGAATCCCGTCTTTATGGCCGATATCTTTACATCTAACCGCAGTCCAAGTTACGAACTGAAACTGTTTGGATTTTAGTGATATTAAGATAAATTTTAGTTTTATCATGCTTTGTTTTAGAGCTGTACTTTATCATCATCATCAGCTTATATCCGTCTCAAACGAATACATTATGCCTGGTAGTAGTATGGATTGGTGAAGGCAAGTCAACATTTGGGTCAAGAACAATGTGGGCGTTTCCAAATTCATTAATGTACCAAATGGATCGTGCTCCAAGTAGTAAAAATACTAAATAGAAATAAGACTGAAAATGCTCAGAATTATTTTATTACTACGTTCGAATCTTCGGTACCCTTGGTTCGGTATTTTCGGAAAATGAACTGAAAAGATTGAAAATTAAACTAAGATTATACTGAAATTTATACTAACACATTTTATATAGCCTCAATTTTACCAACTAAAGAACTAAGATAGACTAACTTAATTTCTGAAAATACTTGAAACGTTTGTGAAACGTGGATAATTCGCTGTTTCAGATTATCTCTGAATACCCCCTCGGGTAATATAGTCGTGAGCATATGCTTATGTAGTTCTGAAAATACCAAAAACTGTCACACTGATCGAGCAGCCATTGACGTTTTCATGGAAGAAAGAATTTTTTTTTCTATTTCGACGTTGACTACAAACTGAAAGTTGTTCAGTCTAAAGCACCCGCAAAATATGAAAAGTATTAAGGTTTCCCTGTATATTAATAGCATCTTCAAATTAAACGGCAATAAAGCTAAAATCACCGCTCCCAGATCCTTGTTTAAAACTCCCAGAAGGAAGATGTTTGCGGATTGCCAGTTTCTTATTTCTGTCAACGATAACCTCGCGTTTATCTCGCCCCTCTTATTCTATTTGTGGACAATTTATTACAGAGTTTCCTTTGAGACGGATACTGGATTTTTAAAGACGTTTGTTCGACTTGGTTGGAGGTAAAGAATGTTGGTTTTAAAGGCATTTTCGGAATAGTTCACGAATCCAGAGCCTTTTATTTATTAAGTAAGTTAATAGTCCATTGCTGCTCTATTGACCACAGGTTAATAAGTCTTAGGCTGAGATTCAAAGACGCTTTTAGTGTTCCGTACCAAAATTTGCATTACGGAACACTTATAGAATCAGCTTGGTATCCGTCCGTCCACCTTCCGTCCGTCGGCCTTAGTGCTATGCTATATATTTCTGATGCGTCTATAAAATCAACAAATCTGCATTCAGCACGCAGGGTGGACTAATGCCCAAACACCCCCCTCTTTGCGGTCCTTGTGCCCTGGCAGTGCGGATGGTAGAGGCCGGTGACGGTGGTTTGTAAGAAAGGTTAAAAAAAGTTACTATGCAATTTTTCGTTCGTTGTTAACATATTTATAGAAAAAACATAGGGGTACAATACAGGGTGTAAGAAAAAGTATCAGGGGAAAGTATCAAGGGAAACGTCCCATACGTTTGAATTGAGTAGGAATTACAGTTTAGTATGGGACAACTGATATTTTTTTTTGTTCTGACTGGTTTACTCCCATAGTAAAAGTTGTTCAGTTTGATGGTTAGAGTATGTGGTTTAAAGGTTAATGATACTTTTCCTTACACACAAGGTGTAATAAAACATCCTAGTAATATTTAAAAGGGTGGTTTAGACTATCAAACTGGGCAACTTTTACTATGGAGCCATCATCGGGAAAAAATTAAATCTGCTGTTTCACATACAAAACTGCAGTACCTACTCGACTGAAATGTATGGCACAGCAGACTTTTGTTTTCCGATTTTGTCTTCAAAGTGAAAACTGTTTAGTTTGATGGTCTAAACCACCCCTTTAAATATAACTAGGGTGTAGGAAGAAGTGAGATCATTCGTGTAAAGGTTGTTTTAGTGGAAACTTTTGAATATCTCCACTCTGTTGCACTCTGATTCCACTTAGCTCTAAAAGAATTCGCATCAAATTAAATAAAACATATAGTCGGTTCTTTCACACCCTGAGCAGGAGTCGGAAATCTTGGCAGCACTCCAAAACTTCCTCTTTAATGAATTACTTTGAACCTTACAAAGTAACAAGAACATTTCTGTAGAAAAAGGTTTCCTGTGGGAATCTAGTTCTTAGTTTCTTAAAAACTTCTTCAGTATACAATATTTCTTTATTTAATAGTTGCTCGTAAATCTGTGCTCGTATTTTTCGGTTTCATTGTTTGATTTTCTACTGAAAGTTGGCGTAAACAGTTGGTCAATCGCAGAAAAATACTAGAAATAGAAGTATGTTACTGTCAACATCAAGAGTAAATTGTGACGAAAGTAACTTTGAAAACTATTAACTGATATTATATTCGTGCTAGTAATTTAATTTAACGTATTCGTATTTCATTAACGTTTTTTCACGTTACATCTTATCGCTTTATTTTCACGTAACTTTATTAAATACGAGCTTTTGCCCGCGACTTAGTCCGCGTGGATTGATTTTTTCATGTTTCTGTCTTCAGCGGTTTAATATGTGTGTCAGTCAGTCAATCACGGACTCTTAAAAGTATAGAAGATAGATTTTGTTCACGATATAAATTTTTCAACTGCGGAAAAGTTTTTGATGGTTTTATATAAATCGGGTACCATAGTCCCTCTACATCTTCTTTACATGTGTCTGGGGTATATGTGTATACAGGGTGTAAAATTAACTTAACTTTACATATTAAACGAGGTACTTCAGGAGTGCAATTCACTAAGCGTCACATCGCTGTCAAAAACATCGACAAGCTCACCTTAGAGAATACCGAATTGTCAGCTCGCCGATGTTTCAACGACGAATTTAAGGTTGTGACGATGTTTGCGCTTAGTGAATTGGATTGCAGAGTTCAGACTATCAAACTGAACAACTTTCACTAAGGAGCCAACAGCGAATAGGCGAGAAAAAAATTTTGTTCCATAGAAAACGTCAATGGCTACTGAACACAAATGTGTGGAACAGCAGATATTTTATTCGCTATTTCAATGTTGGTCCTATAGTGAAAGTTGTTAAGTCTGAAGCTCCCCGAATTTTACACCCTGTTTTAAATTAACACTTTTTACAAGTTACTTCTGTTATATTCCTTTAATTTATGGAAAATTCAAAGACATACTAATATTAAGGTCATACCAGCAATAGATAAGTATAAAGCATCTCACGACTATTTTCCCCATCGGTGTAATCAATGTTACTGTAAAACTTAAAGTCACGTCGTAAAATATACTGCCATGAACTCTATCACTAAACACATAAGACTTAAAACAGTTAAACTTTCGTGTCCTCTCAAGTAAACAGAAGAAAGGGAGCATCGTCCCTTTGATCGTCAACTCAATGGCTGAGAATTGCGGAGACGTGACCAAGAGCAAGGCGATATTTCGAAGCGCCAATGGTGCAATTTGGAGACGATTTTACTGCGCTTTTCCGCACTCGCAGTTTTCTGCGCGAAGGTTCCGTTGGATATTTTGTGCAATCATCTGTTTATTCGCCTTGTGAATTTAGTCTTTTATTCTCGTCACGTTTTTTTTTTAAGATAGAATTCAACACTGTTTCGTTACAAGGAGAAGTGTCGTTAAGTTTTCAATCTGGTACTACTAGGCATCCATTCGATTCTTCGCTTGTGACATTTTTTATGTACTTTGTGTGTCTCACCATGATTAAACTATTAAGTATTAAAAACTATTAAGAACTTCCACAATTCACTGGCAGTGTTATGTTAGCAGTTAAGTTTTTACATCTGATACAAAATAAAACAATGTAAAAGTATTTTTTGTACCTTTGTTCCCGAAATATAATTATATTCATAGGAAAAAAAGATATAAGAATGATTAGAAGAACAGTTTTAAGTTTCAACGACGTATAAAATATACAGGGTCCTTCTTAATATGCTGACACACTTTTTTAAGGGGATGATCAGACCATCAAACTGAACAACTTTCTCTATGGAACCAACATCGAAATCGCGAAAAAAAAATCAGCTGTTCTATACAAAACTGCAAACCTACTCGAGCCAAATGTATGGGTATAGTATGGGACAGCTGATTTTTTTCGCAATTTGGATGGTGGTCCCATAGAGAAAGTTTTTCAGTATGACGGTCTGGTCATCCCCTTAAAAAAGTGTCAGCGTATTAAGAAGGACCCTGTATAATAATAATAATCATAGCCTGGAATAGGGCACCTTAAAATACGTACCTTATTGTGAAACTGAAATAAAACAAGAAGTTATGTTTAATAAAAGTTCAATAATTTCTTATAATTTTACAATTTACCAATCAGTATATCGATTTATCGAAGACAATTATAGTTTAAAAATACAATAGATAAGACTATTCTATAAATTTTTAGTTTTTTCTCTATTTCGCGATGACCTTTCCGGGCTCTGACAATAACACTGAAAAGGTTATGAAATGGTTACGACCAACTAGTAACTATTAAGTAATCTGTGCCACTGCCGTCCTCAGCAGAAAGTGGCCAAAGCTTCTCTTTAAGCTGTATCAAATGCCGAGAACAGACTTGTTCACTCCATAAAGTTAGTGCAAACTAGGTTTAATACCAACAACTTATTTAGTGGTCTATCATCCTTTGGAGTTTGCTGTTAGTTATTAAAAAACTTCTGGTCACTTCTGGTGTTCAAACAAAATTTCGTGTCGACTTTATTTAGAGTTCTCTAAACCAATTACAAAAACGTTGATGCTGTAATGTAGTCACTTTTGTCCGTTCTAAAAGTGCTTCAGACCATCTAACTGAACAACTTTCACTATGGAACCGACTTCGAAATCGCAAAAAAAATCGGATGCTTATATTATTTTTAGTTTTTATTTTTCGCGATTTCGATGTCGGCTCCGTATTGAAAGTTGTTCAGTTTGATAGTCTAAACTACCCCCATTAAATTTTTATAGCTATTTTTGTAACAACTTGTGTAGTCTCTACAATTGTACCAGTAGTCCTTTATTCTCTAACATTTTAATCATTTCGGAAACAAATTATTGTTCTATATATTATAGAATACATATTAGGTAAACTGTGTACTTGTAATGCAAAATAGTCACACACACGTAACAATTCAACACAATTATGGCATAAGCATAAGCATATGCTCACGACTATATTCTCCTATACCTACTATATTCCCCGAGGAGGTAGTCAGTGATTTTCTGAAACCTCAGAACATCCACGTTTCACCAGTAGTACCGAAACTCTGTCCAGTATGATGGGGGGTGAGCCCGTCGCTACTTATAATGGACAGTGGGTACAATACATGCCTCGAAATTGAAGCATGCAGGTTTCCTCACGATGTTTTCCTGCACCGAAAAGCCAGTGGTGTTACAAATCGTACATAAATTCCGAAAAACTCATTGGTACGAGTCGGTCTGGACGGGAATCGAACCATCGCCTCCTGCACGGCAGGCAAGGCCAGTGGACCACCACGGCTTTTTTGTACAATTATGGATAGGTTATAAATAAATTATCCATAGTCGGCTTTATAAAAACTTCTCAGCTTCAAGCAGCATTTATCCTAAATACGCTTACGTTTGTTTCTATTCAAATATGTTCTATAGCATGTTTACGGAACCCTATTTATCCATCTCCAGCGTGCACTTGACCTGTTTTAGAAAAATACTTGATCTTCCTCAGGCTATTCGGGTCCATCAATCATCGTATTTGAAACAGCTTTGTTTAGCATTGACTGTCCACAGCCTTATATTTATCGGATAAAGAAGATGCCCTGAGATAAGATAGTCATTTATATCTCTCTAAGAAATGCGGGCTTTCAGAAATGTACTTGCAAAATAACGGATATTTTTCTTTCTTCTTTGTTTGAATTTGCAATGCAATGGATTTTATCTTTTAATAGAATTTTTTCCGCAATGTAGAGGTTTTTTCGAATAATTGATTCAACAGATTTTAGACTAAAATGGTATTCGAAAATTTTTACAGAACTATTTGAATTTTATAATAACAAAACATTAAATTGACTTCGCAACTAAAATTTGGAACATTTTAATACACCGCACGACCGACGACTACGAATGTCTCGCATCTAAAAGAACATTGGGTGTGGCATAATTTGTATTGCACTTGGCTTGAAAAAAATCACTGAAATCTCAGACTTAAATAAAAACCGTTTACCATCAAAATAATGTTTTATCTACTACGAAATAATAAGATTGGCTTGGAATTCAAATATCCAATGACCTATTTTGGAATGTCGTATCCCAATTACGATGACTGTGGTTTTGTGGTCGATCTACAGAATGTCGGGGTAATTGCATACTAGGTGGCGTCTCAGGTGAAGAGAGAATAACAAACAATCAGTGTTCAAATGTGTGCTGGTTTGTCCTGGTTTTCAAAACGTAGAAAACAATATTGTAATCTAGAACAATCTAGGACTTATCAAATCAAAGATTGGATAATTTTAGTATCTGATGAGTTCGGGATTTCAAACCGTAACCTGCCAATCCGGGGCTGTGCCTTCGTCCAATTAAGCTACCGTCACTTCTGCCGACAGGTCCAAAAATTTGCAATCTCACACTCAAGGGACTTGATACGAAAATCTTTGTAATCATTAAGCATCAACAACACTTCATTTTCCAGTTTTCACCAAAAATATCCTTTTTTAAAATACGCCAAAAACCTTAGCGCAAAATGTTGACAGGATACTTGTAACGCGTATGCAAAAGAGCACTTTACGGAAAGCTATTGTGGTCTGTATTTGTTGTGGTTCGCGAACAGAACAAATGACGAAAGCCGGCATTGTGTTGCTGAGAGGCAATCTGCTCTAAACATCGGATAGGTATCTAGGTGTACATCCAGAAACGAAAATACGAGTATACCTTTTAGCACTAGATCTTTTGTAAGGGATTTTAAAAAATATTGTTGCGTACGTTCACGACCGATGTAGCCCTAGTATTACTATAGAATAACTTTAACCACCTACTTTTTCTCTGAAATCTACTTTATTTTAGGATTTGTTTTTGAACAAATATTATATTGTCACTTGACTCACAAAATATTTGAACTAATACGGAAATTCACATTCGTACAGAATGTCTCTGAAAATGGTATTAAAATGACGAAGAAAGTGTTACTCATTTTTGATACCTATAAGGTAGGTAATTAGGGTAACTGTCATTATTTTCATGATAACATTTTTTTAATGCAGTCTGTAAATCTGTTATCATTTTTGACGCGAAATTAATTCCCACAAACATAATTTGTTTTGATACAAAGATGAAAATTGCGAAAAACTAAAAAGAACATTTCGTGATCAACACGAAACGATCCGCCCTAATGAGTTTTGCTCACTCATTATCAGAAATGGAATTAGAACGGCTTTCTCGTAATTTGCATACAAAGTAGGTACCGAAAACTATATACCTTCATTTTGCATCTTTAACATGTAGGATTTTTACAATCATTTTGAGTACATGTCTGGCTACATTCGATGTGTCAAAAGGTAACCTTATACAAATCATGCAATTGAAGCCAACAAAATACCGACCGCATTTTGCCCGTATGCGGGTCAGTATGACTAGAAAAAAGCCCTAACTGTATAAAAAACAATGTATTTTTAGTATGTAATGTAGCAATAGGTAGGGTTTATATGTTCATAACTTGTTGCTTTGACCTCCACTGAGATTGGATTGGTATTGGAAAAAGGATAGGTATTCAGAATTTCATTACATAATTTAGGTTTAGAGGTTTATGTAAATGTAAGACGAATTTAGCTAAGATTGCAAATGTATTTTACCAATTATATTTACCAGGACGATAATTATTATTACGTCTTTATCGAATTCGAGGTTCGAAGATGCTAATGGGTAAATTATGAAAGGACCGTGGTCAAATTGGTCCAACCCTCCAACAGTTCAGGTTCTCCGAGGTGGTTGTTTTGGTGGTGGGAACACAATACTTACTGGTTGGCAAATGAATTCATTTTTTTAATGGTTTAATCCACCATGTTCGCGCGCGATTACGATTTGGCTGCAATCCATGTTATTAAATAAATGGTGCCTCAAAACTAGTCATATGGCATGAGTTTTACATCTGTTGGGGGTTTGGACCATGCCCCATACAAATTTGCCCAAGGTCCTTTAAAAATAAATATTTTACTGTAACTTGACTCTTATCACTTCATAAATGCGCCCAAAGCTCAGTATTCACTTGATATTTTATGACAGTACTTTGGAAGGCACGTTAAGCTGTTAGTCCTGGATAGTTCCGTCAGATGGATGTGTAACTAACTATTCGTCGTTGACCACTTGCTTCCTCCAATCAGCCTTGGGCCCGCGCGGTGGCTTATGACCCACTCCCTCTCACTTTTATTCGTGAGAAGAGGCCTTTGACCTGCAGTGGGATCCGGGAATAGGTGACTAGCCTTCCACCTACAAAAACGGTAGTTTATGAAACCTTATACCTCAGTCTCTTCCTGCGTGTGGGAACCACAAGGCTACGACGTCCATGCTTTAGAATATTCTTTCGAGAGCTTCAGGCTTTCTTTATATTGTCTGCTACTACACTACAACATCATCATATCAGCCGATAGACGTCCACTGCTGGACACAAGCCTCCCCCAAGGATCGCCACAACGACCGGTCCTGCGCTGCCCTCATCCAAGGGGTTCTCGCCGCCTCCACCAGGTCGTCGGTCCAACTTGTATAGGGCCTATCCACGCTGCGCTTTATGGAACACGGCCGCCACTCGTGAACTCTTCAGCCCCATCGGCCATCGGTTCCGCGGGCAATGTGTCCCGCCCATTGCCACTTTAGTTTAGCAATTCTTTGGGCTTTGTCGGTTCCGCCCTATAATTTACAGTTTCTGCGTAGACCTTAAAAAAGTATCCTATGTGTTAATCCAAATGATATTCTATCCGTGTGCCGAATTTCATTAAAATCCATTCAGTAGGTTTTACGTGAAAGAGTAACAAACATCCATCCATACTAACAAACTTTCGTGTTTATAATATTAGTAGGATGTTTTATATTATAACAAATGTTATTCCGTTAACGGCATTGACTTATAATTAACGGTTCTGGATAAATGATTTTTAAATGGACCGGTAGTCCGGTGGTAGAAAATTGATTTAATGCGATACTAACAAACTTGATTAAAAGATTATACAATCTTAAAGTCGCGCAATCCTAACCAAAAACAAATAAATTTATTCAAATTTGAATTCAACCGTCTACACAATAGCGCCTAATTTCTCATGACAATGATTCCCCGTTTCATTGTATCAGCATCATTAGGGGACAAACCCTGATAATTACAAAGGATTCGGAGGCGGGATCTTGATGAATGGTATCCCGTGTCTTAGGCTAGTTTCTCACTATGCTATGGTCGCGCGACTTAATTTGTTGAAATTACAGTTACTGCTTATTACCCCGTCCTATCTATGTGACGACCGACGAATCGCCCTGGTAGGTCAACCGAACCAGTGAAAGAACTTAAGTAAACTGTCCAAGGGCACCCCGAAAGGGTACGGACCTCGACATTGGACGCAGTTGAAACTACGCAACGGTTTGGGGATCTGTGAAAGGTCGCGAGTTAGGCCTTTCTAGGTGCACTATTTTAATTAGGGCCAGGTGAGGCTATAAACATTTGTTATTCTTAGCCTTGTCCATCCCACTTCTGGGGAAAGGCTTTGGGAATTTAATTTCCATTGTGATATTCCAATTTCTGAAGATTATTTAGAATTCTATTTGAATTGGTTAAATTATATCTCAAATGTTGAACTTCAAGCGATTAATTCTAATCATCGTAAATTCTAAAGAAGTTGTTGCAAGTGATACAATCGCTATATCTATACTGCAAATATTTCTTAATTAATATTTAAAAAAAAAATTTTGCAAACCAATAAAAAAAATGAAATATTATGTTTATACACACAGAAATAACTCAAAGTGGTTTTCCAATTTCTTTTTTGGTTTGATTTGACCATATTTTCGATTTATAAATACGAGTATTGGTGCGATAGGCGTAATTATGATATGCTTGGGCCCAAATTGCGAGACACCATGCGACTAAAATCGGAACATGTGCGCCCAACCTTAGATGCGGGTACGTCCAGGACGTAACGTCAAACGGATTTCCTTATCCATTTTAACCGCTACGACAATTTAAAAGTTAATTTTCAGAACGCCTTCTGGTGTAACTTTTTAATTTAAAAATTTTGATATCTTCCCGCTGTTTATAGGTAGCAAATTTATTTTGAGCGGTTTTATGAAACTCTTGATTAAAGATGATTTCAGTTCCTGATTACTTTATTAAAATTAAATTTGAAATTTTTGTCGTCTGTGTTCAGAATGTAAACAAGATATAAACAGAATATAAACAATAGTGTTCTATGGGTCTAATTGTTACTATTTTTATTTTATTAGCCTACTTCATCCCACTGCTCGGCAAAGGCCTCTCCCTTGCTCTTCCAGTCGCTCCTGTTTTGGGCAACCTCTAGCCACTGGTCGTCAAATTTATCCAGGTCATCCCGCCACCTCTTCATCGGTCGACCTGTACGCCGTCGACCATTTTCGGGGATCCAGGGCATTATATAATTTTATTAATTTTAAAAGTAATAATTTTTGTAAAAATCCTTGAAGCGTAACATGAGAGTAACTGTATTTCCCTAAAAACATTCGTACTCTCATTGTACTAGGTAATTTGGTAAACACTTTTAAAATTTTTAGGGGTATTTCAGACCATCAAACTGAACAACTTTTACTATGGGAGCAACCCTGAAATCGCAAAACAAATCTTCTGTTCTATACTAAACTGTGCAGTGCTTCCTAGCCGATTTTTTTTACCATGTCATATTTGCTCCCATAGTAAAAGTGGTTCAGTTTGATGGTTTGTACGGCCCCTGAAAATTTTTAAAGTGATTTCAAAATCACCCAGTAGGTTTAATGAGTTTACTCTATCTTATACCATCTATTCCATGATTTAACAGAAGCATTTCGGAAATTACCTTGATATTACAAATACTTCTGTCATAACTTAGCCTCACGAAAGGGAAAAATGTAATAGTACATTACTGCAGCGGCCAGTAAAAGAGGCATTGATGGCCAAACGTGTAAATGTGGGCTGAGGCACACAAACGTAAGTCCATCAATGCCTAGTTGTGGCCAAGAAGGCTTGTATAGTAATTTTCTCAAATAATGCGCGGAAATTAAAACTAATCTAAAGCCGCGTTAAATTGTAAATTTTTTTTTTTAATAAACAGCTTTCTATTTGCTAGCCAGTTCGAAATTTTAATAAAACCTTTGAAAAGTTACATCTTTGGTTGCCATGTTTCTGAGTAAAAGATCGTTGCATTTTTAAATTACACGACAGATATGAGTTTACTATGTAATTTATTTGGCCGTTGAACCACGATGTGGATTTTCATCTTAGATTTTCATACAACTTTTGCCGGCCACTGCTCGCATGTATTTGGCAATACAGCAATTTCGATTCATCTGGAAGAAGGTTGTCAAAATAATGCTCTTTCCAAGCATGTTTGAGAAAGTTCATTTTATGTAAATGAATACCATATTCCCCAAATTCCAAGTTTTAAACCTTGATGCACAGATGAGCACCCAAGGGACTAATACCTTTCAAGATTCTGCCCCTCTTGTGTTTGTTAATCCAATATACTTATTTAAATTTTCAGAACAAAGCTTTATATACTTACCTACGAAGTAATCCTTATTCCCAGCTCGCTCGATAATATCTCTTAAATTTATTGGAACAGGGTTTTCATCCCGTGGCATTCCTCGTGCCATTAAGATTTATTGCTGAAAACTTTGGTGAAATTTACTTATGACAACTGTTGCTTGGGACACGACTTCCGTGAATTCGAAATGGATGGTTAAAACAATGATTTGGTTTGTAATTCTTTGTTATTAAGAAGACAATATTATTTAAATATTGATGTTAATTTTGTTTATTGAAATGTAAAATTAATTGCGGTACGTATCAAATTGGGTGCTTATGACCATCAAACTGAACAACTTTCACTATGGCGGCAACATCGAAATCGCGAAAGAAAAAGTAGTTATTCCATAGCCGGAGAGAGAGTGACTGGATAAGGAAGGCCAAGGGTAGAGTTCTGTGGTCTGGGCGAGGCCTGTTCAGCAGTGGATGATGATAGAAAACGTCAATGCCTATTTAATCCAAATGTCTGGAAATAGCTGATTTGTTTCATGATTTCGATCTTAGCCTATTGAAAGTTGTTCAGTTAGATGGTCTGAGGCACTCCCTTTCATATCACCTAACGCATTTTACAACCTGTATACACGCCGTCTTCGTTTTTCACACGATTACAATTTTAACGGTTTTTTGTTGTTTTGGAATTGCCGACATCAACATCGTGAGGAAACCTGCATGCTTCAATTTCGAGGCATGTATTGTACCCACTGTCCATTATAAGTGGCGACGGGCTCACCCCCCGTCACACTGGACAGAGTTTCGGTACTACTGGTGAAACGTGGATGTTCTGAGGTTTCAGAACATCTCTGACTACCCCCTCGGGGAATATAGTCGTGAGCATATACATACATACATACAATTGCCGATATTCCGGCAGTGTTACAACTGTATAATAATAATCATCATTAAAAACCAGCTATTTCATAGAAAATATCATAAAATCAACCAGGAACACGTATTCCTCGTTAATATGTTTTAATTTAAACATAATAGGTTATAAAGGATTTAACATGTAAAATGTAGAAGAGACAAGTCTCGTAAACCTAGATATATTAACGATGCACTTACAAAATCCCCTTAAACTCAGAAACACACTCATTCACGTAACATTTTAGCCACGCTAGAGCCTCCTGAACTATAACATCGAGCTTGTGGTGTAATTAATTACCTAAGGCCTTTCAACGGTAAAGCCTATATAATCTGGTCGTGTTCTATTGCACAATATTGCTTCAAAGTAATCGAAGGCGGTATTGTTGTACAAAAGACATCATCAGATTTGGTCCGAAATGTGAAAGTGTCGGCCAAAAAGAAATAATGCGATATTCTGTTAGAACTTCTCCGTCTAATCATTAATTATTTTGTCATAGCATCAAAGCTGTGATATCATTAAGGTATAGGTAACGGAGAAACTTAGGAATGACAATATTTCGATTGTGAAACGGACTTAGTTTGTGTCTATTTTAAGTATCAAAATATCTGTGATAGGAATCATAATACAGGGTGTAACTAAATACCCTAGTTACACTTAAGGGGATGCTTCTTACTATCAAACTGAACAACTTTCACTATGGAGCCAACATCGAGAAAAAATATTAAAAATCAGCTATCCCATACGACTCGTCTAAAATTTATGGGACAGCAGATTTTTTTATTCATTCTTGCTCGCTCCATAGTAAAAGTTGTTCAGTTAGATGGTCTAACCACCCCCTTAAGTATTACTAGGGTGTTCTATTACACCCTGTATTATACAGGGTGTAAGAAAAGGTATAATTACCCTTTTAACCACATACTCTACCCATCAAACTGAACAACGTTTACTACGGGAGCAAACCTGTCAGAGCAAAAAAAAATCTGCTGTTCCATACTACATGTATAATGTAGATAAGCAGATATTTTTTTGCTCTGACAGGTTTGCTCTCATAGTAAAAGTTGTTCAGTTTGCTGGGTAGAATATGGGGTTTAAAGGTTAATTATACTTTCCCTTACACCCTGTATAGGTAATTTGTCAGCAAGTACGACGTAGAATGAAAGTAATGTATATCTTTTTGAGACTATACGTGACAAATGTAAAAATCTCACTACTTGAGTATTCTTGCGGAATCAAATATATGTGTTCTTACGCGACTTCGCATCACATAAATCTTCGATGTTCGGCAGCGGCATCGTTGAAAGTTACAGTATAAGTTACGCGCATTTTCATGTACAGTGTACGTACAAATAGAACGTAAAATCGGAAAACCGTATAGCAAGAATTTTGGTATACAAGGTCCTTCTTAATGTGCTGACTTTTTTTTAAGGGGATGATCAGACCGTCAAACTGAACAATTTTCTCTATGGGACCAACATTGAAATCACGAAAAAAAAAATCTGCTGTCACGTACATTTGGCTCGAGTAGGTTTGCAGTTTTGTATGGAGCAGCTGCATTTTTTTTTCACCATTTCAATGGTGGTCCCATAGAGAAAGTTGTTCAGTTTGATGGTCTGATCATCCTCTTAAAAAGTGTCAGCATATTAAGAAGGACCCTGTATAACCTATTGAAATTCGTCAATAGAAAATTTCGGGTTTTCCTAGCTGTAATATAATCAAAAAGGTCCACCAATGTTACTAATTTATTGACTCAACTTCAGTAGGAGTTCCTGGAAATTTATGACTAAGAATACAGATTCCGAGGATGATTTGAGGAATTTTTCGATTGAGGTTGAGTGGAGGAAGCGACCAGAATACTGGCACAGTAAAGACAAAAACAGTATTCAGACTTCATATACAAGCGCCTGAATCGACGACGCACACAGACGAGTGCCACGTACACGGCCTGCTGGTATACCTCGGAGAGCAACAATACCGAGTGTTGTGTTGCGTTGCCCCGTGTGCACAACTTGTGCAAAGTTCTCGCTCCGTACTGAATTTTACTGCTGCCGTACATCGATAGTTCAATTATTGATAGTAGATTGATCGTTCAACTTTAGATGCCGTACCGATTTTAACCATAGAAACATAGCGCTCTGACCGAGGGAATAGTGTAATAAAACCGGCCAAGAGCGTATCGGACTCGCCCATGATACGGTTCCGTACCCATTGCATGGGTAGAATAAGAAGAAAAGTAATGATTGTTTAATGTTTATCTTACCTAAGAGACATATTTGAAATATAACGATAGCGCAATTTAACTTCGTGCAACGCCATCTAGTTTGTTATTAGAAAATAAATCGATGTTACAGGTTTTTTCCGAAACTGGTCGCGTTACAGCATCCATTATAATTTTTATTGAAAGCCTTCACCAACGAAAAGCTATATTCTTTGAGCGCAGATATCTCGAGACGGAAGCATTAAAACTATTTTGTTTTGTATGGGAGTTTTGTTCCATTGTACAATACATATCCAACGACACTGACGACGACACTCGATTTATTAAAATTTATTAAAATATTTTTTTTTCCAACCTCCTTTTCGTTGTATGAGAGGAGGGAGGGGGGAAAGTTCTCTAACTGCTTCCCTAATTATCTACTGTGATACTGGTGTTCGATTTATTTACCTGGATTATTGTTATTCTTATACCATAAAACATTGGTATTATTCCAGCCTATGTACGATTTTATGTCCCACGTGCAAATCCATGGTGTAAACATGGATATCTAGTTTATAGTCAATACATCTTCGTTCGTGTCACAACACGAAAAAAAGAAAGAATATTACATTTTCTCCTTTCGATACGTTTTGACGCTCATAAGCCCTTTATCGGTGGGTTATTGGGTTAGGTTCGGATGCTGATCGATTTGCTACACAAGGTTTAGTCAGTTAGGGTTCAATTTTGTATGGTTTTTTGTTTTAGTACTATAAATATTGACTACGCGATTTTTTTTAAAACATATTTACTACATTTTCCGTATGAAAACGGGAAAACTTTGCGACATATTTCCCGATATTGTATGTATTTACTGCTAAAAAGCAAGCAAAACAGCATTTTGTGCATGTCTTTAAGACATTCAACCATCTTGAAAAGTAAGATCCTACAGAGTATGAAATAAGATCGTAAGAAAACCACGTCCAACTTAACGCTAGGATTCAAAATTTGACTCCCGTCACCCGTTTATTCGTTTACTGTCAAATTGTATAAAAACATTTTTTTTTCATAAAGCAATAATCACTTAAGAGGCTACGTGAAAAAAATAGGATTCTTCAAAGCATCATATCTCATGAAGTACTAACAGTAGGAGTATGATTTGCGGATATGTGTAAATTAAACATATAATTGAAGTTTTGATTAGAGCCAAAGCACGATTAAGACACATTTTCTCGATAGAAAAACAAGCCAAAGTAGCCTCCGTATTTATCGATAAACGCTTGGAAGTGCTAAACGGTGAATATTAGAAACTAAAGGCTTGATTTAAAAAAAAGAGATAGATTTTTTTTAAATTTTGATTAGAGCAGAATTGAACTTACATAAATAGTACAATTACAATTAAATAAAGTTTGTTTTATGCTCGCGTCGTTTCAGGCGCGCGCGCCGCCCTGTCTCTTTCTCTCGCATCAGGCAGTAATATAAGCTATCACACCCCCATTTCGCTTCAATTATTTTTCGACATAGGCCCTTAAAAACATTAATTTTGATTTTACGATACACTAATTACAGACCTTGAGTTCTCTATATTGTAATTTAGTTTGGTAATTATTATTTGTTTAGTTTCTAAATGGAAATAGAGAATCCTTTAAAAGCTTATTAAAAATAAAAGAAAAACAGTTTCAAAGTTCTAATTAGTCACCCTCGTGTAACCATGCTATTTTTTCATTCAATAATTTACTCTAGTCATCCAATTTCTTCCCATAGTTGTTGCATGTGGCGACTATGGGATATATGGGTCATTGTTACCATTACTATGGATCTATGATCTGACATAAAATAAATGAATTGAATAAGGTTTCTTTAATGTTTAATGTTATACCCTATAACTAACATTTATTTCTAAAATAATTGTAGCAAAGCTTATGACCACAACGAAAGCTATTATGGCAGATATTCGAATCTGTGTTGTATTAATTAAAATATGTTAATTTAGCTTCCCGGAAAAACGAAATAATTGCGATTTTATTTACGCAGTATTTAATATTTGTGTTTGTTTGTTCTCAGGTAATTTAACGTTTCGCTGAAATCAAATACTGCTGTGAGTACATATAGGTACAATCACTACGTACATGTCCGCTACGAGATGGCTACGAAATTGCTACGTCGTAGTAATATGCTACGTCTAACGTAAGTCAATGCGTGTAACCAACCTTTATTTCTTAGGTTGAATAAAACCATTATATCTAAACTGTATCCATCAATTTTATAGAACTCTGTTCCATTGGTTTTCAGTGCAGAAAGTCAATTTATACTGTAACTAAGCGACGGGTAGCGCCATCTATCTAAAATATCCTGTATCTCAAGATAGTGGGGATATCAACTCGAACGGAAGGTTTCGCCGCGCCATCTGTGAAAATCGTGGAAAAGTCGAACGTTCGCTCTACCCTCTTTGTTACAAAGGAGGGATGGAACGTGCAAACGGTGACTCAGCTTTTTCGGGTTTTCTCTAGAGGGCGCTACGGGTACTCTTAATAACTTTGAAGAATTGCAAACTATAAAACCTGTGATAAAACTGTACCATCCTCTAGGTTTCTTCTCACATGTAACAGTCTAACGTGTAACAAAAGATTATCACATAAAATGTCCATGTGAATTAATTATTGGCATTACATGTTAGTTTGGCGCGAAAATCTTTTTAATACGTTAAAGTTTTCCCTTCGTTTAGTATAGTTTTGATTAAACACAATTTAATTAAAACAACAGAAGATGTCTTTTTAAATTTCGTCTATGTCTAAAAAAAGCGAGAATAAATTGCTTGCAATAAAAACAAATTTGACCTTTTGTCCCCACTAAAGAACTGCCCAACAAAAGCTGCCATCCTGATATTTATTTCCCAAATGTCTATCGATTCTAATAAACTTTTCAAGACGACACGATAAAAGGAAAAAGTTTGTCCAAAACTAATTCGACACATGTCTGCCAATTGGCTGCTCAAGAAAGTTTGCCAATGTTTTATGGCTTCAGTGTTTTAATGCTAATAAAACTTTTACGTGCCATCGGAGATTTAGCTTCATGGTTTTAGAAACTAGTTTGGGTCTTCTAGCTTAGTCATAGATACGACCAAAAAACGGAAGAGGCATGAATGTATAAAAGGCAAATAAGGCCCAGGAAACAAAATTGATTTAATTTTCTTTAACTCTTCTCGCTTTACTTCACACACACAAACACACACACACGTCCACAAAGAAAATACGTAAACATCCAACTCGATAATACAAAAGGTTTTGCAAGCAGCGCCAGGACGATACCACTGATTAATTAATAACGCTTTTTCGTACAGTAGCTTTCGATATAATTATGTATTTTGGAAAGCGTAGTTTCTATGCATTTTACATATTAATAGTTACAATTGAGCATATGTATTGAGAAATGGACAATATCTGAGAGAGCAGATTCTGTTATGTGACGTAACTAAATAAATCTGAACTTCACTGAATCTTGTGTCAGCATAACTTCATCTTCTTTTACTTTTGTTTCATCTGAGGTTTTAGCTACGTGGTTACACTTTATTAAGTAAACGTAGGCGTTTTCTTGAAAATTCGTTAGAAATAACCTGTTTAATGAAATTCAGTTTAATTTAGCAAATCCGATAGTTTATTCTGGTCACACTTAGTTATAAAGTCAAAGTCACTATCTCTCTTATTTGAAATTAGATTATGACAGTCATTATTATAAAGCATTATTAATTTTACCTTCATAGGCGGTCGTTGGGGTAGAATAGCTCCAATATTAGAAACAATCACGTCAGGTTCAGTAAGTCTTTGGATGGGTGACCGTTTTAGTGTTATTTCATCTAGAGCGCCTTCAGAGTGCATTGATTATATCTAGCTTGTAGATACTTCAACCTTCAATAGATATCACCAGTTTTCTTGTACCTAATTTATGAGAAAGCTTTCAAGAGTATTTTTTTCTTCCACCGAGTAAACTTTGCTGTGAATATTTGCATAGTTAAAAGTCGCGATCTGTCTCTTGTTACTTTGCTTAAGTAGAAAGACGACGTTGTTTACTTTATAAGTTTGCTTACATACTACTTATAATGGTATCAAATTTTCTTTTCACAAAGCATCGGTAAGTTGTTAGTTATATTTCTTAAGCTTCTTATGCATACTTCAAAAGAGAGAGACACGAATGAACTGCGTTATCATAATTTCAACGTCTACATCACCCACACTTAGGTTGGTCGTTATGCAGACTAAATTTATGCAATTGGGGGTACAGGGAGATCTGGCCTAACACAGTGTGCTTGAGGTGAATCTATCCAGTCAATGAGACACCTTCTAGAAAGTTCCTTGTGTAAGAGAGGACTAAAATACAGCTACATCTGACTCTATCAGCCTCGCTGAATACCTGGCCAGTAAAACATAGAAACATCATGAACAATGAAAACGTGAACAATTGACACGAAAAGAAGAAGTCCACATCTGGACAGACTTCTCTTATGATTTTAAATGTAACTTTTGACATTACTAACGTACTTAGACACGTTACTTGAACTTTAGAACGTTAAAACTAGGAAATAAAATTTCAATATTTTTTTTTGCATTTAGCTACCGTAGTAAAAGTTGTTCAGTTTGATGGTCTGAACCTCACCCAGTATACGTCCCACTGCAGGATAAAGGCTTTTCCTCAGCGAGGGTTATGGGCGCTAGTCTACCACGCGTGCCAAATGCGGATTTGTGGGGTTCACATACGCATCGGAATTCCTTCTTCAGCGTATGCAGGTTTCCTCACGATGCATTCCTTCACTGTTTGAGAGCAGTCGGTATTACGTGCATAAGTTAAAAAAACTCATAGCTACATAGCATGTCCTCGGTCCGTGCGGTGCCTCATGATTGGTCGTCCATACACTTAGAACAAAATGCTACGTATACGTAGCCCGTCCCAGCTTATACGTAGCCCGTCGCCGCTTACGTACCACGTAGCTTACTACACGATACTGATTACGAAGTAAGTAATTGTGAAGTACGAGACAACTTAAATACTGATGCAACACTCGTAATCAGTATCGCGTCGAAAGCTACGTGGTACGTAAGCTGCGACGGGCTACGTATACGTTGCATTTTTTTCTTGCTTCCAACTTGCTTCTTCTTTCGTGTCAGCACGAGCCATATCATACAATCACTCATGCTTCCTTATCATATTTGATACCAGGTAAAGGTACATAGCACATTCGTATCTATTGGCAATCTAACCTTTTTCACTTCATCAACGACATGGCGCCAATTCTATCGATTTTCAGTTCCGCTCACGTTCGGTCCTTTTAGATTCCGCAAACTACTTATTTTCGGTCGTAGATTTGGTCTTAGATTTATTGTGGACCTTTAAGGGCGATGGATGATTCGATTTAAATGAAATAAAGAATCAGTGATGACGGTTTATATCACTGTAGTATTATTACATGATATAATAACCAATGATATTATACCAAAGAAGCAGATTTATGTTACTAGCTTATGCGCGCGCAAAGTGAAGATTCGAAAAAAAGACCCGATTGGGTCGTCTTTCAATAGTCAGCGTCAAGCAATGCTACGTGCGAGACGACTATGGCGTAGCACAAGTTTATGCGCCATTTTCTATGAAGGTAACATACTTTATCTTGTGTAAAATATAATGGATGATAGCAAAATTACTCTCGATAATAAGAGAAAAAGAATTATTAATGGTTAAAGTTTCCGCACTAATATGTAGAACTATACAACGTGTTAATGAATAGGCGCTTAACCTCATACACCCCAACTGATTTATAACAAAATAATTGGATTGAAACAATAATTTAATTATTTTGACATTTAAAATTTCAAGTTATTGGCATTTTAAGTTTTGAGGCAAAAATGATTTGTTATCATTTCAACAATGAATGAAAGCATTAACGTGCTCATGGATACATTATAAGAATTTTGTTTTGGTAGTAAGTAGGGTGAGAGGGCCCGAGCGGTGGGTTGAGGTCGAGTTCAGTAAATTTTAAATTTTACAAACAAATTATTTAATATTTAAAAAAAAATACCTATGTTGAAACCATGATAATTCGATTCTGCTCTCGATTCTAAACAAACTACTTTCTAGTTTTGCGTTAATTCATTAACACGTTGTATAAGTACTATTATTCTGTGTCATTGATTAAAAATGTACCTATCCTGTGTAAACTTTAAATGTTGACTGTACTCCTATCAACTTCACTCATTCTATCTCCGTATTTCTAGAATGAATACAATCTCAAGATTGTAAATCACAACTTTGTTATCCAAATGAATTGTACAAAAGTTTTTGTTTCTACGCCATCTTATAAGATAAAGTTTGAGAAACAGGTTCTTTGAAGCTATTATTGCGTGTTGTTCAAAAGATTGAGTTAAGTTCGTGCTTTAATCTTGATCAAAGAGGTGTCAACGTTTCGAAGTTAGTTTGAACCCTAACCAAAGTGATAACCAGTACCTACACTTTAGAAGTGAAACTTCGCGCGCCGTTAGTTATATACCACCCTTTGATATAACAACACGAAACTAGGCAGTATGCGTTCTTCTTTGCCTGATTTAGTAACGTCACCAATGTACCTACAGCCTGCTGCACCTTTAAGCATAAAAGGTGTTACAAAAATACAAATAAATAATCGTAATAAATTTATACAGGGTGTACACTTAAATGCGTTACATTCTTACGGGAGTGATTCAGATCATGAAACTGAACAACTTTCACTATTGGACCAAAATCGAAATCGCGAAAAAAAATCGGATGTTCCATACTGAACTACAAATCTACTCGAGCTAAATGTATGGGACAGCTGATTTTCTTTTGCGCGATTTCGATATTGGTCTCATAGTCAAAGTTGTCCAGATTGATGGTCTAAACAACCCCCTTAAAAGTTTTAAATGTTTATTTTTACTTTTGTAACACCAGCGCCCGCGGCATGGTGCCTCGATAAACATTTTATCGCGCCTGCTAACTCGTTCGTTAACAAAAAGAAAGGGAGCTAGGGCGCGATAGCACTTTATCGCGCCATCATGCCGCGGTCGCTGGTATAGGTATTAAAACATTTCCCACTAAATATCCCATGCCTTTACACTTCAAGCAACATCAGACTCACCTTATAAATTGCTCTGTCTGTCTTATCTAAACTGGGTGAAAAGAATTAGAGTCAGAAAATTTATTAGTCTGTAGGTAAATCTTTGTTGCCATATATTTGCTTTCCTATCTTAATGAACTGCTATCACTTGCATGATCTACATAAATCTTTTGGAGGAAACAAATGACTCTTGAGAAAGAATACGATTTTAGTCTAGTCCAAGGGTAGGGTCCATCTTACGATTGCTTAGACCGAATCCATAGACAGGAAAATATACATTTTTACATCCCTATTTTTTAATTACTTTACTAATTTTAAGGTTGCATTCAGATAATGAAACTTAACAACATTCCCTGAGGAACGTCGGTCGAAAAACGAATTTTTTTACCTAAATACACCCTTAAAATTCTTCTAGTAATTAAATAATAAGTCTGTATGAGCACAACTACGAACATGCTCTAAAAATTGTGTCCTATAATTTAGTTTTTCTATCATCATCATCCCCAGCTTATAAACGTCTCACTGCAGGACACAGGCCTTCAAACTGAAACTCAAAATGTTTTATTCAAAATAATATCACATTGATAGCTTTCTGACGTCATTTTTGACTCTACCACCCCGTCGGATGGTGTTCCGTTGTAGAGAAGATGCGGCCAGAAACTCTCACTAGACTACTCCGTTACTGTTCTAAATAAATATTATCAATCTATGTGCTGACATGATTTTTTTCTATATTTCTCTTTCATAATGTTACAAACCTTTTAAAATAATCTTATTTCCCTGTACCGAATGCTTCATAAGTTCATAACACCTCTTTTACGACGTTTCACACATTTGATATCTTGTACGCATAAAAATCGTACGAAAAATATCGTAAATTCGCATTAGAGCTTTATCAACGACAAAGTGTTTTCATGGCACGCTCTTTTGACGTGAAATACGTATTTGTATGATAAAAACTTCACTTTATACTGTTAAACTTAAATGCGTTAAATACTTAAGGGAGTGCTACATACTCGTACCATAAAATATATATTTTTGTTATATAATTAGTGTTGTTTAATTTGATACATTCTTGATTATGTTTATTTTTAAATAACACGTTTTTCATGTTGAATCTCTCAGGTCTTTGGATGTTTTATACAAACATTCGATTTACTGATTGCATTTAGAGAAAGTTGTTCAGTATCATGGGTATAATCACCCCTTATAGTAATGCCACTGTTTACCCTAACACCCTGTATTTACGTCTGTACTTACCTCCTTTTGGGTAGGCAGAGACAACTTATCGCTAAGACCCTATCGTTTCGTACGCGTAAATAAATCTTCACATAGATGGTCTAGAGTCTAGACCCACACGAAGTCTAGAACATCGACATAGAATACAATATTATACGGATACAAAATATCTTTGTGACTCGCATACAAATACATCTTACAAATATTAGTACCTTACGGGTTTCAAACCAGTGACCCACAGCTTTGCAAGCAGGCTCACTATCACCAAAGAATAAATACTCTGTTACTACCAAGGCTTTCGTGCCTATAGAGGGTTTAGGGTAGACGGTTGCTTTACTTGACAGGTGATTGTACTCATGATATTAATTACATGATACAACTTTCCCAAAGGAACAAAGGGCTCTTTTTTTTGTCAACTTTGCATACAATCGTTTGATCAGCTGATTGCATTTTAATATGGAAAATTAAAACTAAAATTGCGACTTTCGTTCCGATAGTAAAGATATTTTAATATTAGGAACTATGTGTTACGTATTAGTCTTTGTTTTGACGACGATTTTGACGAAGTGTGTTGCAGATTTGAAGCTTGTGCCTACTCACTTGTTGATACATTTTTGTTAATACTGTATTATAATATAATAATGTAGTGCAATTCAGTTATAAAGTAAATGAGCATAATATCCTTAAATTAAAATATCCTAAAACAAAAATGTGGGAAAATATCTTTAACACCCCTGAAGTGTCTACTACCCTGTGTTATTTTAGGTCCGTATTTGTTCAGTCAGTAGGTGTAAACTTGATGTGATCCAAAACCTAAACATAGACTGTAATGGGCTAATTATAAAAGCCAATAACTGACGTCAGTGTGGCCCCAACCTAACGGCCGAAAAACCCGAGGTGACATAATGAGATTATGTAAATTTTAATTAATTATTTCGTTTAATGAATTTTAAGCAGACCCTGTTGCCTATTATTATGGAATCATGTAAATGCATTAATGATTTTCGCTTTTATTTTTAGGTCAAATAAAAATCGTAATCTGCTGACGGTATTAGTCGATTGTCATGTATGTGATTAGGTTACATAAGGGGAGTGACCCAAATAATAATTGAGTTGAAGAATAATTAGTCTTTATTAAGGAAAAAAAACGATCTCAGGCCGACCAAAATAATTTCTATCATACAATGCTACGTTTGCTAATATTTTGAGTTCATACATACTTATACCTTATGGAAATCATAAAAGAGTTCTAAAAACAATCATAAGAGAGTTTTCAAAGAGAAACTTGTCTTGTAAACTTTTTTAAACCTATAAATTTTCATATTAACTTAGCGGGTGGTTGATTGATATCTTAGAATAACTAAAAATGATGAGATTCTTAGAGTCGAAAAATTTTCGTGTTGCCTGATATATAATTGACTAGCAGCCCGTCCCGGCTTCGCACGGGGTAGACAAATAAATTTTAAGACTCATTTTTCTACACCTTCGGTTACATTGTTCAAATTTTACCAAAGATCCCAAATTTTTTTCAAAATGAAATGTAGCCTATGTCAAATTGGAAGAATGTAGCATTCTATTGGTGAAAGAATTTTTTAAATCGCCCCAGTACTTTTTGAGCCTATTCATTACAAACATACAAACATACAAAAATAGGTACAAATCTTTCCTCTTTATAATATTAGTGTAGATATTGTGTTGCATAATCCAAGAAAGTCAAACCACCCGAACGATTAGGAAGTATTTCCATATCTTTTATGATTGGAACTATCGAGCGACAAATTCTATAAATTCCCTTTGACTCCCATCTTCTATAATCCCGTTTCAGCATCAATCTTGAGTGTATCTCAAGTAATCGCTTAACCAGAACTTAAGCACGTTTCTGCTAACCGCGACTACTTCAAGTCCTCTCTGGTACGATATTGGTCTCTTATGTAGACTTCGATTGTCACTCGAAGCTTACGTCACGAGATTAACTTTCTTCATAAGCTTATGATAGTATGTCTGTATTGTTTTTTAGGTATTGTCTTGACTATACAGGGTCCTTCTTAACATTCTAAAACTTTTAAGGGGATGATCAGACCAGTAAACTGAACAACTTCCTGTATGGGACCAACACCGAAATGGGGAAAAAAATTAGCTGTCCCATACATTTTGCTCGAGAAGGTTTGCAGTGTTGTATGGAACATGTTGGTGCCACAGAAAAAGTTGTTTATTTGACGGTCTGATCATACCCTTAAGGGGCTATAGGTTCAGACGAATATTTTCGATGAACGCGATTGTCCAGCCCTCCGAAAAGTGCGTGCGTTGTTTGTCGTTGTTCGTTTTCGATTAAAAAAATTAACAAAAGGACTTTTAATAGATTTTTTTTATGATTTCTATACAAATCTTAAGTTAATCCTAGCACTAAAACTGTATATTCTAACGAAAATCGGACTTCATACAAACAAAGAGATTTTTTTCTATATTGTATCAGAAAAATGTTTTTGCCTTTAATTGGTCAGTATTGAAAATATACCCAGACTTCGTTTGTATGCAGCGCACATTTACGCATTCGGAATCCTTCTCTTTATTTCACCACAACGATGTTTGATGATGATGATAAATCATACACAAAACAAAATTGAAGTTTAAAATATTACTTACTATTTATTTTCCGTAAAATAACATTTCTTAAAGGGTAAAAGTTTTTTAATCTAAGTTTTTAGTTTAATATATTTCTTTCATCAAACTAGTTGTAACGTCTTCTTAAACTTCACTAAATGTTTGATCTGAGTTCTAGAGAAAGTAATTTCGGTCAAGTACCTATTAGTCTTACGATCTTGAGTTTAAACGATGTTACCGACGACTTTGAAGAATACTTCAAAAACGTTTTCTTTTTTAATTATTATAATTTATTCAGAAACGCAGCCTGAAACCAAAATAAAATTAAAGCTCGTGAAGCAACCTCTAAAGTATGTAAAGTTTACATCCTGTATAATATTGTATCTCAAAACTGTCGTCTATATAAAATTCATCACTCTAATCAACTGCAACTGACATCACAAAACAGAATCTATTAGTTAGCAACGCAATGTTTAGAACCCTCTGTTTTAATCAAACACAACTGGCATGACAGTTTCCCGTTGGAATGATTCATTGCTGGATTAATTATTGAAGTTCAACTCTAGTACACACCGTACAACAGTCACAGAGTAGAATGTTTGATATAATTAGTTATGGATGCACGGAGCTTACGCTCGTAAACTTAATTATTCCCCACATATATTGGCGAACAATCTAGTTGGAAATTTATCCAAGGTTATATTGATTATAATAGAGGCTACTATTATTTATCAGTCACTGCAGTGGAGTAACTATAAAGTAAACGCTTCTTTGTTAATCGTGATGGTATTACGCGAGTTAACATTTGTGAACTGGCCGATTTCCAGTTTCCAGCGTGACGATGAGTTTGAGACACCCTTGAAGTCTGCCACATACATACGGAATTCCGAATCAGGATTTTTATTTTATAAAGGGTGTATGTGACAGCCTAGCAAATACTGAAACTGAACTCAGACCATCAAAATATACTTTCTGAAGTGAAGTGAACAAAAAAAAATCTGCTGTCCCATAAAATACTGATTTAAACTACCCGACTCAAATGTATGGGACAGCAGATTTTTTTTCGCGTTTCCTGAGGAAGGCTCCATAGTGAAAATTGTTCGTTTTGATGGTCTGAGTACATCGTTTCAGTATTTGCTAGTCTGTCACTTACACCCTGTATAGGATTTGATACCGAACGGAATTGTGGAGGCGAAACATCATCTATAGGAAATCGTAATCCTGATTTGGAATTCCGGATCGGACTTACGTATGTATGTAGGCCTTATTATGCGAGGTAGATATGTCACAGTGCTAAACTTGAAGACATAAAAAGGGCTATATAGCTCTTCTTGAAGGTCGTGCTCGTGGCAATAACTCTTGTGGATAGCTTTGACCTTGTTGTATAAGGAAGTAAATTTTCTTTGCATTTTCTAAGCGGGCAACAAATTATGTATTAGGTTGAAGAAAAACAATCCATGTTTGAACAAGAGTAATATTTAATGTTATTTAAATTTCGAATTTGACATCCTTTAGTTCTTTATTGTAAAGTTGTTCCACTTTAAACCTAATTATGTTACGCTAGGTATTTCACTATACAAAAATTCTAGGAATAATGTAACTTAATTAGGTTTGGAGGTTCCAAATCAGTTTCAACTGCTTGCATATTGAACTGTGTGTCAAATGGTTCCGTATTGCATAAGTTGTGGTTATCGACTTTGAAATATTTTCGTTCTTTATTGTAATGTTTTTCCACTTCGAACATAATTAAGTTATGATAGGTATTGAGTATAAAAATTCTAGGAATAATGTAACTTAATTATAACCTCAGAATCAGTTTCAACTGCTTGCATATTGAACTGTGCCAAATGGTTCCGTATTGCATAAGTTGTGGTTACTACTTGGCTAAGTTCTAGAACTCTGGAAACGCTAAATGCAATATTTGAAACCACAATCTGAAAGTTTCTCCCTGTTACAAAATATTAAACTGTAGCTTTCATTTGTTATTAGCTGCCGTCTTTTGTTTTGCATAAGTTTTACCCGACTGCGCGACGCAAAGGAAGGGTAATATGTTTACTTTTGGAACTGAATTAGATTAAGGGAATATAATTCGGAGCGCGCTCCATACAGCGAAGTCTGGTGATATTTTCAATACTGACCAATTAAAGTCAATGAAAATTTTCGGAAACATTCTAGAAACTAATATCTATGTTTTTATGAAGTCAGATTTTCGTTAAAATGTATAGTTTAAGAGGTACAGTGCCTCAAAGATTTCCATACAAATCTTGAATGAATCTTAGCACTAAAACTGTATATTGTAACGAAAATCTTCTCTAGCAAGAATTAATACCAATACAAAAATTAATACCACCTTACGCACAAATAATTCCAACTTGTTTTTTATCACCTTTTGAGCATGGTGTTAGTATAAATAAAAATTACTCGTACCTAAATGACAATTGATACTAATCATAGCATATGCTCACGACTACCTATATATTCCCCTAGGGGGTAGTCAGAGATATTCTGAAACCTCAGAACATCCACGATTCACCAGTAGTACCGAAACTCTGTTTAGTGTGACGGGGGGTGAGCCAGTCGCCCTTGTAATGGACAGCGGGTACAATACATGCCTCGAAATTGAAGCTTGCAGGTTTCCTCACGATGTTTTCCTTCACCGAAAAGCCAGTGGTGTTACAATTAATTGTGGTACTTAAAAAGCGACCTTTATTTTTAGTAAATTATATCCTAACTGTGACTATGAATAGTTTTAACATTGCGTTGTTTTAGCATGTAAACAAAAACGCGTGGGGTATTTTTGTATTCGCTGTTAAATGTTTTTGCTGTAAATTTAAACAAAACAACATAATTATACATACTGTTTTCGTTGTAAACTGACCCTAATTAAGGCATACACTAAAGTGTTAAAATAATATATGCTTCGATGGTAAAATTGTGCAGTAGATACATACCTACATACCTAAAAACCCGCTTTGGAGTGCTCAGAAACACTGCTACAAACATAAACATGAGAAGTAGGCTCACGACTATTATACAGGGTGTTAGGGTAAACAGTTGCATTACTTTAAGGGGTGATTGTACTTTCCCCAAGACATATATCAAATTCGCAAATTTCGACTTTTCATACCAATGTTCAGCTGATTGCATTGAGTATGGAAAGCGTAACATATTTTTTAGAATTTCCTTTAGGTTTTTTAGGGAAAGTTGATCTGACGGGTTGACTGTACCCATGACACCATGGGTACAGTCACCCCTTAAAGTAATGCAACTGTTTACCCTGTAGACGTGGATTCTATGCCATGGATCTTCCCGCCTTGCCTGTTCTTACTGAATAGTACCTACGTAGGTTAATGAGTTAGCGGGTCACTTCTCTTCTTCGGCGAGTCAGCACTTCTTTACTTTTTGTTTAACATAACATAATTCATTTTTTTTCTTTTGTGGATGGTTTGAAGTACCAGCAAGCTTGACGCTTTTTGTAATGTAAGTTTTGATTACTTTTATTGATTCAAAATTTAAAATTTGTATTTTCACACATTTATGTAAAACGAATGATATTTCTATGTGGAAGCTTTTAGTTTGCAATGTTGCTTTAAAATGTTGATACCCTATCCTGTCATTAGTCCGTAAGTTTTCCTAAATAATTAAATAAAAGATGGATCTACAACGATTCCACAAATTTTTACAGTGATTAAAAAGTCTCGTAAACTGAAATAACGGCTAAAAGAGATAAATAGAGGGAGACGACATATTGCGCAGACCCTAAATAATAGGATAAGTGCAGGAAGATGATGATGATGAGAAAAAAGTCTCGTAAACATGTTTTTCGTAACAAAACGGTTAGTACAAAACACAGTAAATATTTCACGGCTTTTTTATTAGTTTACTTGGACAGAATGAATTATTAGGGTCACTTAATTAATCATTGTCTTTATCTTACTCAGGTCGATTTATTTCCCGAAAGGCATTTTGTTTGAGCATGAAAAATTCACGTAGGTATCTATTTAGTATTCTAGTTGGAATTGTGGAGCGATGGTATTCAGTATTGTGTTTTGTATTAGACCGATAATTTCAGAGACCGTTTTAGGGATGGGCACTAGTTTAAATTGTGTGGTTTATGTCACAAATAAACTGAAATTGACGATCGTTTTTTGACTCGATGTCAACAGATTAATAATTTAATAAAAATATAAATCCAAACCAACGACAGTTAAGTTAGGAAAACATTACAGATTTAATAAATGTGGAAGTTTTTATTCAGGAATTACTTTTCCAAAAAAGATTACGAAATGAAAAATTTATGACTGAAATATAACAGAAAAATAATGTTTTTCCTCATATACTAATAGGTAGTGTTTTTTCAAGTCCTGATTTTATTTAAAATAAATACTAAGATGAAATTAAAACACAAAACGCAAACCTCTGAAAACAGAAAATCATAATTACCAACGTGAAACATCTCTCACACGCGACAACGCAAACTGTTCAAAACTTTGTTATTGTTTAATCGTTCCCAGTGGCCCCAACCTAAATGCGGCCCTGGATTCAACAGCCGTGCAGTATGACAAATGATATTGCTTTGTGGACCGTACTACACGGAATGCAATATTGTTTTCCTTGCGTTAAGTCTGGAGTACCTCACATTTCTGTGTTGTGTAATATCCAGGATTAGAATGCCTATCTGTTTGGGTAGACACGATTATTAGACTTTGAAATGACAATAGATAATTATTATACCTAAAACTCACGACTGTGTCTTGCACAGTGGTCAGTAATCAGTAACAGTAACCAACCATGCTATGGTTGGTAATTGTTACGAAGTTTCGGACCTGTTTTGTATGGTTTTTGGCTTTAATGTAGAATAAAACCATGAATGAACCTCAGTTGTCCAGGCCCTCTAGTATGACATCTCTAATCGCTGCAAAGAAAAGGATCTTTTCGCGCGGTTTTCAAAGAGCGAAAGCGAAAATAGGGGTCGTTAGTATTGAAAAGTCACGTTAGCCCAGTAAAGATACGGTATGCTAGTATGGCGGATGGAAATAATTAATAACAACTGTTTTTCTTATAGATTATAATTAAAATTATCATTTATAGATAAAATCCAAAAATCGAACTTAAAATTAGCTTATTAGTCATGAAAACAAATAACTAAAGTTAAAAAAATAATTTAAAATAACAATAAAATAGCATAAACAATTTTATTATTCTATGCCAAAACAAAACTCATAACCTAAAACAAACAATAAAAAATTATTTAAAAAATGACGCCATAAACATAAATTATCTTCCGTTAATAAAGTATCTTAATATCATTTGTTTAAACGTTCTAGCACAAAAATCGCTTTGTTATAAATTATTTCTTTTCAACACGTATTTTTACTGGACTATGTCATGAGAACTGCGAGGGATAGCGCAGTGGCGCGTTGTGAAGAGGTATAGATCCATTATAAAGGTCTTAGTTCGAATCTATACGCACGACATGCCATGTACGAATGAGTTTGCTAACTTTCGTACCCTCAAACGGAGACAAACTACGTTAGGAAATCTGCACACGCTTATGAAGAAATTCGGATGCCTATGTGAAGTCTTCCACCCCGCATTATGCAAAAATAAGTTTCAAGACTAAAACCCGACTACTGAAAAATCACGCTCTAAAAAGAATGAAACAAGAAAATGTTCTCGTTGTACCGGAACCAACCTTTCTTCAAAACTAAACAGAAAATAAAAAGAAACAGAAAGCAATATTTTTCTAAGACGGTGTCCTGTCTTGATGGAAGTTTTGAAGATTTTGCTGTCGTAAAATAATGTGTTCAGCACGTGTCCTCATTCTGTCCAGCAGCGCCATCTAGTTTAGTTTAGTGAAAGCTAAAGAGTGGCGATGATGATGTTGATAGGTTTTATTAGATACAGAGCCATCTAGTTTCATTCCTACTAACTATTTATGACAGCGCCAGTTATTGATTGGTATAGCTTGTAACACTAATCAATAATTGAGGTTTTAGTGTTCAGTCATAGAGGGCGTTGTTAATAGTGAGATTCTAGAATTTTGTTGCAGAAGGGATAAGATAAAATAAATAACAATTATCACAAGTTTTCAAAATTTGTTTATATTCTGATCAAATTCATACACTATTTAAAGTCTTAGGTTCTCTATCAACAGTCAAAAATACAAATAAATTAATGCTCTATAACAATGTTCTAATTATTACCTAAACAACTTTTTAAGTGGGTCAATTCAGTAAAACATCAGGAATCCACATTCACTTTCATAGATTTTATAAAAATTGTTAACTGGGATAGATAAATTGGGAAAGAAATTTCATTCAAATTAAATTAGGACATTGTTATGTCATAATCTAGGCTCTATTTGGTTTGTCCTAAAAGATTTCAATCCAGAATGAGGAGGTTAAAACAAATCAAAATTTGTCACCGCTCAACGGCCAAACTTAATAAGTAAAAACTAAATTCATTACATTGTTACAAGATTTTAGTTAATGCTCTAGATTATCCTGCCATGTAACATATATGAAACTACCTCAATACTTCAATGTTTAGGCACATAACTATATGTTATCATAGAATAGGTAGTTATGCGTTCAATGGGAGCGAGCTTTGGTTAGTTATAAGTAATTGAGATATGTTGGTATAGCATAAGACATACATTTTACCTTGTTATCTAGTCTCCAATGTTACATCATCTGAAAGTGTTATATACGAGTACAAACTATTCAATATTTATCGTCAATAAATATTCATAGTGATGTTCAGAGGATAGCCGTGCTGTCTTTATCATTTGGCCTACGCCAGAACAAGAGCGAGCGACACTGCCTTAAAATATGATGGCCTCATGTGATAGAAACTTGTTTTATATAAATACACAGAAAAAACAGTTACGACCTCCCGCTGTAACGTTTTAGGTAATCTCGTGTCTTTAGTGAAACAATTTTAAGTCCGTGATCAGCGAGACTTATAGAAATAAAGCTCTAACTGAACTAGTTAGAGCACACTTTGGCTTGAAGTAAAAGCATAGCCAGATGGGATTTTAACGCGAAAGTGCTTAGCTGATGTGATAGTTTAAGTAAGAACGTAGTTAGCATCGGATTAGCTTAAAACGTTGCTTAGATGTTTTGTTATTGTAGAATTTAGGGTAAAACACATAGATGATTAGATGTAGTATTAATTTCTGGCGGTATGTAGTTTTCTTATTGTGTGAAAATTCGTAAAAAATCATCTCATTTTTCAAAGAAAACGGCTAAATTCTGACCGTAGCCACGCGCTCGTTCACATCGATTAATATGGAGAGAGTCATGTTCCCGTGCGGATACGCGTTAAACTAATTTTAAAAATCCAGACTCCTGAATTGGCTCATTTAGTAAGCGTGGTTTTTACCAATTGGTATTTTAGGTTTTAGAAAGCTTATCCCTTAGTCACCTACATATGACATCCAGGGAAGAAATGGGGTGAACCATTCTGAGCCGAAACCACGTGGCTATCCATTTACGTAAAGACTAAATTATGATCAACTTAGGGATTCTCCTAAAAAGTGAACTCATACACGTTGAAAAATATCTATTAGTAGTATAAGTGACAACTATTTATTTTAGTAGACTTTACTAGAATAAAAATAGTAGAGGCTTTTGCCAGAATCATGCCACAAGTATGCACTCTCATTTCCCGCAAGTTTCATCATAGATAGTGAGGGTCTTAGACTAAGTTCCATACACTTTTGCCCATTGTCCTTTGTTATGTATAATTCGAAAAATTTTAGATACAACTAAAATCTTGTTAGAACAAAAAAATTCGAGATATTTTTCACACATGATACTAGGTACTAGATATTTTTTACAGAGTAAATTTGAGACTTATTTTTAATTCCAAGAATAAGGTTGTCTTCTTTAAATAAAATTGAACTTCTCTACGCGTGTAAGACCGCTATTACACTATCATATCGTAGGTCGTTTATATCGCCTTATATCATCGCATACCGTGAAATAGGATCATAATTTATTACAGTAGTAGTCTGGTTTATAAAATAAATCGTAGTACCTACTAAAATTAAGTTTATAATTTTTTAATGCTGTGGGTCCCTGTAGTCATTTCGATCTCATTATTAACACGGAAAAAAATATCTGTGACAACTCTTTTGTTTTGCGGACTTTACTAGAAAATTTGTTGTTTATAAATCGAATTCTGGAAGATTTACTTCCACTTACAACAACAAATGTTCGTAGACTTTAGGATAAAGTTTGTTGTTTTAAGTAGATTTTAGTTAAATCTATCAAAATTATTATACATAACAACAATATAATATATTATTATTGTAACAATAATTTTTTTAATAAGTCTACACAATGAAAGTGTTCTAACAGATATTCCTTGATGTTGCTATTTATCATATATTGTGGATCCACTGTTGAATGAAATGAATTAAACATTTACTCAGAAATTGGCGCTGGTACAATGTTTTTGTTATGGCTTACTGGCATTCTCTTTTCATTAATAAATTACTACCGAGGATAGTACTACCACTCCATTGTATTTTTATCAAAAACAACTCACATTTGACTAGTTCCTTTGACTAATTATTATAAGGACTTGCCTTGCGGTAGCATTTCCCCTCTGCCACATTCAATTTTACACCTTATGACTAAAGGAGACAGCCTATAATTGCGAAATAATAATTTCGAACTTAGAACGTTTGGGGTTCACACGAGACTACTTTTCATGATTTTTAACATTCAAAATTAGAATCTAATGTTGTAGGAAAAAAATCCAAAGTTGCGGATTTCATGTTACCTCACCCCCCGCAAAAAGTGGCAGAAATGTTTGTTAGTAGAATTACACGCGTAACCAATCCACATATAAATAGTCAAAGACTAGTTCTTATTATTTGTAGCTTTACTTTAGAGTATGCACTATAATCGCACTTAGTTTGACGCTTTACGTCGTACCATTTTTACGATATTGCAAAAACAAAACGCAGAAAAGAACTAGTTCCTTTTATGGGGAACCCCTCTAATCTATATACTTTATTATTTGTCATCAAATCCTATATACTAATTTTATATTCTGTGAAACAATTACTTATTACTTAGTAATTAGGCTTAGTAATAGGTTGCCCTTTGGCACCTTTTGGGTACGGAGACGTTTGGATATGACTATTTCGGACATTGTCATATAATTATTGCCTACTAGTAGTAGTAGTTAATTGAAGTAGCAGAATCTAGTCTAGACTTATTATATGATGAGTAGATAACAATATACAACGTGTTAATGAATAAGCGCAAAACCTCATACACCCCAACTGATTTATAACAAAATTATTAGGTTGAAACAATAATTTCATTATTTTCATATTTAAAATTTAAAGTTATTCACATTTTAAGCTTTGAGGCAAAAATGATTTGTTATCATTTCAGCAATGAATGAAAGCGCTAACGTGCTCATGGATACATTTTAAGAATCTTGTTTTGGTAGTAAGTAGGGTGAGAGTGCCCGATCGGTCGATTGTGATCGAGTTCGGTAAATTTAAAATTTCACAAACAATTTATTTAATATTTTGAAAAAAATTACCGATGTTGAAAACATGATAATTCGATTCTGCTCTCGATTCTAAACAAACTACTTTCTTGTTTTGCGTTAATTCATTAACACGCTGTAGAATACCTAAATATAGATACAAACATCCATGACTTCGGCACAAATATTCGTATTCACCAATATTATATTTGCTATTTTACTGTTTATGCTCAAGGCAACATTCCACGGTGGAAGTAAAATAATACTGCTTGCCCATTTTCTGTTTCTGACAAACTTTTCAATAAAGAGACAACAGTTGTTCCATAAAAACTGCAAACCTACTCGAATGTATGGGACACTTGATTTTTTTTCACGATTCAGATTTCAGTCCCATTGAGAAAGTTGTTCAGTTCGATGGTCTGCTTCACCTCATTTCGATTGGACCATGAAACTCGACCCTGTTTAATTTGTCATGTAGGTAAGTATCTCTAAAAAGCATTCAGTGAAAAGATTCTTATCCTCTAACAGGTTAGATTGATCGCCTACTAGCTGCTACTGAGTCGAAATGCTTTATCATAGACTTCATTATAACTTTCTAACAGGCGAGATGAGGTCAAAGAAATTTTGAATCCACGTGAAATTCTCAGATAATGAGCTTTTTCCCAGAAATTTTCCTGGGGATCGCTAGAGTGAGCCACAGCTCATTTCCAATCGATGCATTCAGCATACATTTGATGAGAGTAGGCATCGCATCATTTTCATAAAACCGGCGAAGTGCGTGTCGGGCCACGCGCATGGTAGGGTTCCGTAGTTGCTCGTCACAATATACGGTCTTAGAAGGGGGCTTTTTGTTATATACTACAGTTTAACTGCTAATAAAGTCTAAAAAGTACATTTTACAAGTTGGTCGACTATTCCTCGTTAAATTGTAAAGCCTACTTAGCGGTGATCGTTTTTTCAGGTGATAGCTATAATTTCTTCCATGCTTGCTTCGATTTCGAGGCATGTATTGTACCCACTGTCCATTATGTGGCGACGGGCTCACCCTGGACAGAGTTTCGGTACTACTGGTGAAATGTGGATGTTCTGAGGTTTCAGAATATCTCTAACTACCCCCTCGGGGAATATAGTCGTGAGCATATCCATGCAGCTATAATTTCACACAAATAGGAAAAATTTAAAAGAAGAGTTAAGCATGTACGATACTGAGGAGTAAGAGCGAAACAGGAATACGCATTTCTTTAAAAGGTAACCACGATGTAACCAAAGGGGGTGAGATAAAAAGTTTTTTGGAGGCAGGGAGTGTCCATACTGTATGTAGGACTAGATACTCTTTCGTATGCTGTGGTTATTATCATTTTCGGGATAGTCAAAACAATACGTTTTTTTTATATAGTTGTCGTAGTACATGACAGACTATCAGCATACAGAAGGTTTCAGGATGGAATAACGTGTCCATGTGATAGGTGTCTCTGTCCACAGCAATAGAGACCGTATCATGAATTTATATAGGTGCGTATCTTGTTTAACACCAGGATCGCTTCCCGAGGGACTAAAGTAATTGAATTTAGCGTCTGTTCCATGCCCATGCATAGTGAAACTAGGCAAACGTGTGACGGTAACAGACTGCTAGGGGAATAGATTAAACTCATGTCTTATTGCTTCCTTTTATCTCTCTTTTATTTTTACTGTACTCGTTGGCAGGAGGAATTTCTAGCAAAAGCTCGCTTCTAAAAAGTGGTAATACAGGGTATACTTAAATGCGTTACATACTTTATGGGGTGCTTCAGACCATCGAACTAAACAACTTCCAATATTGGCCCTATATCGATATCGCAAAAAAACCGGTGTTACATACATTTTGGTTGTGGCTAATGAAATTTTCTATAGAAGAAAATTTTTTGTTTCTATTTCGAAATTGGCTCCAATATGAAAGTTGTTCAGTTTTACTGTCTGAAACACACCCTGTTCGATATGTAACGCATTCAATTTTACACCCTGTATAGGCACTGAGAATAGAGTGCTAACATCTACAGGATGTAACAAAACACCCTAATAATATTATGGAGTCAAAAGTAATGGTAGGCCGCTAAAGCCCGCCCAAGAAGATTAATTGTCTACAGAGGTGGAGATTGCATTACAAACATTTTTTTGAAACCGAAAACTATGACCTGGATGACGTCACTGAGATTTCCCATCTCATTTCCTCTTCACATGAAGTTGTCATTCTAAAGTCATGTCATCTTTAGAATTACAACTCCAAGTTAAGAACAAATGAAATGAGATTAAATTAAATTTTTATTGATAAACTCGATGAAGCGCAAAAAAATTAAATTAGTTTCTTAAAATTACGTCTACTATCCGTAAAAAATTTAAAAATAAGAAAGAAACCGAATTATGTTATTCCAGCAAGAGGACCCGAGCAGAGGAATTCTTTACCCTTAGTATAGACGCTCCTTCATTTATCTGAAATCGTAGAACTTTGATACTGAATATTATTGTACGAAAACTGAATATAAAGTTTTTGAATATTTCTCTCTTCTGGAGGAAATAAACGTGTAATTAATTCATTGTTTGTTCTAACATAGAAACACGTGAGACGTATATTTAATTGGTTCTTTGAAATAATTTTTATAACGAACATGAAACCGTTTTAATTTGCCACGATAATACAATTTGTAAGTAATTGGGCTGGAAAAAGTGAGCAAATTGAGTTACTTTTTATTTTTAATTAACTTCAACCGTAGAATGTAAGTACTAAGTTTTTTCTCTAGGAAAAGTCCTAGAGAAAAAGTTTGTAGGTACATGCTACAGATGTAATTAATTTAAAATGAAAAGTAACTCGATTTGAATCCCTTTTTTTAAAAAAAGGTTTATAAACTGTTCTTAAATGTTACGATCCGGATAGGCCGTACCTGTAGAGAATACAATCTACAAACTCCTGCCTCCGTGGGATTTCCAAAACTAAAAGTTTTAAAATATTATTCATGAAAATTTAGCTATTATGGGACATTATAAAACATGCATAAAACATTAGGTACCGATAAAATGGAAATAAAATCTGTTCGGAAGTAGAAATATGATATCCGGGACCTGACATCGTAAAAAGATTTTTATACAGTCGATATTTCTATGACAGTCTAATGTCCTGAACAAATGAAAGAACTTAAATTAAGTTAAAAAAATCATGTTGTTCATTAGATTATCATAATCAGCCTATAAAGGGTGAAATTGAAGTCGTTAGCATTAATTTAGAATCAAACTGAACCACTTTCATTATAAGAGCAAACCTGAAGTCGCATAAATAATCAGTAAAAGTGTATTTGAGCGTTATTTGTGTAAATAATAATTAATTTTTTAGAGGGCGCTTAACCTTGAGGAAATTCCAGTGATACTTCTGTTCGCACAAAAATAATTTAACCCCGCCAAAATTATGTTAAATCGATAACAACTTCCAAACAAAGCACTACATCAACTCTATCTTAAACGCAATTAGACAAAAGCTTCACAAATGCATGCCGGATGAAATACGCTGAATTACGCAGACGGGACATCCTGTATAAATGTTAGAGGAAGGATGCGAAAAGCGAATTCGGGATTCGCGATGATCTTCAATTCAGTCTTTCATGAACTTCGCGCCGCGTGCCCGCGTTTCGCACGGACATTTTCGCGCGGAAAAGTTTTCGGAACTTGACGACGATCCTTTTCAAAAATATAGAAAAGTGTTTTGTTGGTTGAAATTTTTTTTTGGAATAGAGAGTGGGAGAATATACCTATTATTAGTGTCAGGTACGTTACGTTTAACAATAAAGAGCGTTAAATATTATGTTACTGAATTTTTTTTTACTTGGAAAATGGTAAATTCAGTGGTTTTAGACTTTCTTTAAGCTTGATGTGGAAATTGGTTTTAAAATGATGTGTTTTGGATAACTAGATGCTGTTTCCGAAATGCTTTGCTATGTAAGTAAATACCATTAACTGTTCATTCTTTCCTTGATAAAACGTGTTTCCAATGAACATTGTTTGTACTTTTGTAAGCAAACAAAGAAATTAATTTCTCCCATTTGTAACGTTCCGAAGAAAACAAACAAAGTATTTCGAATGAGAGGAACAATTATTTTTGTTTCTAAGTATTTTTTTGTTTCTATTTCTAAAAGTTGTTTATTTCGTTCCATACTTTATGGCCCACTCCTGAACTTCATTCGATCTACTTTTTTTAAAAGATTTAATGGTTTGTTCTGAATAGCTACCCATAGGACAGGAAATCCTAGTTTGGGAGCTAGAAGATCCAAATAAAGTTATGTTTATTTTTTTATTAAAAAAAATATGTAATTTGAAGATTGATAAAACCTCTGATTAGAAGAGATATCTGTTTGCGGTTTGATAGAATAAGCCAATCCATTTTCAAAGTGTTCTGTTTATGTTTTCCTTTTTATGCGGAACTTTCTATCAATGCTTAAACACAAAAGCTTAAAACATATCATGCAAGCACGAAAGAAGAAGATGTTTACTTGTGCGGAGTAAGTATAATTATGTAACTCTAGCTTTAAGGTCGTATTTACACAGTAACGCACGTGTATTTTTAGTTTACTGTTTCAATCTTTGCCGTGTCGTGGTGGTCCAGTGGCGAGTAACCTTGCTGTGCAGGAGGCGATTGTCCGATCCCCGTCCAGGCCGACTCGACCAATGAGTTTTTCGGAATTTATGTACTATTTGTAACACCACTGACTTTTCGGTGAAGGAAAACATCGTGAGGAAACCTGCATGTTATAATTTCGAGGCATGTATTGTACCCACTGTCCATTATAAGTCCGTCACACTGGACAGAGTTTCGGTACTGAAACGTGGATGTTCTGAGGTTTCAGAATATCTCAGACTACCCCCTCGGGGAATATAGTCGTGAGCATCTGCTATGTTTCAATCTTTTTCTTGAGATTCGATGGCATGTCATTTCTAGCCCAGTATTTTGTCACACGGATAGCACTACCGGCACATTAGTAAATACCCAACAGAGAGAAAGCTTCGACTAAATCGCGACCCTTGATCATTTTGTGCGCTCCTGGCCCCACAAGACACAAAGCTTTTGGAAGCGCACAAAATGATAAATAGATAGGTAGTGACGCACTTGTCGACGACTGCTCTTAGTCGGACATTTGTATGTATACAAAGTATCTTGATAACTTTGAATGTGTGATTTTGGACTCGCCATATCATTGGTCGTTATTCGTAATGAGCTTTGTTGTCTTTGCCCTCTTATTGGCGTTTTACTTGAAACGGGCTATGATGTTGGAAAGATCTATCTTCTGATTGGCCGTCATCCGTGTGACGTGGAAGGTCTTATGCGCTGACTTAGACCTGTTTGTTTATATGGACTCGATCGATGTGTTCAGCGTTATTGCTTAGTCAGCTCTCTCGCAGCTCCACTACATCTCCCATATAATAGATCGTCCACTAGCACGATTATGTCGAAGCTTTCTCTCTGTGGGATATTTACTCATATGCTACTGGTAGCGTCCATAAGCTCTACTTTGCCAACACCGCATTAACACTACTTAAACAGGTTATTATTTCAGTGAAAACGAAATATTGCTGCAGCAATGTACTTGAAACTCACACGCATGTGTGTAAACGTAAAGCCCTTTTTTTCAATTTATTTAATTTTTACAGAATGATTATAATCTAGGATACACAATGTCTCTCCAAAACTCCGTATGGAGTTTAGCGGGAGATCCACAGTAGTTGCTGCGTGACGTTAGGCATCACACACTAATTACATTGCAATCAAGAGTACAGTGAAATGGCTTAGTTTCATTTTTAACTACAAAATAACCTTATTTGAGACGTTAATTTAAGTGTTTATCAATAACAACAATAATGAGTGCATGCATACAATAATTAAATTCCTCCTGCCTAGCCCTTCGACGGAGTCTTGGGATCGGATTTCAGAGGGGTTAGACTGGACCACTAGGCAAGAGAAACACACAAACAACACCACAGTGTTGTAATAGTACCTAAGTATAGGATTAGTAATCCAATAAATATCTTTTATTTTAGCTTGAATAGTTTTTGTAGTCCCTTTTATATATGTTAAATCAGATGGTAGGTTATTAAATATTGTAGGAACCTGAATAGTATGTTTCATTATCACAATATTAGTAATTATAATACTCTGTGATATTACTCAGTATGTCATTAATCATCTTTACTCATCCATCAAACCAACGTGATGTGAACTCAGATATGCGTTTTGGTTATTAACGAAAATATTTATTCGCATCAATATTAATACGTTAATTTAAATTTATTGAAGTATCGCTGATGTGTGAAATGTGTAACTTAATTATGAAACTCATAAATTACAATATATATTGACTTATTTGAATTAATTCGCTTATTTATACAGGGTGTTAGGTTACACAATTGCATTACTTTAAGACCCTGACAGGATACTGATAAACATTCCCTAAGAAACCTTTTCAAACAAACTGAATTTCCTATATGTTTGTTAGGGAAAGTTGATCAGTATCATGGATATAATCACCCCCTTAAGCAATGCAACTGTTTACCATAACACCCTGTATTATTATTTGCTCACGAGTCGGTTCGCGACCTATAGCGTTACCGCAAAACAGTAAAACCTAGCCTTGAACTATGTTTTAACCACTTTGTGAGAAAATATACTGGAAGAACTCTCCGATTTAAAACATTTTTATAGCTGGTACCAGTTTATTTTCTATGTTGACAGTATTGGAACCATTTTATGTCATTTTTATCGAAATCCGTAAAATTGAATTTGTTGGAGGTAACGCATCTCTAAACTATTGTTTTTATTACCAGCCGCATCTATCTTTGTATCGAATTTCCATCAAAAAAATCTTCGCCCGACAAAATTTTTTTTTACAATTGCTTTGCCATTTATTTAGGTACTAGAGTCTTTTTTTTTTATTTGTTGTTCAATAGATGGCATGTTCATCGCTCCAACTTCAAAAATCAGCTAAATCATTTGTCAAGACTGTGCCTGACGTTTTTCAAAGGCTTAGGGATCGAGCTCATACAGCCATGTCAGACGTAAATAGTGAAACAAATTTTATTTAAATGATTCTTTAATATTCCATTAAAAGATACGTGCATCCTTTTATCTTATTCAAAATATTTACTTCCGTCTTTTGACTTTTGACGTTCCTCACGATCACAGTGGCGCCATCTAGCGATCTCCTAGAAAACCACAGGATAAACGCTCATTAGCAGCTAAAAGTTTTAAATTAGGTTCTGTACGAAAGGTTTTCAGGCTTGGTTTGCGTTAGTTTGTCAACAAGAGGTAGACAAAAACTACTAATTATCCGTAGAGTGACGACACCAGTAGATAAGGTGAGGACACTCTACTTGACACCATTTCTTTGATAGCCTCTGTTCTTATGTTTAATACTAATGAATTAAACAACCACTCTCGCTGTACCTTAATCTTCCCTGAGTAATCATTTACCTAAGTGAATGGCAACTTGCTTGGAAAGTAGGTAAATTAAAAATATGTTTAACATAAGCTCACGACTGTAATTTCCTTTTCAGGGATATCCTAAAGTAACATCATTATTCTCTTATACAACGTGTTAATGAATAAGAGCAAAACCTCATACACCCCAACTGATTTATAACAAAATAATTAGATTGAAACAATAATTTAATTATTTTGATATTTAAAATTTCTAGTTATTGGCATTTTTAGTTTTGAGGCAAAAATGATTTGTTATCATTTCAACAATGAATGAAAGCGCTAACGTGCTCATGGATACATTATAAGAATTTTGTTTTGGTTGTAAGTAGGGTGAGAGAGCCCGAGCGATGGGTTGAGGTCGAGTTAAGTAAATTTTAAATTTTACAAACAAATTATTTAATATTTTGAAAAAAAATTACCTATGTTGAAACCATGATAATTCGATTCTGCTCTCAATTCTAAACAAACTACTTTCTAGTTTTGCGTTTATTCATTAACACGTTGTATAAGGTTGGCGCAATATTTCATCTTCTATTCTTCTCTCTTAGCCCTCATTTCAGCAGTTACTCATTTCTTATACATATCATTTTTCATACAATCCGTCCATCTTTTCTTCTGCCCCTTTATTTTATTTCAAATTAATCTCTTAATCATCATCATCATCATTACAGATTATATACGCCCCACTGCACGGCTCAGGCCTATCCTCAGGGAGGATGGGGTGGGCGTAAGTCCACCACATCCCAGTGCGGATTGTTAGACTTCACATACGCATCGGAATTTCGTCTTCATCGTATGCAGGTTTCCTCACGATGTTTTCCTTCACCGTTAGTATAACGTCCATAAGTTAGAAAAACTCAGTGGTACATGGCATGTCGTCCGCGCGGATTCAAACCAAGACCTCAAGATAGAGCTTCCATAGCTCTCCGCAATTGCGCCACCCGCGCTCATCAAATTAATCTACCAGGTGTAAATTATGTCAAACAAATATTTTAAAGGGTGATTTCCTACAAACTGCAATTAGGTGATTAGTATTTAGTATGACAAGTCCAAAGGTTTTTGTAAACTTCCTTCAGCTTCTTTAGAGAAAGTTGGTCAGTATTACGAGTACAATCACCCTTTAAAGTATTGCTAGTGCCTGAAAATGCAAATAGAAAAATATTTATAGCACCATCCACATTCCACTAGAAACGCCCAAACTATGTTCAATTTAACAGGCAGCGTCGCCACAAACAAAAACAATTATGCCTTGACGAAAAAAGATGAGAGGTAGTAGGCAATACTCCACTCTCCACCATGCGAGTCTAGTGTAGATTCGTGCTTTTCCTGACATGCTTTATTCAGATTAACTCTTAACTACCACCTTGGGAAGAATAATCGTGAGCATTCCTATTAATACTAGATCAATTAAATTCCATGTCCACCCATTCGGTAAGAAACCTACAATAGTCTCTGTTACGTAGTCACAACTAAGCTATTGTGTATTTCGAACCTTAATCTCTTAAATTACTTCCGCATCATTGACTGCACATGTATAGTAACTATGAAATCCAATTTGTATTAAATTGAATTAAAATATTAATCACTGTCTCTTGTATTATGTAAATAATTGAATAGGTGTGTACATGGTGTTCAAATGAACGTAAAATGTGAAAACCGTTTCTCCGGAATCGATAATCGTCTGAACGACGACTATACCTACTCTTTGGGTACTCGAAACTCATATTCTCGAAAAATGTCCGCTCGAACTGTCGTGGGTACGAATTTTACCCGCATGAAACTCGCAGGTTCAACATACCCATAATAATAATTTAACAATGCTTACAGGCACATGCATTTGTAATGGTCCCAAACATAAGCTACTAGGCTTTTTATTATGGAAATCATACAACAATAATAGTGGCGTGGTAACCATTACACAAACTGGGTTGTCAATTATACAGGATGAAATTGATATAATTAGCATCCTTTTAAACTAAGAGTCCACCCATCAAACTGAACAACTTTTACAGATCAAACCGATCGGAGCAAAAATAAAATCAGCTATTAAACTAAACTGCAGTGCCTACTCGACTCAAATTTATGCAACAGCTGATTTTTTTTTGCTCCGATCGGTTTACTCCCATAGTAAAAGTGATTCAGTTTGATGGGTAGACTCTTAGTTTAAAAGGATGCTAATTATTCAATTTCACCCAGTACAAAACTAATTCGACTATTCTTCTACTAAATATTAAACAACTATGTGTGTATCATCCTTCATTATTGCAGTATTGCAGTCTCTATGTTTGTGTGCCTTGTCACGCGTATTTGAATTAAATACTTAATTGTCCATACACGATTCAAAACTCTACTCCATGAAAATAGAGGAGAAACTCAATTTTGTACTTTTTCTTTTGGTCCTTTGAGCAATTTCCCATTTTCTCATTTTATAAAGTAAAAGCATACCTGTCTAAGATTACAGGTTTCAGCTTACCTACTTTGATAGTACTTTCACACGACTTGCTTCCGTACTTTGATGTTAAGGCTTCCATAAACGATCACGTTTCTACGCTCTTAATGCACTAGTAAAGGTCTCCACAAACGATCAAGTTCCTATCCTATCCGGTCTGTCAATCCAATCCATTTCGTGATGAATTGCGTTCCTATACAGCATTAGAGTAGCTTACATTGATAAATGCACGCTCCTAAGATCTTGTAGAGTATTAGCCAATTCAGAAAAGCATTCAATTTTGCTCTTTATTCTTTATTGAATAAAATTAATTATCGTCAAGACTACGTTGTAAATTCTCTCTGGGATATACAGTGAAAACAACGCAACACACAATTGAAATATTTATTTTCTTGTTTATCCAAACGACCACAAAATCTGAAAACCGTTCGCAATCAAAGTAACTTTTATAATCGTGGTTTAATGATGTGAATTTGATTGTATTCGAAACATATTCGGACTCCTTTTATAATTTTATAACTTTTTTCTTAATGCAGGCTAAAATTGCCGAAAAAAAAGTCTTGGATGCCTTTAATTTAAGGTAAAAAAGTTGTTATTATTTTAATTTTCATATTTGGCGGCAATTTAAATATTTCTTCTGAATTTTTAAGCCAGCGCTGGTAATTTTTTTAAACAATAACCTCTTTGGTTAGAAACACAAAATAAAAAGAAAAAAATGAAGAAAATGTGAGTTTTATAAAAACTAACTTTATGAGTTTAGATTTATAAGAATTATCATTTATCATAAACAATAAACGGCATAGTGATTAATTTAATGATATCAATTTGTTTAAGCCCTTTTACACAATTTGTGCTTTTCACATAAAATTTCAATGAAAATCTTGTTAAGACTGATGAAGGATTATTAATACAAAATGATTAAATATCTACTCCACGAAAAGATTACAAAATGTATTTAGGCCCTTTATAATTGAGAATTAATGAATGTTTCAATCTACATGGTAGGTATAATGTGAAATTAATCAAAAGGAATATTACAAACATAGTAGGGAACCACGTCTAAGAGCAATTGGGGCCAACTCTTATTAAAAGATGCCTTCAGAAGTACGGAAACGGTACATTTTGATCACCGAGAAGATAAAACACTTCAGACAAAAATGGACAGCAATTTTAGAATGCAACTGCTGAGATATAAAAGTGGAATCACGAAATGATTTAAAAGAAAAATTGAGGATTGATTTTAGTCAGTGCACATACTTTAACCATGCATTCTACACATCAAACTAAACAACTTTCACTCTAGAGCCAACATACAAACCAATAAAAAACCCTTGCATTTACCCTCGGCGTTACTCGTAGAGTAGTCAAAATTAAAAGTCTTACTGTCCGTTGCACGTACCCCAGAGTCCTATGTACCACGTACGCTCGTTAATATGAATCCTCCATTAAATATCTTGGTAGCTTTGACTACGTCAACAAGACAAAAAGTGACAGCAAGAGATTTAATGGAGGATTAACTTTAATAAACGTACGTGCAACTGGCAGAAAGTGTAATATAAATGATTTATTCAATATAAGAACTTAAAGCCCACTTATTGAATGTCAATTCTTTTTTTAAAGCTACCACCGCGTCGGAAAATGTTGTCGCTATAGAGAAGATGCAGCTAGAAACGTAGTTGCTTTGAAACACATTGATTATTTAATTATTCTCCTGAGTAAGGTAGTTCATTGGTAACACCGCACCAAAGCAAACCCTATGAGCTCGAACCCATCTCGAAGCTAATACACACTAACTCAACCTCGTATCGTAAACCATCTCGGAGTAAACTCGTACGTTATACAAAGTAAACCTTAACAGGCCGATATATCGTAAATTGCCGTTTATAAACCATTTCTCGGATTAGCCCGCCAGCTAGCGACTTAAATTTATTACCGAATTTCGGAGTTTATTACCGAATTTCGGAGTCTGTCGAGTTCGAGTTACAAGTGTCAAGTTTTCGGTAAATACGGGACGTGGATCTAGCTAGTATCGTGTACAGTGACAAATTGTGCTTCTGTTTTGTACAGTGACATTCTCACTTGTCTACGTTAGTGTACACAGTTGAGTAAGAATTTGTGACTTGGTTTCCTCTTGTAATGTGATACTCGTAGCAATGCGGTTGGGAAGAATTTAGTGGGGTACCTACTGTGCAATAACGTATAGGATCCGAAGTTCGTTTTAGGTTTCTGTGTGTATGTCTGATTTGGACGGATTGTATGATATGTTGGGGCTTATCTGACCATTTTGACTTAGACATTGGACACAAATCAGTTAATCTCAATAACAATCAATCCAATTTTAAATTAATTTTAGAAGCCAAATTAACAACTTAATGACTCGTTTTCCACCAATTCAACACTCAGAAATATTTAATTAATTTAGGATCTTTTTAAAACTTTCACCGCGTTGAAACGTGTTGTCGCTGTTTGTAGAGAAGATGCGGCCAGAACAGAAACTCTACAACATAACAATTATTTATAAGCAGTATTAATACAACGACTACGTATTTATTAACTCTTTAAAATAGCACGTCAGGCAGCAAATCAGACTTCTACATCATGTTACTGAACAAGATAACATCCGCTTTTAACAAAATAGAAGGCACAATAAATTTAATGGTTATACAATACAGGGTTTTAGGGTAAACAGTTGCATTACTTTAAGGAGTGATTGTACCCATGATACTGAACAACTTTCCCTAAGAAACATATAGGAAATTCGCAAGAATAAATTGTGTACTTTTCATACAAACTTTTGATCTTCTGATTTCATTTAGTATGGAAACTCCAAAAAAATTTATCAATATTGCTTATTTTGATAAACTTGTAGTATCTGTTTTCATATCAGCTACCTTCGTCTAAACTTAATATGAAGCTCAAGGAACGTGACATTCTAGTAATTTTACATGATATTCCCTAGTGCATTTCCAAAAGTTTTAACTGTTTACTTGCCTAGATTAAAAGCTAACAATTCCAAACTAAATAGTTTAAGTTTGTCGATCCCCTATTATTGGCTTGAAAGTTTTACTATTTAACTGTTTGAGGATGCTCCATAAACTGGGTGTCGGTTTTCACTAGGTTTTGCCTGCAATTTCGACTGCAAGGGCATTTTTAATGACTAACCATCCTTCTATCACACCCCTTGATTAATCCGCTTACTACGGACATAGGCCTTCTCCATATTCCTTCATGAGGTTCTGTCCCTCGGTCTCTGCATCTCGCATCCGCGTATTGCTGGTCACGATTGACCCATCTTTCTGGTGAGCGGCTTATACCCCGTTGTGTCTCTGAGCCTCCACTCCAGACCCTCTAGCATGATTTCTCTACTTGCGCGCGACTCGGCCTTTTCCCATACTACAAGTCGCGGCAGGCGCGGCTTTCGCTCTCCGAAAAGCTCGGGAACAGGTTATTTTCTATGCAGCGAAGGCGCGTCGCGCGCGTGTAGAGAAATCATGCTAAACGTGCAGTGGTCTTCTGGTCTAACGTGAAACATTTTTTACGGATTAATTGTTGAATTTTGCTTCATTTTCTTATTCTACAATAACTTCATCCAAATTTGTGGTCTGGTGTCTAATTTCCAATTCAAGATGATATCAATAACGAGATTGACTGTCTAGTTCTTAAATATCTTTGGTACTTGAAATTTAAGTTCTGTTCATAAAGTAAATATATATTTTTTTTAAATTGACTTCTTTCTTGCCTTGTTCCTTTAGTTAGGGTCGGCTCTCCTCATTCTTAGGCGCCAAGATGTTCTATGTTTGCTTGTCTATCTCCAGATGTTTGCGTTCCAAATCCTTGATAACGGTTGTCCACCACGTGCTAGCGGACGTCCTATACTTTTTTTCACTTTCTTTAAAAATTTGTAGTAATGTATAATATTACTTTGAAGTAAACATTTCAAAGAGGGTTAAGTATTGAATGTTGGATCACACAAGGCTTGCTCTTTCTAAAGACGGTGAAGGGGGAGATTGTTACCGATTTCCATATGTAAATTATATACAAAGAGTTGTTGGGCTTTAGCAAATGTTTATTAATTTCTTGGTATTCGTGAATATAATTTGTGCTGTACAGATGAATTTATTAATACCATGTACAGTTAAACGTATTTAAGCTTATATAATAGACTTTATGGATTTAGATATTACTGACTATATCAATAATTTAAATCATAACCTGAAAACCATTTCATATGAAATGTTACATCCTAAAGGTAATATTAATAAAATATAGGTAATTAGTCTAATGAAAGGAGGTGAAAATACCGCAGCCCCGTCCCCGTAAAACGTAAACATTTATACAACGTGTTAATGAATAAGCGCAAAACCTCATACACCCCAACTGATTTATAACAAAATAATTAGATTGAAACAATAATGTCATTATTTTGATAGTTAAAATTTAAAGTTATTCGCATTTTAAGTTTTCAGGCAATAATGATTTGTTTTCATTTCAGCAATGAATGAAAGTGCTAACGTGCTCATGGATACATTTTAAGAATCATGTTTTGGTAGTAAGTAGGGTGAGAGTGCCCGAGCGGAGGATTGAGATCTAGTTCAGTAAATTTTAAATTTTACAAACAAATTATTTAATATTTTGAAAAAAATACCTATGTTGAAACCATGATAATTCGATTCTGCTTTCGAGTCCAAACAAACTACTTTCTAGTTTTGCGTTAATTCATTAACACGTTGTATAATCCCGTAACATCGAAAGTCGATACACTAAAACGTCCAGTTCTTATTTCTTTTAGTATTTGTAATTAAAAATCATCGGTAACGTGATCACGAGGACTTGTTATTGTGGTTATTTCCTCTTTAGGTTACTGTAACTGAACTTGCATGTTTGACGGCCCGATAGCACAGTCGGTAGTGATCCTGCCTGCTGTGCCGAGGGTCGCGGGTTCGAATCCCGTAAGGGACAAATATTTGTATGATGAATATGAATATTTGTACCCGAGTCATGGACTTTTGTATCTATGTATTCTGTCTCGCTGTCTAGTCATCATAATACAAGTCCAGGCTAGATTCTGGTACTTTAAATGTGACTAGATAATTTGTGTGACAATGTCCAAGATATTTATTTATTTATGTTAATTTTTCTAGATTTTCTAAGACAGGTAATAAAATATATGTTTGTTTTTATCTATTTCTGTGATCAGTTCCGTTGTATATGGCAGTGTTCTTAGAACTTAGAAAATCTAGTCTTAATTGAACACGGTTCCTGGTTTTATAGTCTCGTTATGTTAAGAACTATCTAGATAAGATCTAGAATTAAGCACTACCTCAATCCTACGAAGTAACTTCTTTGTAAGACAGTTAATCTTTCTTTAGTCGTCGTTTAATTAAATTTTTAATTGCCTTTTTTTGTTCATAGTTGTCTAATGCTTGTCTTCGTTACGTGATAGACAGAATATGAAGTGTTTAATTTCTTAAAAAGCATTCTTAGTTTTACTATTTTATTGCTTTTAGTGTCTACAGATGAACTATGTTTATGAACTTGATACAATTTGGGGTGTAAAATTAAATTCATTACATATCGTCGGCTAAAGTGTCAGACTTCGTAACTCCATTAGATCAAATTTTACAGGAGAGACAAAAAACGTCACCACGAACAATGGCAGCCCATAGTTATATGGTTTTCTATTTATCATTTTAAATTGTAACGGCTTTTTAAAAGGATTTAAGAGTTGTGTCATGGATGCATTCAGAAATTAGTAGTAAAATTATATAAAAATGTAATTTGAAGAATAAAATGGAGTTACGAGGTTTGACACTTTAGTCAACGATATGTACAGGTGGTTTTTCAGACTATAGAAGAGAACAACAGTCATAATAGAGCAAGCAGATTATTGTTTTTTCACGATTTCTATTTTAGCTCAATAGTGAAAGCTGTTCAGTTTGATGATCTAAAGTACCTCATTTAATATGTAAAGCATTTAAATTGACACTCAGTATTTATAGCCTGCGACTTCATCTGCATGCCTTCTTCAGGGTTCAAACTATCTCTATACTAGATTTCATCAAAATTTGATCATAAGTTCAGCCATGAAAACGTTACACAGACAGAGACACTTTCCAAATTATTAAATAAGTATGGATTGAATCTCAATATTTATAGTCAATATGAATATGTGTACCAAAAACTAGAGGTAAGAAAAAGTCCCTATAGGACGGTACAGTCAATAGATAATAAATCGAAGCAATTAAGATATTCAAATACAATTGAACAACCAGGAAGCTCCAGGTTATCCATCCAACTCTTATTTTCAACTTTATACATAAAAAGCCTCTACAAGGTGAAATTGATATCATTAGCATCCTTTTAAACAAAGAGTCTACCCATCAAACTGAACAACTTTTACTAAGGAAGCAAACCGATCGGGGCAAAAAAAATCAGTTGTTGCATACATTTGAGTCGAGTCGAGTAGACATTGCAGTTTAGTATGAAACACCAGATTTTTTTTGCTCCTATCGGTTTGCTCCCATAGTAAAAGTTGTTCAGTTTGATGGGTTGACTCTTAGTTTAAAAGGATGCTAATGATATCAATTTCACCCTATACACAGGGTATTTCTTAATATGCTGACACTTTTATAAGGGGATGATCAGACCATCAAACTGAACAACTTTCTCTATGGGACCAACATTGAAATCGCGAAAAAAAATCTGCTGTCCCATACATTTGGCTCGCAATTTTCTATGGAATAGCTAATTTTTTTTTCGTGATTTCGATGTTGGTGCCATAGAGAAAGTTGTTCAGTTTGATGGTGTCATCATCCCCTTAAAAAAGTGTCAGCATATTAAGAAGTACCCTGTATGTAATTATGTACGTATTACATATTGATGAACATTAAAGTACCACTATGTTCTTAAGTCGTTAAGTACGTAAACTCTTAAGAGGCTTTTTGCACGTGCACTTTCTTGAGAACAAACACCTCACGTGTCATATCATGTTAAAACATCGCAATTTATGTACTTTTAGTTTATACTATGTTTATGGGCTTACATAGTGGATTTGAAACTTGCGGCTGAATTATCGGAAAACGTGTCCAAGTTTAAACCAAGCGAGCTTAAATTATAATTGTAGTAAAACGTTTAAAGCAACAGCTTTAGAGTATGACAGTGTAAAAGTTACGGGATCTAATTAGGATTAATTATTTGCATTTCAAAAACATTGACGTATACCTACTATAGACGCCGCTGGTATAAAATTCTCGAAAAAAGTGTCCGAGACTAAACCACACAAACCTAAGTACGTCTAGTAATATAAACCAACTAAAAACATTGAAAATGCTGAAATTCTTTTCCATCTCACTCCGGTGCGCGCTGTGCGCCCGCGTGTCCGTGTAGTCGGCCGATCAAACGAAGACTGTCGCGTAATTGGTTCTCTTTTAACGCTTTGGTACTCTTTTGGTTCGGACACTTGAACGTGGACCCTTCGTCCAGTAGTTGGTAAGTCAATGATCAAAAATAACAAATTGAAACATACGAAATTCAATGCTACACGGAAAAAGTGTTCTATGACAACCCTTTTATTTTAAAGACTTCTAGGAATCTAGGATTTGTTATCATAAACTTAGATCACTGTTTTACTAATGTCGTTGGTTGTAAAACTAATTCTGGTAGATTAAACTAAAATCTACCAACAACAACTAATTTTATAGTAAAGTCTACTAAAATAAAATAGTTGTCATAGATATCTTTTTAGTAGACGTAACTAGAAAATTTGTTGTTCTAAGTAGATTTTAGTTAAATCTACGAGAATTAGATTTACAACCAATATATTGGTAAAACAGCGATCTAAGTTTACAACAAAAATTTTCCTAGTATACAGGCTATAAGGAAAAGTATCATTGACCTTTAAACCACATACTCTACCCATCAAACTGAACAACTTTTACTTTGGGAGCAAGCCGTCAGAGCAAAAAAAAAAAACAGCTGTCTCATACATTTTAGTCGAGTAGGTATTTCACTTTAGTATGGAACAGCAGATTTTTTTTGCTCTGACAGGTTTGCTCCCATAGTAAAAGTTGTATAGTTTGATGGGTAGAGTATGTGGTTAAAAGGTTAATGATACTTTTCCTTACACCCTGTATAATCTACGAAATAAAAGGGTTTTCACTAAAGTTTTTGAACATCCGGGACTGAAAGTTGTGTAACATGTAATTTTTTGGACTATCTTACTACGCCGGCCGGTACCAGATGCCGGCCGCTGCCACTTGGGTGTGAATTGAGCCTTATACGGGTGTGAGTTGTTCGTTTGTACCCTGAACCGATTTTGTGAATAGCTACAATACATACCTAGTATTACTGTATACTAACAACCATTACCTCTCGCTTGAAAAAGGTTGATTGGATCTTTGTAAAAACTGAATTTATTTTTCAAATTGCGTCTGACCGTTATTTACTTTTAATGTTCTCTGATGTGCCCTAACGAGAACATTTTAGGTTTGTACAGACTCAAAATGTAACGCTATTTATTAGACAATAAAATATAATTTCATCAAGCAAAAAGCATTCCCATGTTTTCACACAATACAATATACCTAACCCTGTTGTTATAAAGGGACCATATTTACCGAAAATGTTGTTTTAGTCTGCAAACACTTACAGTTATTGAATCTTTTTATAGATACAACGCAAGAGTAAATCAAACTTTCTGCTATTTATATTAAGAACTACATTGTATTTATTTACACTCTTGTTCAAACAGTGGTTTCGTATACACAAACTAACGACAACTACCCTTCGAGGCTGTCTGAAAGTTTTCTACAACTATTGTAATTCGTAATTGTAACTTAAAGGTAAATTTTTAAGACTTTTTAAGGTTTGTTAAGATTTTCGGAATGTATGACATGCCGTCTTTTAACCCGTCAATAGAATTATCTTTCAACAAGTATAAACAAAGTCACAAGATATATTAGCTTCATGGTAAACGCTTATAATTTTGCAGCGTCATGCTCTTAGCATTGCTTGACGTTAACTATTGAAAAAGGCGTCATTTTCGAGTCTTGTTTCGTTGTACTAAATAAAATAAAAATATTTCGAGCAACATGGGACTTATAAAGTCAAAGTCAAAGTCAAATTCAATATAATTTATTCAATATAGGAGCTTACAGCACACTTATCAAACGTCAAATCTTTTTTAAAGCTACCACCGCGTCGGAACGTGTTGTCGCTGTAGAGAAGATGCGGCCAGAAACTCTACAACATAACACGACTTTATAACTATTACAATATAAATTCTTAAGCTAAAATTATGTATACAATAATACATAGTCTATTTAATAAATAATTGATACTATACAGTAAAGTAAATAAACTATAAGCTAGTGACCTCAGACCCAAGCATTTTGATCATTTAAATATATATTTATAGCGTGTAATGTTAGTAACAATTTCTTAAACCTAAGTGTTATTATTAACATTAAGGTTGTTACTGTGCGTAATGTAGGTGCCTACTGAAACGCAAAACCAAAACAAAAATATCTGTCTATCTGGAAGCTGGAATAGGTATTGTTTATACCAAGGCTGCTCAACCCCAGGCCCGCGGGCCTTAATATGGTCCGCCAACACAATTGAATTTTCCCACCAACAGCAGCTCACTGACGTTTTTGACTTTTGGGTTTTGATTAAGTGATGTTGGCAAGTACTACGTGGTCATCCGGGTAACATAGAATCGAAATTGTGACCCTCCTCCAAAATTGGTTTGAAATTGTAGCCCACCTACAAAAATGGTTCAGCAGCCTTGCTCTATACTGTCTGAAATTAAAAACTGACCAATGTTTTGACTATTCGGAACTTTTCATCCAGCCAATGGAAAGTGAATTTATAAATATTTTTATTTTTGCTTTATGGATGTGCCAAAATATTGTCGCAGCTGCTGTTTGCAATAGCTTTTAGTTAAGGGCTTATTCATGAGTATCTTTATTTAGTCTTTATACTTTATTCCATAAGTGTCATTTTATCAAAGCAATCTCCAAGGCTATCCATTAAAGGCACTCATCCATCCATCACCAGTAATGTGAACCCGCTTATAAATAAGCTACGAAATTTGCGGGACAAAATAAATCTAGCATCCTCTCAGTGGTATATCCAAAATCGTCCAATAAATCTGAGTGGTTTTTCCATTCGACTATCAAGATTTATCCATTTGGGTAAATCAAAAGCGACAAGCCAAAACAAATTTTAATCTGAGTTCTCAAAGGAATAGGTACCTAATTTGTCAATTTTAGCTCTTGTTCTGATTAGAATAACGTCTGATTTAGATAAATTACTTAAGGATAGACAGATTGACTGATGGAGGTGTAAAAATGGGTAGTTGATGTCAAATCGAAGGGCGGACAGCTCGATCCCAACCGTATATTTCGTTAATCGAAAGCAATTTACTTTGGCGATTAAAATAGGGGTGGTGTAACGTGTAGGTTTTTCGGGATAGGAAAGGAAAAAGCTTTAGTACAGACAAAGATTATAAAAATAGAAAGACTGCGTTTTATTTTTGAAGAACTAGGTAACCTATACCTTCATAGTAGCTTACTTATATACCTTCTGATGATTCTAACAAAAATTTTCACTTTAAAGCTTAATATTTCGCAAACGGATCCTTAAATCGAAAAATAGTTTTCCCACACCTAAAATATTTTTTAAAGACCTATCCAACGATACCCAACACCATGGGATAGACGAGATAAATAAATTACCCTTAAAAATAATATTTTACTAGATTTTATTTTACCACTTTGTCGGCTTGATAAGTATGTATACCCATGTCAAATTACAGCTTTCTAGTTCTAAGCGTCTCTGAGCTAAACCGCGGACAGACGGACGGACATGGCGAAACTATAAGGGTTCCTTGTTGAATAAGGAACCCTATCTATGACGCAATTTTTGAGAGTTACGCGATTATTAATTAAGCTAAAGCTAATCATTTTAACGGGTTCTTACCGCGTTTTTATTTGTTTTTGGAGTTCCCGATAGTGGTCGGAGCAAACGAAGAAGAATGAGTGTAGACAGATTTGTCTGCTCTTAAAAATCTACCTGCAGTTCTACAGTCATCCCGTGATCATGGCAGTTGCAACACTGCCGAAATATCGGGAAATCCAAAAACAATAAAAACGCGTTAAGAACCCGTTATAATGATTAACTTTAACCTAAATATGACGTTTCATTAATCAGCATACATTTATTAATCCAGCTTTTGACACGAAACAAATAAAAATTTCCCAACGCTCGCAATTTGAATCTGCCCAATGTACTTACACCATTTATAAACTTCAACACGACGAGACAATGTAATGGATAAAATCTGAGCGTGATTTAGTATCTGTACGAGCGCCGACGACATGAAAACTTTCAACCGATGCGGTGTACAAACAGACGCTGTCAACGCTTATGATGTATGGAGTCGGGTAAAACTGAGACTGGGGACATTTGAGATTGAGCAAGATTTTTTACTAACGATGCTAGTGTAATGAAATTTTGTTTAGAGATTGTCAAGGGTAAGTATAACAAAAGTGTTAGTAGTAGGGTAGTTGCTGCTTCATCCCTATTTAGATGTAATTCAGAAACTGTACAATTTTCGTCGAAAGAAAAGTATAAGACTGATACCGACTTCAAATAGAAGCTGTTGAGTCAACGCTCGAGCCGGGTAAAGCTGAGACTGGGGACTGTTGAGATTGTTTTTTTTTAACTAATAATGATAAAATAATTAGACCCGCGTTAGGAGTTTTCTTGCATTGAAGTTAATTTAAAATAAATTTGTAATATAAAAGACGTGTGGATATAACATTTTAATGTGAGAACATTGTGGTTTTTCAAAAACCAATATAAATCAAATTTAAAAAAAAATTATTAATAGAGTGTAAGGAAAAGTACTACCTTTAAACCACTAACTCTAACCGTCAAACTTTTACTATAGGAGAAAAACTGTTAGAACAAAAAAAATCTGCTGTCTCATACATTTTAGTCTAGTGGGAATAGCAGATTTTTTTTGCCTTGACTTGTTTGCTACTATAGTAAAAGTTGTTCTGTTTGATGGGTAGAGTTGTGGTTTAAGGGTTAATTATTCCTTACATCCTGTATAAGTTGCTATAAGTTTCTACAAAATTAAATTGAGCTTGATTATTAAAAATAATAAAAAAGACGAAGAAAAAAATAAAAAATAATGTAAGAACAGACATTGTTTTTTTATGGAGCATGCTAGTGATACGGTTCTCTTTGCACCTGCATATGGAACGATATGTGGACCAAACAACGAACAAATAAACTATCTGTCACCGCTGTGTTCTAGAACGCAACGGGCTGGATTTGAGCTTTCCAAAAGATTTATGTTTTTGGCTCACGGAAGAAAACTGAGTGGGATGATTTACTGCTTTTTTACTTCGAATAAGTCATGTCTGATGCGGTTGATAAACACGTTGAATAGTACATTCGACTTGTCATCGTTTGTATTATTGATGTATGGTTGAATACCAATATTTATTAGAATGTGGTTACCGCAATTTTTATTGACTGCGTATCCCCATTAATTTTTAAAGTGAACTTATCTGTAGTCAAAATCTGTACGTAGTACAGTGGTATAATATATTATAATTATTTGATTTTATTTATGAAAACATCGTGAGGAAACCTGCATGCTTCAATTTCGAGGCATATATTGTACTCACTGTCCATTACAAGCGGCGACGGGCTCAACGGGGTGAAACGTGGATGTTCTGAGGTTTCAGAATATCTCTGACTACCCCTTCGGCTAATATAATCGTGAGCATATGATTATGCTTATGCTTTTATTTCAAATTTTACCTAAAAACATTTCTCTTTATGTTTTTTATTATAATTGTTAGTTCTTTAGGAATATATTTATATTTTTAAATCTGTCTTAAACTTTTTAATATTTTTACTAAATTATTGTTTAACAAAATATATTTTAACTGGACCGGTTTTGATCAAACTGCGACCGTAGTTTTCTTTAGATACTCAGGATCACAATGCTCCGTATTAATAGATTCGGTTTTCACTCGACTGTGCCCGGGATAAAAATAGGGTATTGTAGTTTCAATAGTACCATTAACAAACCAAGTTGTGAGAAAATTCAAAAGACCTAGTTTTTCAATTTGCAAAATTTTTCTGAATGAAACTATTTGGCTCCAAGAAAGTTTGGTTAAACCTTTTATTTTTCTCATAACCGATTCGGTCGACAAATAACGGTCCCTGTCAACTTTCATGATCTATGACTTGCAGGGAATGGCAAAGAACTTATTTATAAGCTTTAAATTTCTTTGGCATCGATTTCGAATATTACGTATTCAGTTAAGCCATTGGACGTTCATTATTTATTGCAGTTCTCTGTATAATTTATTAACATTTCATAGAATTCATACATCATCTTTTAGAATTTAAAATATTGAAGATTATGTTCTGGTTTAGTCATGTTCGGATATGGTTTGATTTAATCATGTCCTAGTTTGGTCATGTTCTGGTTTAGTCATATTCTAGTTTGTTCAGGGCTTTTTAAATAAAAAAATAATGTATTTCACTCAAAACTTGTTACATTTAAATTTGAGGTCCTTTAGAGCAATTTGAGAATGCTCGTATTGGGAATGCCTCGCTACTGCCTTAATTGTAACTCTTAGATTCTTCTTCTTATCGTGTGGGCAGCAGGTCCTGGTGTCAGAGTTTTTTCAGACCGCCTTATGGCCTCTGACGTGGTTTTCATGTAACGGCTACTACCACCAGAGATATTAGCCGGGACCAACGGCTTAACGTGCCATCCGAAGCACAGAATCATCTTTCTTTTCAGATAATCAGGTGATTCAGCCTGCAATGTCCTAACCAACTGGGGAAAAATGCACAAAGTGGCATATCACTAGGTGTCCCCAGTGGGAATCGAACCCACGACCTCCGTGTCAAGAGCCCAATGCTCTTAACCATTAGACCACGGAGGCACTCTTAGATTGAGACATTTGGTTTAGTCATGTTCCGGTTGGTTCATGTTCTGGTTTGGTCAAGTTCATAGCGGTCTTCTTACGTCATAGCCAGGAACCTAAAGTCTGATACCAGACTTAAACATGCACGCCAAGGAAAGATTTTGGTATCGCTGGCATTGAGACAAAATTGCAATAATATAAGAAAAAAACTCCAGTTAATAAAAAAGATTTAATGTGGCCGTTTTGGTAAAAGACCTCCATTTAGGGCTGTCCCCTCTTCGAATAGTGTCGCGGACTTCATTATCTGAAAAAGTAGTAACGCCTCCCCTTTGGGCAGTTCGCCCTTTTTTATCTGATATCTGACACTTAAGAATAATGTATTCTTTCAAGTTTCATCATTTATTTTCGTATGCTTTTTCTATATATTCATAAAGAGAATTAAGGTTTTTAAATTTAGAAGAAGATGTTTCTTGTTTGTAGTTTCCATGTAGAAACAGCAGAGATAGAAGTAAATGTTGATCAAGTAGGGTGTTATGTTAAGGAATGTTATGTTGTTGTCCTTTAATATGCTTGCCTTATATGCTAGCCTTACACCGGCATGCAATACGTTTTGTTTTTGCTCTATCGCAAAATCGTCAAGTCACAAACGTCAAACTCAGTGTGATTATAGTGCAAACTAAGTAAAAAAAAACAAGAAATAATGAAATCTGGCCAAGTGTGCGTCGGACGCGCGCCAAGGATCCTGAACTGAATAAATGAAAACACGACTTTTTGGTAAAAACATAAACAAAACACAAATATACAGTGTTTTTCCTAATAAGTCTTAATAAGTCTGGTTATATTTTCAATACTAACCAATTAAAGTCACTGAAATTTTTCGGAAACAATCTAAAAAGTAATCTCTATGCTTGTATGTTGTCAGATTTTCGTTAAAATATATTTCAATGCTAGGATTAATTTATGATTTGTATGGAAATCTTTGAGGCACTGTAACTTTAAAACTATACATTTTAACGAAAATCTGACAACACACAAGCATAGAGATTAGTTTCTGGATTGCTTCTGAACAATATAACAATTTCATTGAGTTGAATTGGTTACTATTGAAAATATAACCAGACTTCGTTTGTACGGAGCGCGCTCCGAATTATATCCTCTTAAGGAAATAGACCATCAAATTGAACAACTTTCCCTCTAGGACCAGCATCAAACTGGTCATCTCCTGGTATGCTGGTACGGAATACTCGTTTGCGAGTCCGACTCTCACTTGGTTGTCTTTTGTATCTAAAATTACGGGTCTTTAGTCTTAGTACAATAATTGAATTTAAAAAACCTGCACTTACAGGGACATAAATTACCTCGTAATAGAAGAGAACCTTTGTCGTCTAATTTAGATTAAAATTGCAAACAATTTGCCTTGTCCTTGAAAGGGTAATTGGAAAGAAAAGGCTTTTTGAATTAGTTAAATGCTTCATAATAATCATGAAGCAGTTTTACGGGAATGACAAATCGTAATTCATTTTGTCTTTTATAAAAATATCACAAAATTAGTGAAGTATTAACATAATTCCTTTTTTATTATGTTTGGCATAGGTTTGAATTTTCTTCTTCAGGCAGTCAGCTCTAGATATCTCTGCCTATCTCTCGCCAAACGCTAGATTGAGTTTTTCTACTACTGTACTAAATACGTTATTTCTTAGGTATATTTCCGCATTTTTATAGAATTTTTAAGGGCTTTTCTCTCAAGGTCTCAATCCCATCGTGTCTTAGTAAATAATATAAAACAAAGCAAGAGAAAGATTTAAGACTTCTCTATTTAAAAATGATTAACTTCATTCCTACATTCGAACACTATCAAAAAATTAAATTACAATACTAAACATTAAAGCCCAACTCACTAGCAAGGTAAAAGTCTTTTCTACTCAATAAATCAAAATGCTCTTTAGTTTTTAGGATCATTCAACTTCTTTTCAAGTTAACAAAGCTATACTCTCAAACTAAACATAAATCGTGAGGACGTCTGGTCCTTCAGACGTGATCGAAAACTTAGCCTAAACATCTCAAAACAAATTAGGACATTAATCCTTAACCCTTACCTCCTTAGGTACCTACAAATTGAAGTGGGCATTACAAAGAGCTGGACCTTCCAAGATCTATCAGGAGTATTTCCAATCCCAATCTATCATTTGTGCCTTTACCGCTCGAATGCCCCTAATTTCATCCTTCCCGTACTTACCTACCTGAGCGTCAAATTGTTACATTTATTCCGTACGCTCCTATTTTAATAGCTTTATAAATACAGGGTACACCTTAATATTATGACGGTTTTTAAGACGATGATCAGATCATCATACTGAATAACTTTATCGCCTGCCACACACTTAAGGAATTCCGATCCGGAATTAAGTAACACTATACTACATTCCAAATAAGGACGAAGAGATTTTTCAATTCCTATTTAGTTTTCTGGCCAATTATGATTACCAAATATACTTTACTTATCTGAAAGATATACTATCTGACATATCTTGAACGGTACTAAAGCTGTTCTAAGAATAAGTGAGAGTAAGTGTTTCAAATCTCTGTTTCTGTAATCCAAAATAGCCTTAAAATTTCGTTGCTATTTGAAATGGAGTATAGATACCGTAAATACCCGTATGAACAATTAAATTTCGTATGTATTTTCCCCCTCCAGAATTTCGCTCGGAATTTCAAATCTATGGATTTCCGGTAATCGTAAGTCTGTCCGGGAAAAGTCCGCATGTGGCGGGCCTATGGGATCAATATCGAAATCGAAAAAAAATATTGACTGTCCAATACATTATAGTCTAGCAGGATTGCAGATTTACATGGATCAGCAGATTTTTTTTCGAGATTTCGACCTGGGTCCCATACAGATAGTTCTTCAGTTTAATGGCCTGACCATCGCCTTAAAAACTGTTAGTATATTAAGAAGGACCCTAAACAAGGAAGGAAGGTAAGGAAGCCTGTTATTCCATATTAAATTGCATGAAACATCAGTTTTTTTGGTTCTGACAGGTTTGCTCTTATAGTAAAAGTTGTTGAATTTGATGGGTAGAGAACGTGGAGTATGTGTGTTTGGAGTATGTGGTTTAAAGTTTAATGATTATTTTCCTTATACCCAGTGTACCAACATAATCTTACACTTAAGCCAGGTAGCGTGCATATTTCAACTACTACTGCAATTTCAACATTGATGGCTTTAGATTTTTTAAAGAAAACTATGTTTTTGTGTATAAATGGATTTTCTCAGGGATGAAACCTATCTAGATAAACTTGGAAAACGCCGAAAAAAGCTCGGTCCGCTTAGATACGAATAAGTATGTTTATTTACGCTTCAAATTAAAAAAGTCATCGACTGGACTAATCGTTTCTGCTCTGTATATTTTCAGTTGAGTTACATACAGAATGGATAGCAATTAAACTTTTAATACAGTCTTTTAAAAGTTTTAATCCTTTTTTAAGATTAATGATTTCGAGATTAATGGTATTTTTAATTAAAAACGACCTAAAGTTATGCAAGTTTGGGAAAAAACGAATGTTTGGGTAAAGAGAGAAAATTATATGAAATTTTAAATTAAAAATCTTTGCATCCACGGTAAGATCATAGAACTGCTACTACTAAGACAAATGTAAATACCTACAGATTTTTTACACACCAAGGGTCGGTATATTCCGAAATGAAAATATTGATTTTTGCCAGCTACGAAGGATTAATGGCAGTATTTCCCATTAGCAAATGGTCCCGATTTCAGATGTTCCCGTTAATTCGCAGATTTCCGTTTGAAACAAAAGGATGACTACGTGACTACGTGAATTCTTTAGAACAAAAATAGACAAAAATTATAAAATCGATGACTAGTCATCGATTTTTAGAATCCATAAATTAAAAAATGATATTGCTTATTACTATCTTAGTAATATCATTTTTTTAATTTATGGATTCTATGATTTCTCTGAAATCGCATGTTACAATAAAACTATTAACACTTTTCTTTCTCTGTATTTTACTTTTTCATTGTGTAAAATGAAGTATATTTTGTTTGAACTGTATGTTCATATCCTTGTGATTAAAGAGCTAAATTGCGAACAGAATATTTTAAATCATTATAAATTCCTTATATAAATAAGCTATGATCGAATTTGCACCAAAATACCTACGTAGACGAAAGTGACGAATGTAATATATTTTTAATGTCAATTTATAGACTTGCGTTTGGTTAAGTCTTACCGCTTGCTTACCCAGAAAATACTGAATGACTCTATTGTCATTATAAGCCCAAAAGTCTACTCTCATCCAATTTTTGTTAGTCACTCTACAGATTTCATCCTACCATCTACCTGATGCTGGTCTGCCTAGACATAATCCCACGGCGGGCGTCCATTTTCCTCTCTCACTTTATAAAAGATATAACTTTTAGGTTCCCTAGTGTGCGGCGAATGTTTCGTTTTGTATTACCTTTACGTTTTCGAGTTATACCGTAAAACATTTGACAGCCGTTGGCTGCAAAATGTTTTAAAGTAAATTACTAATTTGCTACGTGCTTCGACTTCTGAGCTTCTTCGTTTGAAACTTGATTTAAAGTTGAAGTTTCTATAAGTTAAGGAGTTGCTCGCGTTGTGAGCAGACTAAGCGATTTTCACGATTCACGTTGTATTTCTTACAACCTTAAGAAATCGCTCGGAATCAGACGCGTCAGATCTTAAGTTTTGACAGTTTTGTTCGACATTATAGGGCCGGCGGGCGGCGCGGCGCACACCTGACGAAGCACTGCGCGGAGCAGTTTTTGCTGCCAAATCATTATCGGCTTTACTTGTATTGAACTAACATAGAAAATCAAGTAACACAACTACTATTAGTTGTTTTAATTGATTTTCGAGTTTATTTCAACGCAACCAAAGTTGATAATGGTTTGCGCCGGCTCATGCGCAGGAATCGAATTAATTCCATATAAGAGTAGAAAGCTAATGCCGTTTCCTTCCTAGTAAGCTTTCTGGTCAATTGTTCTTAGCAATTTGGTATAATTTGTTGACTTGAACATAATTATTATTTTAAACATTACTAAAGCCGTTCAAAGAATAGTTAATAAAGTAATAGTATACTTGTGCCTCAATCTCAAAGCCTCCGTTTTTTTTTTTTTGGTAATGAGTATTATGAGATCTCTCTTCTATCCTACGTTATTCAATTATCTACCAGTTGATTTCTTGACTCACAATTACATCATTTTTAAACTTCTTCGATTGCCAGGAAGTAGCCGAAACGTACGTTTCTCAGATTGCGTTTGTTCGAAACTTTTTCCTATAAAATATCACAAATTTGAACCATCGTCATGGCAACAATTGTTTTCAATTAAATTGTCAAACCTGTAACCAATCCCTTTCAAATGTAGGAATTTTGCCACAAACAACCTCATCAAAATTCATTTAACAGTACTCGAATAAATTTTCAAACAGGGTCACGTACCTGCTCTTATTCCTATATCGTTCCATATTCAATTTCGTTCTAAGCGAGCTACATGGAAAAAATGGAAAAATAAAGGGCGCAAACGACACCCTCGATATTGAGAAAGCTCTAACTGCGCATACAATAGCTCGTTATTGCTCGTATGTATGCGGAACTGATCTATACGATACTAGGATTGAGGATGCCTTGAAAGGAGCCAACTGCGTTTGAATAATTTTGTCTCCAATAAACGTCAGGAAAAATCTACGATAATTTTATATAATCAAGAAAGATGGAAACGAAAATCAAGCTAATAATCTTAATTTCTTCTGGAATCACGTAATTGAACTACATACAAATATTTATTGGGATAGGTATTAATCCTATCCTATTGATGAAACATCAAAATACCTACTGAATCAGGATCTGAATACCTACTTAATATTTCACAAATTGTCTACCATCGTTTTTGTTTTCAGGTATATTTTTAAGGCAATATTGAATAAGAGTATATATCGACTTCTGCACGTCTAGTATGATTTCTCTACACGCTGACGAAAATAACTTGTTCCCGCGCTTTTCGGAGAGACAAAGCGCTTGCCGCGACTTATAGTAAAAAAAAAAGCGGCGCGCATGTAGAGAAATCATGCTAGACGTGCTGGATTTAAAATGATGTATTTCTTCCATATAACTTTTAAATGTTTTACAGAATTAGTTAATTCACGCTACCACATATTTATCTATCTATGCTATCCTATGCGGTCTATGTACCAGTGAAGCTGACTCGAATTTCTGCAAACCAGGTTAGTTTGCACAAGACTATTTGCATAGCAAAAGGTAGAAATTCGTCATGTCAAACACTATCCATTTAGAAAGTCCGTAAAAGGCTATTTTCATCACCAAAGAACATTACAGTCTGTGATCATCTTTGAATTTTTGTCAGATATTTTTACTGCATCAGAAATCATGGGCCCCATCCACCACATACTCCGACCGCTGGAACTACTGTAAAACAGGATCAACAGTGGCGACCATTCACAACACTAGACAATGAAGTCCAGACGCAGGGGGATGACTATAATCTGTTTTGGAACCCGCAATTAATTTAATCAAAGAAGATAGGAGGAGTAGGAAATATAAAAACCCGACTTCCCTCCATTGCAAACGGGAGACAGTAATAAAGTAAAGCATGGCTATTAGAGAGCCAATTCCAGGGGCAATATATCTCAAAACATTTTTCTTCGTCAGTATATGAAGACAGAAGCAACAGATTGTTTTAAAAGGCCTCTTGTTTAAAATTTGTTGTCCAACAAGAATCTATCCACCTCCCAAGCGTGAAAATATGGTCTCGCAAACACGGGTATTCGTATTCTCGTCGAACGATGCGGTATCCGCAACATATTTTGTGATACTATAGCTTTGGCGAAAAAAAGGCTCGTTATGTCGCAGCATCGCATCGTATATCACGTATAGTGTTGTTTATGTCTACTGCTCCCGTTTGTTTAGTCCACTTAAGCGGTTTAGCTCTCTGTGACAACCGTTTTGTCCGGTATAATGTATATTTACTCTTTTGTTATGCTTGAAATTGTCAGTTTTGGTTTTGGAGGTAAGGTGAGGTAAAGTAATTGCAACTATGGAACAATTGCTCTTATAAGAATCACGATTCAGTTCTTCTCTTTGTACCAACACCAACATCTGCCTTTTAGATGACTAGATATGCCTATATTGAGAGAAGAACTGAATCGTGATTCTTATAAGTGCATTTGGTCCATAGTTGCAATGCAATTACCTTAACTCACCTTAATGGGTCTGTTGTATAACAACGTATATACTTTCGATAATATTAGTCTGATAGGAACTTAGATCAATTGAAGTACCGCTAGCTTAATTGGACGAAAGCACAGTCCCAGATTGACAGGTTGGGGGTTGAAGTCTCTTCTGATTGTACTAAAAATTTCCAATTTTTATGTTGAACATGTTTTAAACAGGTATTTTTGCGAGTTTTTTATTAATGTGCCTGTAAAAAAATCATGAAGAAATATCACCACAATTTATTCACTGGCTATAAGACTTTTTATAACCAGATTTCAGTGAAAAGGTTTCGATAATTAAAATTCGCTGTGTACGTTTATTTATCAAAGCAGCGCCGACGACGGACGACCGTGTACACAAAGTTAAGCACTTCAGAGATTTCCCACTTTCCATTGCATTTAAAATTCCCGCCGCTACAACACTAAATCTTCCTTACTGTCCTCCCTGAGGAAACTGTAAAGAATAGCTAACGAAATTTCCTCAAGTTTTACGGAAACAAAAACGTGAATATTTTATTAGGGAAGAACCCTTCTGCTTAGGTCTTCGTCGAAATTGAATTATATTCTCCTTTTAAATTGCAAATTGTCCCGCTTATTTTTCTCTTGTTGTACCGTCTGTGTGCATATTTCGATATTTTAGCTCTCTGACTGTCGAATTTTTAATAATGTTCACGGTCTTGATGCTAATTTTGTCATTTCTTTATTCTTTCATTCGATATCGTATTTCAATGTTGATATAATATCGAGATTGATTAATTTACAAATGATATGTTAACTTACCTATACAGGGTGTGAACTTAATTGGAAAAGTGACATTTTTTTTTGTGTTTTCATAGAAAATTTGCCGCTGCAACTCGATAGTGTAGATACATTTTTGCAAAACTTTTTTTTCATCTCATTCGATCCTCTTACTGATAGGAACATAAGTCTCTATGGGGTCAAACGAGTTCGAGGTTTTAGAATTCTCAAAATTAAAATCCCTGACATTCCGGACATAACAAAATCACCTAGCTGTGATCTACTGTGGAAACCTGAAATGGCAAAAATCTATAATAATCGATAACTGTAAATTAAAACTGTAACTGTAAACTGTTACTTTTAACTGTAATTTAATTAAATGCTCAAAAAGTTAGGGTTAGTCGTCTAAGAACATATTCTTGTAGCTATAATGCTTCTGGTAGTTGTCTATTGTGCCCCATCTCAACTTTCTACCCTGTATTTTGAAAATCGACATCGCCTCTAGGTATGTAGTTCTGTCATTACTGCAGTATGCCAGAATCGTAACGTCAACGAAGTGTTCAAAATGTAATTTGGGAGCGTCCGTTTCATCGTTCAGTTCAGCAGCAGACAATATCGAAAGATTAATGGCAATGCAACGACTGGTGACATCAGTCGTCAAGCCATGTACTTGTAGAGAGCCGAAGTGTACATTTTTTATAGCTTTAGTATTGTTCGTACGACACTTATCATACAAACTCAACGAAAATTCGACTTATAAACGTTCGATCAGCTGATTGCATTTAGTACGAAAAATTAAAAATAAAAACTTAGGGAAAGTTGCTCACTATTAAAATGAAAACGCTCCAAATATAATCCACTCCTTTTATTTAATACTTTTACACTTAGGTAGGTACACAAATTAACACGATTCACTTAGGACCACTCTGGTCAAGATCCAAAACTGAACTGTCATGTCAGTCTGAGCTCGTAAACTGGTCTCCCCCCTTTGTCACCCCACCAACGACATTCTGAGTGCTACGCGTGATTGGTCGATACCAGTGATTGGTCGATATCTCTGATTGGCCGATATCTCCGATTGGTCGTTATAAGTTGCCAGGAATGAAACAGTATTGCCATTTAAAAACAAAACTGAGGTCTTTATTTAATTTTAATTTAATATGAATACTCAAAATCATGACATTCGGCCATCCGACATCGTGCAATCTCCTGGTGCACGAACTCAACATAACAGTTCAATCTCAGTAACAATTCTGACAGTTATAAGTATATACAGTTTCTTAATACAACAATAATGTTGTACATTCATAATCACTATTAGTTTGTAATTAACAATCTTTATTAACGAGGTACATGCAACACTATAAAATCATGACATTCGGTTTCATTCTGAAGTTTAATACAGTTTCATTACAATTAATAATTGCTGGTTTGATTACGATGCTGCAAAACGGACAAAGGCAGGTCATCCTCACTATCTTCGTCACTAGAAGAATAACTTCCAGAGTTAGAATCGACTTCTGCAGCTTTTATATTAATCCACGGCCTTACTCTGTCCGCTGCAACGACGCTCTCAAACGGCTTCCGTTTATTTTTAAAACCAAGAATATCAGCAATTTTGTATCTATCGTTTCCTAGTATTTTTACAATTTTATATGGTCCAATAAACTTAGATAAGAGTTTAGCACTATTACCCTTATTATGGAAGTTAGTTCTAGATATTTTAACTAAGTCTCCCTTACTGTATATGGCAGCAGGAACTCGCCCAGCATCATGTCGGTGCTTTCGCTTTACTTGATCTGCTCTGATGTTGACGCCTACAATGTCTCTCACATTCTGTAATGCTTCGGATGCAGTGCCGACATCAACATCGAGTTTGTTAGTCAAACTGTCACGCAATCTGATACCGAACAAGGCCTCTGCTGCAGTCTTTTGTGTGGACGTATTTACAGTATTATTGATACCCCACTGAATTTTTCCTAAGTGCGTGTCCCAGTCACGTTTGTCTTTGCTGGAATTGTGTTTAGCTAATGAATTTAAAATTGTCTGATTAAATCTTTTTGCTTGACCATTCGCTCTGGGACACGCAACTGCATTTAAAACATGTTTTATTCCGTATCGACCACAAAAACTCTTGAAAGCTGCCGATGTAAAAGACGTTCCACGATCCGATATGATTCGCGAAGGTAAGCCAAAATCATGGAAAATACTATCTAGTGCGCAAATGGTATGCTTAGTTTTTGTGGTCTTTACAGCTTTGATAAATACATATTTAGTGAACCCATCAACAACTGTTAGAATATAAGAATTGCTACTTCTACTCCTCACAAAAGGCCCGAGATGATCAATATGAATTGTATGAAATGGAATTTCGACCTTTTGTATAGGGTATAAATAACCAGACTTTCTTTTCGCTGCACTATCCTTATTATAGGCGCAGTCAATACAGGATCCTACATACTTTTTAACAAAGCGATGTAACTTCGGGAACCAGAATAGACTTTGTATTCTCTCAATAGTTTTGGTTAAACCTAGATGGCCAATATCATCGTGGTTTGCTCTACACACTTGTAACTTTGCGCTACGCGGCACTACTAGACTAGTCCAACGTGGTAAAAAATTTGTTGCCACTAAGATTAGTTAGTTGGTCATCGATCAAAAGAAGGGGAAAACAATCCTTTTTAGTTTTATTATTTAAAGCCCGAAAGTCTACGCATAGGCGCTGCTCACCAGTCTTTTTCCTCACCATTAAAATTGGGCTTGCATAATCGGAATTTGATTCTTGTATTACATCATTTTGCAATAGATCGTCTATAACGCCTCGTACTTGTTCACGTTCTGAGTGTGACAGTCTGTAAGGACGGTAAACTACCGGTCTTGCATCTATCAAATCAATGTTCATTTCTCCATTAGCAAGACACCCAATTTCGGAAAGATTTTGTGCAAAACAATCTCGATAAGAAGATTGTGTAATTTATCTAATGTCTGTTCATTAACATCTTGACCAACTTTGATATCTGCTTTCTCTAGGGGCTCGAATGAAGAAATATCCTTAACAATCCTACTCACGTTGTGAAACTCTCGCTCCACAAAAGGTACAGCCCTAGCTATAAGGACTTTTGCTTCTAAAACCAAATTCTTTCCAGAGTAGTTCGTTAAAACCAAATGTCCCTTTCCATCACGAATACGGTAAGCACCTTGATGCAAGTGATATTCTCGGTTGGGTTCGCCACAACTGTAACCTTGTATATAAACGTCACCGTTGAACGTTGGGTCAGCTGTGCGAACCTCAACGAGCCCAACCTTTGGTACTTCTGTCAATTCGGCTACAGTTAATTTTAAATCATTTCTTTCACTGCTAGTATTGCTCGTATCGGGGCTTTTATAGAATATCAATTTACTGCTGTCTTTTAACACAGTTACAAAAGGCAATTCTGTAAAGTCTTGACCTATCAGTAAAGGAGTTTTCATGAACCTCTATACGTGCCTCGACTTCATCTAATTTTAAATTAATGAAACTTTTATACACTGGAATGACTGATGAATTACCAAAACCTTTTATAGCAGGTAAGTCGTTGCAATATTTCGGCAGATTTAGGGGGCGAGCTTCGGATTCGCGCATCAGACTACACTCGCTTCCGAAATCCACATACGCCACAAAACTATTACCATTAACGTCTACTTTCTTATAGAATTTGTCATTATTATTATTGTATGTGTTTATTGTTAAAGTTTTTCTATCATCTGTGCCTGAGAAGGCGTATTATTATCAGCACGCAATTTTAACGGTTCAAGCCTACAAGTTATAGTATCATGACCAATCCTATGACATTTCTGGCACTTCACAATTGGTTTTGGGCATTTAAAATATGGGTGCCCTCGAGCGCGGCAGTTAAAGCAAACGACTGGAATTTCACTAGAAGTTGGAGGAACATTGTTATTGAGATGATTTGTTGGAATAATATCATTACGCCTCTTATTATACGGGAATGTATCTGTGACACGTTGCGAATTAAGAAAACACAACAAGTCTTCCGGTTCCTCACAGTTCAATGCTTGTGCGCCATTTCTAATCGATTTATCAATAATACCGTGGATGACACAATCCACCGCATTCTTTCCTCTTATCTCACATCTATTCAGTAACGTTAACTTATCGTAAAAATAGTCGCGCATATTTTCGTTACTGCGTGTCGTTCTAGCCAACATCTCTTCCAGAAGTCGACCATAATTTTGATTACTCGGAAATGCTTTTTTAAGCTTGTTTTGCCATTGTTCCCAACTAAATACGACAGATGGAAGTGCCTCGAACCACTTCTTGGCAAGTCCCACAAGTTTCTGCAGAGCAAAATGAATAGTCTGTCTTTCGTCCCATCCGTAAATTCCCTTACACTCATTAACCTTCCTGATCCAACTATCAATAGTTTGTGTCTTGCTGGACGGATCAAACTCCGGTATCACATTATTGAGGTTGTTATTATTAAAATTATTAGATTTCCCTTCGTTGACGTTTTTATAAGAAACCAAAATTTTCAGTACCTCATCCGCAGTCAAGCTTGATGGTTCCTTACGCGTTTTACGCCGTCGACGGCGTGCTGCCAACGAGGAGTCTGAAGAGCTTGACGATGTTCTCTTCCGTTTCTCTCTCAGGCGCGAACGTCTTCGCCTTGGTTCGTTGCCCGGAGTTTCTCCACTATCCGAACTCATGGCCTCAGAAAATAGAAAAAGAAAAATTGTTTTAATATATACAGATCAAAATAAATTTTCTGCTTCATAAAAATTTTAAATCACCATCATCATCGTCGTCATCATCATCGTCATCATCATCATCATGGCATATATAAGTTCCACTGCGAGGCACAGGCCTACCCTCAGTTTAAATTTAAAATAAATTGCAATATTCTTTCTACTAATCATTTACTTCACAACAGTACCTATGAGATGAGATACAGATAGTAGTTACTGATTTAATTATTGGGAGTATGAGAGAATCTAAAATCAATTACATGCATAGTTCTCAGTTCTATTGGCGTAAATAGCCATAGAATAGACGTACATAGTCATCAGTTCCGGCGGCATACGAAGCCTCGTAAAAGACGTACATAGTCAAATCAAAATCAAATCTAATCAGTTGCCAAAAATATAAATAAAGTCATCAGTTCAGGTGGCATACATCGCCTCATAATATACATACATAATCATAAGTTCCGGTGGCATACATAGCCTCATCATAGACATACATAGTCATCAGTTCAGGTGGCATACATAGCCTCATAATAGACATACATAGTCATCAGTTCAGGTGGCATACATAGCCTCATAATAGACATATATAGTCGTAAGTTCTGGTGGCATACATAGCCTCATCATATTCATCAGTTTAGGTGGCATACGTAGCCTCATAATAGACATACATAGTCATAAGTTCTGGTGGCATACATAGCCTCATCATATTCATCAGTTTAGGTGGCATACGTAGCCTCATAATAGACATACATAGTCATAAGTTCTGGTGGCATACATAGCCTCATCATATTCATCAGTTTAGGTGGCATACGTAGCCTCATAATAGACATACATAGTCATAAATTCTTGTGGCATACATAGCCTCATCATAGACATACATAGATACATAGTCATCAGTTCCGGTGGCATACATAGCCTCATGTTAAGCATACATAGTCGATCAGATCAGGCCGATAAAATCAAAATTTATTCACTTACCTCTTATTGGGTTCTTGTTTCCACTTCTGAGATAAAATGAAAACGCTCCAAATATAATCCACTCCTTTTATTTAATACTTTTACACTTAGGTAGGTACACAAATTAACACGATTCACTTAGGACCACTCTGGTCAAGATCCAAAACTGAACTGTCATGTCAGTCTGAGCTCGTAAACTGGTCTCCCCCCTTTGTCACCCCACCAACGACATTCTGAGTGCTACGCGTGATTGGTCGATACCTGTGATTGGTCGATATCTCTGATTGGCCGATATCTCCGATTGGTCGTTATAAGTTGCCAGGAATGAAACAGTATTGCCATTTAAAAACAAAACTGAGGTCTTTATTTAATTTTAATTTAATATGAATACTCAAAATCATGACACTATCATGGGTGCAATCACCACTTAAAGGAATGCAACTGTTTACCCTAACACCCTGTATACAATTTATATGAACTAACGCATACTACGCCCCGCCGGGCCGCATTGGAGCGGAGAGGGTCGCATTTTTGTGCGATGGATCTCCGTCAGTGCGATGCGGCCCGCTCCGCCCCGATGCGTCCCGGCGTAGCGTGATATACCAAGCGAATTATTTTACGTCTGTCGGTAGGTATTACGTCAAACCAACAATCCATCAATGCGGCCCGCTCGCCCTAGTGTGCTAAGTACGCACTTTGCGTTGCGATGCGGCCCTCCCTAATATGCGTTTATCTTAATGATTTCGTCGCCATTCGCGAGACAGACAGTTTAGCAAATTGTATTAGGTATGTCTGTCTGGCCTATCTGTGACGTATTCAAAGCTAAACCGCTGAACCGATTTTGATCAAATGTATGTTGATTTCATAGTTAATAAAAACGAGTAAGAAACAGTGGACGCTTGCTGTATTAAATTAAATACAAACTGTGTTACATATAAACTTGGTATAAAATGTTAAACCAAGAATAAACTAAGAATAAGCAAAATGTCTTCTAATAAATCCGGAATAACTTAAACCTAGTATAACGTCGGCGTAACTGTTCTGTATCATATACAAATTACTGTTTTTTTTTAAGTTTATCTATGAACCGCGACGTTGCTACCAACTTAGTTACGAGTTTATAAGTAAGAGGGCGTCCATTAATGACGTGAGATGATTTTTGTGATTTTTCGACCTCCCCTCCCCCCTTGGTGAGATTTCGTGAGATTTAGCTCGACCCCCTCCCCGCCCCCTCCAAATCTCACGTGATATTTTTCAAAATACGTATTTTTAGTGTAAATGCGTTAATCTGTGTTTGATTGCGTTACAATTTAAAATTTTCAGTGTAGAAACATGTTTTACTTCATTAAACTTTTCTCTCAATTTTACTTTGTACCTTGCTGAAAAAAAATTACGTGATATTTACCGAGACCCCCCCTCTCCCCCACGTGAGATTTCGCACGAAATTAATGGACGCCCCCTAAGTAATCATGATCTCCTTATTCTTCGCTTAATCTAATCATAACTATTCCTAATATAAGCATACCATAGCATATGCTCACGACTATATTCCCCGAGGGGGTAGTCAGAGATATTCTGAAACCTCAGAACATCCACATTTCACCAGTAGTACCGAAATTCTGACCATTGTGACGGGGGGTGAGCCCGTCGCCACTTATAATGGACAGTGGGTACAATACAAGGAATCCCAAGGGTTCCTAATATAAGGATTGAATAAATTAGTTTTTAATTGGACTACAGTTATAATTAAAGCTTTTTCATGTCAAACAATATCAATTTGAAACCGAAACAACTTATTGTCTTCGATTCTCAATGAAATAATAATCGAGTCTCGTTTAATTTTCAACCGTCACCCTACAGTGGGCCTACCATGAGTTTTCACTGTACGTTACTACTGTAGTTACGTCATCAAAGAGCGTTTTTGCAATGGCCCCTAAAGTATTCAATAAAATACCAAGTGAAATAAAATCCCTAAATACAAATTTATTCAAATTGAAATTGAACAAATTATTAATAGAAAAATGTTACTATACAATTCAAGATTTCTTTAATGATGTAATTTAATGAATTAGCTATATTATTCACAATTTTTATTTTTTATTTTACTTGATTTATAATTAAGTTACATTACACTGACATTTTATCATATGTTTTTAGTTTTTTTTTGGTCATACAATTATTTTCTTGCATGGTTTTAGACACTACTTGTATAATTTTATTCGTTTGACATTTAATTTTTATAAATATTTTTTTGTTTTTTTTTATTGACATTACTTTAATATTTCATTGATATGACCACATATTGTTATGCTCTAATCTTGGCCATGAATTTATAATTAAGTAGTGTAAGATATTGTAATTAGTTAATTTAATACTGGAATTAGCATCTCTGACATTATCATAATAATAATTTGTAAGCCGTAAGGTAAGACATGTAGGACATAATAATTATTGTAACACCTGCTTGTAAAACTACGCATGTCATACAAATAAATGCATCTTTATCTTTATCTTTACCAATTTGTATGACAGAAATTAGTTCTCGACGTAACCACTAGGAGCGCTGTACGGAATTCAGAACGAACAGTGAAAACTCATGGTAGGCCTACTGAATACGAATTGAGGACGAGTATTTACAACGACACTGGCAACCCCACGGACATTAAATCATCGAGATTGATTTACATGTCGGCCTTTCCTTTCAGAATATTAAATCAATCTGATTAATATTCACAAAGCAATTTGTAATTGTTATCGTTTAAGCTTCGTCACACTTAACGCTTCATTTCTTTTTGAATGTAAATTTGTAGGGTTCCGTACACTAAAGGTAGAAACGGGACCGTATTACTAAGCTACGTTTTCCGTTTGTCTGTCTGTCCAAACTATTTAGGGCTGTAACTTTTGAACCGTAATAGCTATACATGAAATCACAGAATATGCGTTATTATGGCGCATTTGCTAACAAATATAATGGCAAAAAGTATCATCGTTTTTTCTTCTCGCTCTATCGTAAAAACGGTAATACTTAAAAGCGTCAAACTTGGTGTGATTATAGAGCAAACTCTATAGTATAACAACAAATTATAAAAACCAGCCAAATGTTCGGCAAAAAGTCCCGGAAAAAAAATTGTAATGTTTGTAAAATCTGTAAGTTTGTATGTTGTGTGGTGGTGTGGTACGGAACTCTCGGAGCGTGAGTAACCCGAATCGCACTTAACCGGTTTTATTATTCAGTGAAAAAGTTTTTTTATTCATAATGGATGGTAGATACATCGTATTATTATGTTCATGGGTATTGAGGTATCAAATTGTTTTAAGCCGAAAGCCGTGGTGATCCAGTGGCGGTTCACCTTGCCTGCCGTGCAGGAGGCGATGGTTCGACCCCCGTCCAGACCGACTCGTACCAATGAGTTTTTCGGAATTCATGTACGATTTGTAACACCACTGGCTTTTCGGTGAAGGAAAACATCGTGAGGAAACCTGCATGCTTCAATTTCGAGGCATGTGTTGGACCTACTGTCCATTATAAGTGGCGACGGGCTCACCCCCCGTCACACTGGACAGAGTTTCGATACTACTGGTGAAACGTGGATGTTCTGAGGTTTCAGAATATCTTTGACTACCCCCTCGGGGAATATAGTCGTGAGCATATGCTGAAATTGTTTTAAAAGGGGTGGAGGTTAATATCAATGTTTTTAAGAAAATACAACGTTAAGAGCAGTTTATTCCGAATGCGTAAATGCGCGCTGCATTCAAACGAAGTCTAGTGATATTTTCAATATTAACCAATTAAACTGTTCAAATGAAACCAATTAAACAGGTCTATGATATTTTTCAGAAACAATCTAGAAACTAATCTCTATGTTTGTATGAAGTCAGATTTTCGTTAATTAATCCTAGCACTAAAACTGTATACATATAGGGTCCTTCTTAATATGCTGACACTTTTTAAAGGGGATGATCAGACCGTCAATCTGAACAACTTTCTCTATTTATTCTTAGCTCGAGCTAAGCAAGGCGAAAATGTATGAATTTTGACATACGGGAGTTCGAACTATGTCTTACAAATCGTCTCTGAATCTCGGCCTTAATCTCTTCAAATATTACTAGGTAGTTTTGTAACACCCTGTATATGCATTCCGACTACACTTCGCAACTTCGCCTCTAGTTTCAAGTAAAGCCCATATGCGGCTACAAACAATCTAGACTACGCTTTGGGACCTAGATGCTGAAGTCTGAAGTGCTGCTATTGTGCTTGGAACCTTTGTATGTGCGGAGCTAAAACTAGCTTATGAGAGCCCGTTTTGATGGATATTGTGTATTACGTGGCTTACTTAACACAATGGAGTCTACCTTTGAATACTTAGACGCTTTTCTTCAGGTGAGATCGTTGTCCTGCCTGCCATAAAAGAAATTATGCAATAAAAAAAATATATAGTAAAGAGGTTATACTTCAGATGTTTTGTGACTGTACCATCGTGTGGGGAGTTAGTATCTCTGCAGATAAGATGCAGTCAGGCACCCTACATAAACAAACACATATGTATTTCACTCAACAAAATATACAAAGTACCTACAACTACAAAATAAATACAACACTGTCAAGACCAGTAGTGCCATTTTTGAATGACACATTATACTAAACAACTTTTTCTATGGGAGCACACGTCTGAACAAAAAAATATCAGCTGTCCCATACTAAACTGCAATACCTACTCGATTCAAACGTATGGGACAGCTGATACTGTTTTTGTTCTGACAGGTTTGCTCCCATAGTAAAAGTTGTTCAGTTTGATGAGTAGAATATGTGGTTTAAAGGTTTATGATACTTTTCCTTACACCCTGTATAATTGACAGACGGGCGGGAATATGAAAATAACTAGAGTTTATGTATTATTCGTATACGAATTTGAACGAGAGAAATTAAAAAAATAGTAATTCAAGCATTTTGATTAACATTTATAATCAAACATTTTTATTAGAATTTTTTTCAGACATGTTTAAAAATAAATACCTAAATGATCGTAAATAGATTCCAGTTATATTCCCAAACCGACTTTAAAAGAAAACTACCTAAATCATCCCATCCGATTAACGCCCTTCCTACAAACCAGTAGATTCAATTACGTCGTTTATTAAGTTTGTACCTCAATATAAACAAAAGTACGTCCATTCTGTAAACAAATAATCCCAACCATTCAGGTCACGGGATCACTACCGAGCCAACCCTTTAATGTTTGGTTCTCCTTACATTTCCAAGTCAATGTTTACACGGATGAGTGTGAAAACAAATGTATACCAAACTAGTTATAAGCCAGATTGTGTTCGGAAACCGTGTTTTGGTTACTTTAGACAAGTTGAAGTTTTAGGATGTTTATAAGGGATGTTTTGTCGCCGTCTGGACTTGAATAGTCAGTGCTGCCAGATTTACTTAACTGAAAAACGCGCTAGCGAAAAAGTTATTTAAGATTCTAATGTCCGATTTTACCGTAAAATTGGGTTACTTTGTAACCATTTTATACATTAACTGTAGCACTTTTTATGGAGAAAACAAAACTGGACAATCTACAGGATATGAGAAGTGATTTGGTTTTTCTCGAAATCTATTTTAATTAAATTAATAAAACTGAAGAAGAAGGAATCTAAAGTCACCCCTTTTTTCCCAGTTGTAATGTAACCATTTTACTCTTAACATTGTTGATGGGAAAATAATCCAAATATGCAATATACTTCACAATTCAACATAGAATGAGTTGGTTTTCTTATTTTTTGAAAATTCATTAAAATTCATCTCATTCTTCAAAGAAAACGGCTAAATCCTGACCGGGCCACGCGCTCGTTCACATCGATTAGTATGGAGAGTCATGTTCCCGGGTGGATATGTTACTACACTGAAAGAACAGCGACGCGCAGCGTGAGCATTTTCTGATCAATACGTTACCCAGCATTTGGAATATTATTGCTAGTGAATGAAGTTCAAATTGATTTGAAGCAATGAACGGGGAACGCGGGGCCAGCACCGCGAGCCACTGATTTTAACAAATTTGGTAACGCGTTAATCATTTGACAGCCATTAGAACCGTTTTGACAGATCGCTCAGACGTTAGCTGTCAGTCACATAGGTAGTAAATGAGTCAAGTTTAGCGCGATATGGAATTCAGCACAGTTGAGTAGTAATTTGATTGCCATGTACCTAATAAGAACTGAAATCGATGTTAACACGATCCGGGCCCAGTTCGAAGAGGCCTCCCGCGCGGCAGCTCTTTCAGTGTGAATTGACCCTGAAATCATAACTATTGCGATTTTATCATATTATTATCCAATATAAGTTCCACTGCAGAACTTAGCGAGGAAATAAGGCAGTTGGTAATTTTTATGGTGGCTAAACAGATGTAATGAATCCGTTTTATTAAACAGGGATTTCTGTGGCATATTTCTCTTTTAATTCCAATCAAAATATCAGAATCTTCCAACGGGATTCGAGTCCGCAACTCTCGGCTTACCAAGCGCCTGCCGCTAGACACATCTAAAATACCACAAACGGTCACCCATCCATAGACATGCATCGGCTTGGGTTGCTTAACTTCAGTACGCCAGCATGATCCTCATATGTATTATAACTCCGTTGTAAGTAGTTTTAATTATATACAATAATATTAAGTTTATGTTCTGTACTGAACTAATAAATCATCGTCCACTTTCTAGTTTCAACTGAAGTAAAATAACATCGTTGGAAACTTCCATAAATTATAACGTTCCAACAAGAGTGACAAAAAGAAAAGGAGTCGACTAGTGAAACTAGAGTATCTAAACTTTAGCGACTTCGTTTGTGCCAACTTGTGAATTTACATGAATTATTGTAATGTTCACTCGAGCTTACTTATTTCTGAAGTTTTTCTATTAATCATTAATGTTAGAATATTTATTGGTAATTGAATTTTTCTCTTAACTTATACAGGGTGTAAGTGACAGCCTAGCAAATACTGAAACGGAGCCTACCTCAGGAAACGCGATAAAAATCAGCTCTCCCATACAATTGACTCGGGTAGGTACAGCAGTTTTGTATGGGACAGCTGATTATTTTTCGCGATTCCTGAGGTAGGCTCCATAGTGAATCATGCATAGTTGTTCACGTTGATGGCCTGAGTTCACCGTTTCAGTTTTTGCTATGCTGTCGCTTACACCCTGTATAATAAGTTAACGAGTAACGAGCTTTTGCCTTGCTTGCTTGCTTTGCTTTAGGACTTCGTCCGCACCGATTCCCGTCATCGTAGTGAGATAAAATATAATACCAGTTGTTTATTTTTATTTAATCATAAGCTTTCAAACTCAAAAGGCTTCATGAAGTAGTTTTTGCGTGATGCTCAAACAAACAAAAAATATTTGAAGGGAGGGATAACTATACACCATATCGTCACTCCTTTTTTTGTAAATATCTTAAATTTACAGACACACTTCTTTTACAATTTTATAATAGTGTAAAGATAATCATTACAATATTACAATCAACATTGTTTGTATATTTATTGGTTCTTTTCACAGTCTCATAAACCCTCCTTGGTCCTCCTTGCCAGATACTACCTGGTGTCATTTTTTCATACCAACTTCAATACTTGCCCTCCTAAATAAAAAGTAAGTACAAAAAAGCCTAAACAATTAGAAAACAAAGCACGTCTCAAAAAATGAACCGCAGTGATATTACCCACAAAAACGCACTGTCGGAAATACTTTCGCATTTTTGTGTCCGTTTTGGCCGCAAATGTATTTGTATGAGTTAATCAGTCACCGTCATTTTGGTATCACGTAAATAAGGATTTTAAGCCAAAAAACAATAGTTGCAAATGTATAATTTGAAATAATTTATGGACGATAATACTTTCGTTCGACTGCGACTTTTGACGGGCGTCGGGTTTAGGGCATTCTACCCTATCTGTTGTTTGTTTATGTGAGTGAGCGATCGTAGCTATTCTATTGAAGGTCATAGAATTTTAGGTACCGGTACCTGTAACCGAGATATAGGTAAAACTTTTTTTTGCTCGGTTACCGCGACAGAGGTAACAATTACTGTAAAGGTTTTCGAAATTATGCCGATACCGTTTTCGATCCCTGGTGTGAACCGTAGGCTATTTTAACAATGATCCTGCTAATACTAACTTATTTACATGCAAGAAATTACCTGCTATCATTTCACAATTTCTTGCGGCATTTTTTCTCCTCTACTCGTACAACAATAAAAGCACAAAAACAATTTTAAAAACATGACGTTCTATGAGATCTTTTAAATATTCCAACAATGAATAAAGAATTTCAAATTTGAATTTTTAACGTGATCTCGTCTCATAAGTACAGACAGACATCTTCAAACAGAAATAATATAATTCTAAAACGAGATACTTATAAAAGTTTGAATAATTGGACAAGTTTCATTCTTTACCTATGTTTTTTAAAGATATTTTTTTATTTTGTCTGTTATATTTTCAGTTACTACGTTATTCTTTGTCTTGTTAGCGTGGTTTGCTTAACAATAAAGATAAAGATAAGATAAGATAAATATTCTTTATTTCCACACCAAGAATAAATAAATACAAATAATAACTTTGTTTAAAATTTAAATGCGTTAAGATTGAGTTTTTGTTTTGTTAATTAAGTTAAGATTATTACCAACATAGTACAACAACTGTTATTTCTTAAACTTAAGTGAAGACTGTCTTGGTATTACGTTAACTAACGTTTATAATCCAAGTGTCATTATTAATGCTGTATGTTTCCCTGATGCACTAAATTTAAATAGTGTGTATGTACGCAGGTAATGAGTGAAATATAAACGATCACACCACTAGTTTATAATTTCTAACATATTTTTAAGGGTGTATTCAGACGATGAAACTTAACAACTTTCCCTAAGGAACATGACTGGAAAAACGAAAAAAAATATATGGTCCTTTTGATAAAGTATATGCCTAGATAGACAGTCGAAGCTGCGATCGCGTCGAAATTCCATTTCCGTGCTTACTATCAGAGATAAGTTGTATAACGCTCTCACGCGCACCAACATAAGAATGTTGGCTCGTTTATTTTGCGGTAGAAGCGTGGGGCTCAATCTAGACGTATACTTTATCTAAGGTCCTCCCATAGAAAATTAATCTTTGTTAATTTTTTTCCATTTGTATGAAATAACAGCTAAGTGTCCAAGGACCCTAGGCAATCAGGAAGCAAACTTAATAGCATTTCATCTTAATTTATACACTTTTTTTTTAAACATTAACGGTGGTTAATCAAATTGCCAATTAAGAAGTTACAAAATCGCAGCAGTTGCTGCAGAGGTGAGATACATTGAAATTGTAAAACTTTAGTCAAAGTAATTAATCCTTCAACTTTGATGGTTCAATTCAAACAGTTCGTGATCTTGTACAGTCTTGACTATGCTGTTATGTTGCTTCAGAAACGTGACTGGTTCTTGCAAAACACACTTTTGTGGATTTGAAGAAAAATAAAGAATTATCCAGAGTTTATACGAATACAAGCCGTGGTGGTCTAGTGCTGAGTAACCTTGCCTGCCGTCTTCTTTTCTATACTCCATTCAAAATAGCAACGAAATTTGAAGGCTATTTTGAATTACAGAAACAGAGATTTGAAACACTTCCTCTCACTTATTCTTAGAACAGCTTTAGTAACGTCCAAGATATGTCGGATAGTATATGTATCCAATAAATTAATTACATTTGGTAATCAGAATTGGCCAGAAAGCGAAATAGGAAACGGAAAATCTCTTCGTCCTTATTTGGAAAGAAGTATAGTGTTATCCGCTGTTGATCCTGGTTTACATGAGTTAAAGTGGTAGGACTATGCCCATAAAAAAATACTATATGAAATACACGGCTGATTTTTTTTCACGTTTCCTGTGGTAGGCTCCATAGTGAAAGTTGTTCAGTTTGATGGTCTCAGTTCACTGTTTCAGTCTGCGGAAGGCTGTCTTTTACACTTTGTAGATTTTGGTAATACTGTAGTACGGAACCTTCCGTGCGCGAGTCCGACTCGAACTTGTTTACAGATTGTAACACCTATAAGTATAACGTGACGTGAAAAAAAAGTCCCTTACATTTGAGTTGCGTAGGTATAGCAGTTTTATATGAAATAGCAGATTTTCATTCGCGTTTCCTGAGGTAGGCTCCATAGTGAAAGTTTGATGGTCTGAGTTCACCGTTTCATTCTGCGGAGGGCTGTCCCTTACACACTGTATTGTTTTCACCGGGCTCTTTAGCGTGAGCCCGACACACACTTGGCCAGATTTTATTAGTTATTGTTTTACTTTAGAGTGTACACTATAATGACACTATTTGGTGCTTGTATTATATTACCGTTATTACGATATAGCAAAAGCAAAAGAGTTTGAAAAAAAACACGTTTCTTTTATGAGGACCCTTAAGTTCTGCCTTTTTTTTTGCAAATCCTAAAGCAAATATTAACGCATATTCTATGAAAATTGCAACCGTCTAGCTAGCTAAAAGATTCAGCCCTTTAAAAGTAGGACGGATGGACAGCGTATACTTAGTAATAAGGTCCCGTTGACACCCTTTCGGGTTCGGAACCCAAAAGAAAGGATAAGGAAATGCTTAAAAAACAAAAAAAAATCTCCTCGGACCGTCCCATAGAAGCGCCTTGGGATATACTCGGGACCGCTTAATGTAGGTATACTTAGAGTTTATTAGGATCCTACAAAATAAATTCAACCCGTCACGGTTCGTTAACCGAGGCTCGTTTGTACCGAAAATGTGTTAGGGACTCATTATTTTATACGGTTTTAAGTTTTACTGTGGATGTTGTTTTAAGAAAATTGTCTTGTAGAATGTCATTTGGAATTTTCATTATGGAATTACAAGCCGGTATCAAAAGTACCTAATCAACTATGTCACGAAAAAATTGATGGAATGGATGTTTGCATGTCTAGATGTCTGTGACCCAATCTTGTATCGGGTGAACCGATTTATATGAAATTTTCGACACCAAACGTTTTGATTAACACAGAATTCTTTTTTGAATTCAACGAAATCACAGCTAACAGCTATCTTGTATAAAATTGCAACTTCATTTTAATTTTTCGAAGTTTAATGTAGATTTTGACTGAATAATAAGGCGAAATCTAAAAAAAATTAAAAATGTTGCGAATTATTTGAAGTTTATACTTATATACCAGACTTCTAAAAGTTATTATAAGTCAATACTCTTGCTTATACAGTGGTAAAGTCGCCGTCCCGAAATCAGGTATGTACACACGGCGACACATCCCATCGTCGCCATGTGTACATAACTGATTTCGGGACGGCGACTTTACCTCTGTATAAGCAAGAGTATTGACTTTACTCTTTTATAATAACTTTTAGAGGTCTTCAACAAAATGATAAAAATGTAATACTAAAAGAAATCTAAGCAAAGATTTTAATACTGACCTACTCTGCTTTACATTTTTTAAATTACATTTTTAATGCTTTCTTTCTAAAATTATATGATTAAACGAACTTACCTTAAGTGAAGTTCTATCATAATTATATGAAGATCCTCAACTAGGACGGGTTTTACATGTAGTAACAGGATATTGTATCCGCGCCATCACAAATTTCAAAGCTCTAAAAAAAAAAAGAAAGAACCATGTCCGTTCAACGTGCATGACAACACTTAAATTAACTTCATTACGTTCAAAGTCATCCATGAACAACCCTGTAAGTAATTGGGTAATGGTATATTGAATTATTTTAAAACATTTACATAACATCAGTTATGTAAGGGTGGGTAGGGTCACCCGTCCTAGTTGAGGATCTTCATATAATTATGATAGAACTTCACTTAAGGTAAGTTCGTTTAATCATATAATTATATTTAATCCTCAACTAGGACGGGTTTTACATGTAGCTGTTTGAAGCTAGGGTTGTGAATTAATACTCCATTTAGAAATTAAATTAAAAATGTTATTTATAATAAAGAAAGGAAATATTACAATACAGCTGTATTACAAATGACATGCCCAAATTCTGAAGGATCTTCAGATATGGGTCTGTTATAAAATCTAGCAAACGTGACCGAATTTTGCGACCAACCAGCAGTTTTTTGTATCTGGTCTATATTGATGCCAGATCTTTTAGCACATGACGTCGCTGCATGCCTAGTGCTATGCGCAGTAAAACAAGTAATATCTATACCTGCCTCTTCTAAAGTAAATTTTATCCATCTGCTTATACTTTGTGTTGATGCCATATGATAGGGTTTTTTATAGGTTAATATTAAACTACCAGATTCGCACCTATGAGCTGCGGTCATTTTAATATAGGACTTTATAGTATTTACAGGACAAATTTCTATTCTAGGATCATATTCTCGCAAATGTAAAATTGGTTGCAAATTTCCTCTTTTTGAGGTCTTAATCAAGTCTGGAATGTGTATTTGAATGCCGTTAGTAACAAATTTTACGTTTTGCAACTTTATAAGGGATAGAGTTTGAACTCTATGACCTGTGGTTAATGCGAGAATGGTGACTAGTTTTCTAGTAAGTTTTTTTAATCCAATATCTTCATTAGGATAACATAACGCTAGGTAATTTAGTACCTGACTTGGGTCCCAAGTAACATTATATTTAGGTGTAGGTGGTTTTGATCTAAAAACACCTTTGATAAACCGTTTTATTCTATCATCATTTCCTACTCTAGGGCCTATCAGTAATGATAATGCTGACCTAGTGGAGTTAATAGTACCATATGAAGAACCAGCGTTAAAACGTTCGCTTAAAAACTTTAAAATATAGGGAATTGAAGCTTGATATGGATTTATGGTTTGTTCTAAACAAAATTTCCACCACAATTTAAGGGCTGTATCATACTGTTTCATTGTATTGTTCGAAAGCGAATTTAGCATTACTTGAAGCGCTGAAGCTGGAGTGCCTCTTCTCACATATGCTTCGCTGACAGCAGCCCTGCAGCCAGGGTAAGTTGTTGGTGGAGAGGATGAATTGGTCTGTAAGGGGACGATAATAAATATTTACTTGGTTGAAATAATATTATATTATTTACTGTTAAGGACTTTAATAAGGTGATGGTTGAGACGGCCAATAAGGAAATACTAGGATACCCGTTGCTCTATCAGTCTTAATTTTATGTAAACATTTAAGTACTAGAGAAAATGGTGGGAAGGCATAGAAAAAAAAGTTTTTCCAGTCTAAGGTAAAGGCATCTATAGCCATAGCTTCAGGGTCCCTTTTCCATGACACAAATTTTTTGCACTTACTATTGTTTCTAGATGCAAATAAATCAACTTCAGGATAGCCAAACTGTAAAGCAATTTTTTGATAAACATTGTGAGATAATTCCCATTCAATATTAACTTTCCGTGACTCTATATCTGCTTCAACATTGTCTTTTGTATTTATATATGATGCCAACAACCAAATTTTTCTATTCTCACACCATTGCCAAATGTCCCGTGTAATATTGTTGAGATGTGGAAATTGTATTCCGCCCATCTTATTAATATAGGCTACTGCCGTGGTGTTATCCACTCTCATTAAAATTTCACAATTCATCAGATGTTCGGAGAAACATCTAAGTCCAAAAAAGGCTGCCTTTAGTTCTAGAAAATTTATATGGTGTTGTTTTTCAGACTCCGACCATGAACCCGAAGCTTTTTCAGATCCACAGACTGCCCCCCAACCCGTAGTCGAAGCATCAGTGTGAATTTCAATTGCAAAGTTGTATTGTCTAATAGGATTATTTTCATTAATATTATTAATCCACCAGTTTAGTTCAGGCATTATGTTTTCAGGTAAGAGCATATTTGCATCGTAATTATCATTTGATTTTAATAACGCTAAATATTTTTCTCTTTCTAATAATTTGGTGTAAACTAACCCATATGGAATAGCTGGACAAACTGAATTCAATAAGCCTAATAATTGAGAAAATTCTCGAATTTTACAAAACTGTTTTCTTTGGAAAAATTTGATCTTTTCAAGTATAGACAACTGTTTTGATTGTGGGACTGACAAGGAAAGATTTTTTGAATCTAATCTTAATCCTAAGTATTTGCAGGTCTGACTTGGTGTGAGAGAACTCTTTTCAAAATTTATAACAAAACCTAAGTCTTGTAATATTTTACAAGCAAAGTCAGTATCTTTCTTACATGCCATTTTTGAGTTATTAAAGTAAATACTGTCATCTAAATAACATGATAGTATGATGTTTTGTTTTCTGAGGTAAGTGCAGACAGGTTTCATTACTTTTGTAAATACATATGGTGCTGTACATAGGCCATACGGTAAGACATTAAATTGAAATAATATATCATTAAAAGTAAATCTTAAAAACTTTTTAGAATTTTCTGACATAGGTATGGAAAAAATATGCTTCTTTCAGATCCATGGTTGACATGTAAGAATCTTTTGAAATTAATTTACAAACAGTTCTCATATCTTCTAACTTAAAATGATCTGTATCTATGTATTGATTTAATTCTTTGAGGTTTAGGATAAATCTGAATTTTCCATTAGTCTTAGGTATCAAAAAAATAGGGGAAAGAAACTGATCTTTACAATAAGAGCATTCAGATATTGCACCTAGACTAATTAGTTTATTAATTTCAATTTCAATTAACTCTTTATCATTCTTAGACCAACATTGATCTTTCATTTCAGAAAAAAAAGGTTCACTACAAAATGGTATTTCATAACCATTGATCCAACTTAATACTACAGGATCATCTGTAATATGTAACCAGTTATTAAAATATTGTTTTACACGACCTGCATGTACCTGGTATTCTAGCGATGGTATCTGGATCTGGGTAGTGGAGGTTTCTGGGTTCGTCGAGGTGGATGGTTCACTGGTACCTGCTTCTTGTACTGATATGAAGGCTGTTGCCCACTGCGGTTCCGTTGGTACTGATTCTGTTGATGTTGCGGTGGGCGTTTCCAGTTTCCCTGTTTCTTAGCAATGGGTTTTGGGAAACTCTTATTTTGAGTTTTTTCCGGTGCTTTTATTTGAGCTCCAGTCTTTTCAATTGTCTGTGCAGATTTAATTTTTTCTGCACAATCCTTTCCAAATAGGAATTCATCGGTCTTCGTACTTTTTATTGCTTCACGAACCACTTTAGAAGCTCCAGCTAAAGCATAAGATTTTCTCAATGATGAGTCATCGTGATAAACATCAGCAGCAATTTTTGCTGCATCGTTTATTTCTTCTACCAAAATTTTACTATTTATGTTTCCCTTAAGGATGTTTGTAAGGGATTTTCCTAGACAAGTCATTAGTTTGCCAATAATTTTTTGTCTGTTGATAATTTTGCTGTCCCTTTTTTGAGTTACTTCAGAGAGGGAGGCTGCGATTTCAGCATTCAATATTGGAGCAATAGCATTTTTGAAGTTATTGGGAGTCGGATATTTGTTACATATAGCTTCTCTAGCTTCTTTTTCTAGCCCATCACACATAATTCTTGACCATCTCAATGCAAGCTCAGGTCTGATGGGATCTCCGACATCTAATTTTTCTTCTCCTTCTTTCCCTAATGCCAGTAAGAACTCTTCTGGTAGATCTTCCACGTCTGTGAAGTGACAAATTTTGTTTTTTAAAAAGTACTAATAACATTTCCAATCAATTTATGACTTGTCTAGTATTAGGATTGCAACATATTTCAATATTTTGACTTTCGTCTTATCCTCATTGTGATAAGCTCTAAGTCAGTAAGTATTTATAATTTTAAATTGTGGTAAGTATCTTCATTTTGACTCGTCTAACCTCAAGTGTTAGCTCATGGTCAAAGTTTATATTGAAAATGTGTATCTTGCCTGGGTGGACAGTATAGATTTCTTACAACATTGTATTTTCTTGTAGTTTTGACTCGTCTAACCTCAGAGTGTTAGCTCATGGTCAATAGCTTTATTGGATTAGATATCGACTTGTCTATCCCTACAGCGGTAATAGCTCTAAGTCAAAATAATTGTTTCATTACAATGTTGTACAATCTATGTTGAATCTTAACTCTACTCTCCTCATGGTAGGTTGGTTCACATGATCGTTTTATTTTGACTTGTCTGACCTCAATGTGACAGCTCTAAAGTCAACTAATTTCACAAGATAATTGTTAGTTTATAAAACCCAAACACACCTGCATCATTTTCTTGTTCGGGGGGGCATACCGGTGGTGTTTTCGAGCGTCCTGTTTCTTCATTATCTTCAACATTTTCTTCTTGAACTTCCTTTGTTGTATTTTGTAACTTCTTTTGTAACTTCTTTATTTTCTTCCTAATGTAATCTTCATCTCTGTCTTTACTCTTCCTTTTTCCCATTTTTATCACTTTTAATCAGCAATTTTCGTCAATATTAGAAATCTGGACGAGTCGAAAACGAACAAATTTTCCTAATATAGGAAAAAGAGCGGCAACGAAAGGAAAAAACGCGGTAATAATTTTCCGGAAATAACATTTTTATTTCCTTATTTTTAAATAATTCGAATTTTAAATATTTGAATGAGGTGATTTAAATACTTTATTTAAATTTAGAACGAAAAAATGTCTGGTTTGAAAAAACAAACCAAAATAAAGTTTGCAAAACATTCATTTCTTCATGACCTAAGATCTAGAAATGTATGATTATCGATCTATATAAGTATGATTATAATGAAATAAGTAATTTATACCTGGTTTACATTGTTTTAATGTGTTTGTTGATGTCCAAAAACAATTGAAAAACGTTACCTTCGGTTTGTTTACCACAAACCTGATCCAATGAAAAATTGATAATGTTCACTTGTTTATCAAGATTTAATTCTCTCTTTATCCACAAACACTATTTCACTCATTGAAAACCATTTTAAACACAAACTTATCTCTTATAACCATGTAAAAACTTATTTTCCAAATTGTTTACGGAAAAAAACAATCTGACAGCGCGGCACAAATGACTGTAATGAAGTTAATTTAAGTGTTGCCATGCACGTTGAACGGACATGGTTCTTTCTTTTTTTTTTTAGAGCTTTGAAATTTGTGATGGCGCGGATACAATATCCTGTTACTACATGTAAAACCCGTCCTAGTTGAGGATTAAATATAATTCTTAACAACAAAAGGAATTAAACCATCCTCGGGTTAACCACAGAACGTTGCATGTGTATTCTCCAAAAACATTGTTTTCGAGTTATTCTTTTTATTTTTTCACCCTCTCCTTTGTCACGGCTGACAAACACATTAATAAATCTCTGGAATTGGCCCAGAGCCTGCGTCTCTTACTCTTTGATGGCTAATATTGTTCGAATAACTTGTTTTTCTACGGTTTTCTATAAGGAAGTTTGTTTAATTGTGCATGGTAAAAGTTTTATCGGTCGAACTTGGAGGATTTCTGATGATTTTTATGTCTTGTTGACACTTTGACAGGCTTTTATTTTTTATTATTATATTTGTTCATAGCGGAAAATATTTCATTACTTCTCTTTTAAGCGTCTCATAGTGAAAGTTGCTCAGTTTGATGCCCACAGTGCCCGCAGCAGTAGCTTTGTTTAATTTAAATATATAAGTATATAGGGTCCTTAATATGCTGACACTTTTTAAGGGGATGATCAGACCATCAAACTGAACAACTTTCTCTATGGGACCAACGACGAAATCGCGAAAAAAAATCAGCTGTTCCATACAAAACTGAAATCTTACTCGACCCAATTGTATGGGACAGCTGTTTTTTTTCGCGATTCCGACATTGGTCCCATAGATAAAGTTGTTCAGTTTGATGGTCTGATCATCCTCTTAAAACTGTCAGCATATTAAGTTGGACCCTGTATTATTATAACAGTAGGCAAGTATTAGGTAGCCTGCCAGTTAACATAGAATCGAATTTGTGGCCCACCTCCAACATTGGTAGCATTGGTCTAAAATAAACCACCCCATTAAATATTACTATCTTTTGTTACATCCCCTATAAGCATTTTAAGTCTGTTGAATTCCTAAAGGTGAATCTATAGTAGCCTGTAATGTGTGTAAAATACGATATTTTGGGTTCCTTTGGGAGCCTGCGATATAGTTGCCTCAACTAAGACCAGGAAATTCTCACTCGCTGTCCATTACGTTTACCTAAGACTCTAAGGCCGGGATTCAGAGACGATTTTTAAGTCTTAGCTCGAACTCCCGTATGTCAAAATCCATACATTTGTGTAGCTCGAGTTAAGACTAAAAAAATCGTCTCTGAATCTCGGCCTAAGACCTCTAACAAAAATTTTGAACATCGATTTTGTTGTTGACATGACGTTCAACATGACTATCACTTCTTTTACCTGCTAAGTAATTAGACTTAATAATGTCGTAATGGACGTTTGAATAACTATAGTCTTCTGTTACATAAGTTCTCAGTGGGACCTTAAAGACTACTTATTACTTAACTAAGAAAATGACTCTAAAATTTTGTGAACATTAGGCATAGAACAGTGCAGAATATTCTCCAAATATATTCAGAAAATTAGGTATTCACAATAACAAAAAATTTCTTATAAGGGACAAACATCGTTGTTTCGGCAAACTGTGCTTTCGGTATGTCGTGGTATCGGCGAAGTATTTTTTTCGGACTACCAATTGGTTGCTTTCGGGGTATCTTTGCTAGACTATAATCTTAATTTCTGAAGTTGCAGCTTCGGGATATTTCCTTTTTTTATTTAAAAACAAACTAATTGCTGCTGGGAAATTAAACCCACTTGGCTTCCTTCCATGTAACAACTTTGAACTCTCTAAAAGACCCTCAAAGACTTAAATGGCTAATAAATTTCAACACCCTCTCGGATATTAGAAAATTCTTTTTTATCTTAAAGTGATTTATTCGTCGCATTGTAATGACTTCCTTCATTGTAGAGATTGCGACGTTCTTTAACCTAACCTGAGGTGGTGATGGATCATAGTAGATATATTGATGATAAATGATAAAAATGTAGCCGTATGAAACTTAGTTTCCGATTATGATCTGGCGGAATCTGATTTGAATACTTAACTATTTAAACATGATCATGAGGCATTTGTGATACCTACCATAAAAATTATCTGACTTACCACATTACAATGCGTTGAGTTTCTGCCCCATTCAATTTCACCCTTGGAGAGGAAAGGCAATTGACCTAGTGTCCTATCGAAGGGTAGTATCTGGGCAACTTTAAATAGAGTTTGGCCGCTTAAAACAAGAATCTTAGGGTATTCAATAAGTTTATTAAAAGTCAAGTAACGTAACTTCAAAATATTTAGTTTTAGTTTTCTATCACGTTATCTAGTTATTTAGTTATTTTCTTATAATGTTTGTGACCAGTTTTTTTGTAAGATATTTAATTGAGAGCGAGGATTATGGTCGTGAGTTTTTGTGTGTATAAATAACTGAGTGTCTTGACTTAAAATTTGTTCTTATGTTTAATTTAACATCCTGTTAACCTGTCAAATCTCAGTATTTAGCAACTGACCTCGGCCTGGTTATCAACACATCGTTTAAACTTCTAATAACATCACGTTCGATGTTATCCTTGCGGGAGCGAGGAGGGAATAGCAATATCCAAACCAAAGGATTTGATTAAAGGGACAAATTATGATATGTCAATATCCGTACATGCTCCATTATTTATATGCCCTTGCTTGTATGTTATGAAGGTCAAGAGTAGCTTTACACATGTGTGTTTTATGTGGATCAATGTATAAATTCTCATAAAACTTCGACAACAGCGACAGATTTGTTACAATCGCAGACAGGTACAGAAGATAGTAATAAGTGCATAAGTGTGAGCACTTATACAGGCACTCGCTCTTCCTTACCCTCCTGAATCTGATGGAACGGGAAATCGATACGATCAGAGGCGGGGGTCGGATCTGTGGTTATAACTGGTAGCCACTCGCGGTGAGGGCATCTGAGATGTTGATGATTCTAGAAGAAATTAGTCGCCTTATACAACAGACGTCTGGGTTGGTGCTGTTCCCAGCTGCACTCCATACGGCATTCCCTGTCTGAGCTTGACTTAAACATTTGTACGTAACAGACCAATAAATCACCAGACCCATTGGCACCACTGTGCTGACGCATTTTTATCTAGGTACCGACCGACATCGCCACGGTTAAATGCTCTACACGATTTATGACAGAAAAAAACCCTTAACAAATGTAGAAACCTCGCACAGGAGTTATCTCGCGAAATTTAACAAAATTTATGGAAACGTTTTACACGCGTAATGCTAAAACGTTGCAGTTTAGTTCCGTTGGTTATAAAGAACACTTTGCTACTGCCAAATTACACAATGGTGCCAAAATGTAGCTCCTATTTCATATTTAGCAATTATTTCGCCTCCGAAATGTTGAATTTGGACGAAATTGCCTTCACATTTGACGATGGGAAAATCTGCTGTACATTTTCGTTAAGACTTACAACAATGCAATTTATGAACCAAACTTATTGTAATTCCGTCTTAAAATGTGAAAACACGACACTCATTAAATTTAGCCCATTTAGGGCTTACCTACTTGTGGGTGTACTTCTTAATTAAAATTTGAAATACTTGCTTCTTGATGAATTCGTAAATTGTGGTCTTTTGTGAAACTTGGATTGTTAACGTAGCTTCGGATGGCATTAACTAAAAGTTTGCAAACGCGCAGTTAGCTAGTATGTCGTGCATCGATTGTCATGTTGTTCACAACGAAAAAAAGTGTAATTGAAGTTAGGGATTTCATTCAAGTGATCATAATTTGGTTAAAATGCTTGCTGCAACGTTTTATAGTTACAATAAGTTCATTTAGCTAAGCATTCTATTTAGGGTTTCATTATGAATAAGGTATCAAGAGATAACTAGTCTTTTTGAAAGAAAACTTTGTGAGTAGCGGACAATAAGGACGGCTCAGTTTTCAGTTTGCAAACGCGAAAAATCTTATATTATCCAGATGCGTTCGATGTTTTCTCCACTAGAACATCGCTGAACTTGGACAATCTCTTTAATGTGCTTAGTTTGTTAGGTATTTGTAAAACACAACTTTTACGTAACTGTAATACGACATTTCTGACTGATTCATATGATATTCCTTCAATCTCCAAACGTGATACGTGACGAGGAACCATTTATGCGACCAGTGAAACCAAACGATCAAACTATGACACTTTTCTTTGATATATGATCAAATTAATTCTAGATCCGGCCTTTCTTACTACTTTTATCAAACTTCTATCTATAGTTTCATGTCTTAGGATACCATTTATGAAAAAATAATGCGTGTAACATACATGGAAGTAAAGTTATGGCTACTTATAAAATATCATTTAATGTTTTGACTGACATATTCGGTACTTGCTTAAATAAGTACGCTATAAAATTATTAATTTTGAGTTAGATGGTACTTGCAGCACTCTGGAAAAAAACAGTATCTTGAGTTAGAGTTTTCTATTATCTACAATACTTCAACAAATCAGTTTTTGATGACTTGATAAAGTATTGTAGATAATAGAAATACAAAATAATGTAGATAAAGACAATACTTAAGCCCATATTAATAAATACATTGTCCAGATTATTCCAGCTCATAAAATTAGGGTGAGTCCTCTTGGTTAGCAAAATAACATTCCATAGAACAAAACACAAAAGTGCTTGAGATAAAAATGGCGTCATTAAAAATATAGTCCAACATTACCGTAAAATGTTACGTTAGTATTTCACATGGTGTTATCCAGGAACTGGTGCTTTCCTCGTTCAAAGCGTTTAAAGGATCACCATAGACATCCAGCAAAGAGATGCTGCCAACATTCTGCTCCTCTGTTTCCATCTTAACTCCTTGTTAGATAAATGTAGTTTTAGTTTCATTGATGGCGTAAAAGGCGTTTTAGGTATAAATTAATGTTAGCTACAGTTCAAATTTAAGTTCTATTTGATCTTTTGGCAGATTCGTTGAATTAAAGAAATTCCCTATAAACTTGGAGATCGCGCTTTAGAACAAGTGAGACAATTATAGTTCTAAAGTACCTAATTAATGTCTTTCAAAGGTAGATATATAAAATCTGCAACGTATAAAATGATGTCCGTTTTTTCTGCTGGGTCATTATTTCGGTTGGTTAGTGTTACTGTATATTCTATAGTTAAACCACATAACATTGGGTACGATATTTTTGGGGCTTCTACACTACTATTTTCCTTCGATCTCCACATTCCGTTTATACCCAAGTAGGTAATACAGGCCTAAATTAGGTGAAAAAAGGGGTGAATCGGAATGAGAGATAATAAGCTTCAAACTTGTATCATCGTTATGACAGATATTTTTAACATAAAATCTCATGTACTCGAATCAAGATATTCAAGATCTAAGTCCAAAAAACAGTTTTTTTTTAATCTCTGCTTTTTATGCTCTACACGACTTGGAGTTATTAAAAAAGGACATTGAAATGATTTATACAAATGTATAGCTTATCTCTCATTCCGAGTTTGAACCCCTATTTTTATTTACAGGACTAAAGTTACTACATTACCGCGATTCTCGCCAGCTTATTCAATTTTTTTGCTGACATTCATCCAGTATTCCTTACATTTACGTGTCTATGGAAGGAAAGGCTCAATGTTTACAATATGTTTCCCTTTGCCAGCCTTTCTTTCGGCTGTTCAAAACAACTTCATATATTATTCCGGGGTGATAAACGCTTGCTTTGCTGGTAAAGCTCTCGGTGACATTTGCAAAACTGCCGACGTTATCGTCTGCTGCCAGTAAATGGGGTTTTGCTAAAAAGTAAGCCTACTCATAATATGTAACGTGAAGTATTCTTTGTGTATAAAAAGTACACGTTTCTTTTGAATTTTTATCCATGCCTTTTTTTTATATTTAGACGTCAAAAACATTTTTAGGTAGGTGTAGTACCTACATAAACCTGAACAATTCTCACTATGAAGTAAACATCGAAATCGTGTAAAAATCACATTATACTTACAGGTTGTAAAAAACACGTCGAAAAAAACAACTGTCCCATACATTTGAGTTGAGTAGGTAGTAAAGTGGTTCAGTTTGATGGTTACCCCTTTGAATATAACTAGGGTATTTCGCTACACTCTGTATAATTCTGTGGTTAATACAAAACATGGTACAATTTTTTTTTGTTCGTAAAACTTTCTCTGATATCTTTATTTGATATTATGGAAAAAATTATCAAAGTTTAATCATTACAAAAGATAAAATAATCCATACTTCCCAAACCCCAGTTGGAGAGGTTGTACTTTTAAATGAGCATCAAATAAAATAAAATCGAATGTTTCAATTTAATAATAGTTGATTTGAAATTCCACTAAAAACTCGGAATAGCGAAAAATAAACAAAGAACAGTAAACAATAAGCTGATCTTGGTTTCCTTACGAAGTTTTCCTTCGCCGTTTCAAAGCAGTCGGTATTTTTTTTCACCGCTGCCACTGTAACTCCTGTAAACCAGGATCAACAGTGACCATTCACAACACTAGACAATGAAGTCCAGCGAGACCGGGGGATGACTATAATCTGTCTTGGAACCCGCAATGAATTAATCAAAGAAGATAGGAGGAGTAGGAAAAAGAAAAAGAAAAAAAAGAGTAGCAGTTGGTATTCCGTACATAAGTTAATAAAACTCATTGGTGCATGGCACGGATTCGAACCCGGCCCCTCGTGATTTAGTGTCCATACCTATCCTCAACGCGTCATCTACACTCTCTGGAATGTCAATAAATTTCTGACTTCTCGCAAGGTTAATTATGAATTAAAAGGTGGATGGAACCATAGATTAAGGCTTTGTAAAGTACCTATTTTAAAGTTCAAAAAATCAAATAAAAATTGAAGATATTCGATTTGACGTTCCACTAAAAACTTTGAAACAACGGAAACAAAACAAAGAACAGAAAACAATAAGCTGCAACTGTAACAAAATAAACTTTGTACAACAGCTAAAGGATGTAGGCAGACAGCAATGACAGGCCACGACAGCAAATAACAGGAGGAACGGAGCGGATTGCGAGTACAATGTTAATAAATGTCAGTTTTCTTGCTATGTTTATTATGAACCAAACAAGGTAGAAGGCGTGTTGAATTGCTCTTTTAAAGATGACATCAATCTAAAACTGCTTCATTTGCCCTCATCCGTAAGTAACATTGTTTTACTTCATCTGGTGAACCAAGGAATCGTTTGGCCGTTGATAATTATTAACGCAAAGATCAATCAATGTAATAGATGATATTTAGGATAATTTTAGGCCTTTCTAGTTTGAGATACATCATTTTTAATTGGAATAATGTAGGTAACAATACAGTTCATGTACCTAACTCACTGTGCGTTAACCTGGTGCTGTCACAGATTCATTCCATTTTTTTTTCAGCAATATTTTTTGTAACGAATAACTAATTCTAACTCTAAATTTTAGTATTTGAAATCAAATTTTTATTTACTACCCTTTACATCCCACTGCTGGGAACACCTCTATTCTGGGCAAGCTCTGGCCACTTGTCATCAAAGCGTCCTGTTCATCCCGCCATCTCTTCCTGACGACCTGGACGCTGACGAACATTTTCTGAAATAAAGGTCGTAACTATTTTTTCCCACCTCTCCTGGTGTATTCGACAGACAATCAAATGCTTAATGTAATGTGTAATTATTTTAACTAATGCTACTTATGAGGAACACAATAGGTTGGTACATAAGATGTTTGTTTATGTATTTGATAAATAAATAAAAAAAAATCAATTAAACATTAAACATCTTACTGAGCTAAAAAAATTGGCTTTACGATTTAGGTTTCTTGTATACACCCAAATATAAGCTAAATATATCTAGGATAATATCAAACAAAACAGCTTTTCGAATTCTATAGTAAAACTTGGACCGGAGATGATTCCTTCATGGGATCTACCCTTGAAATCTTAGACTTAAAATTTTTATACCTTACCATTTTTTCAGACGAATACGGTTTCCGGAATGTTTTATTTCGCAGAAGTAGGTATCTATTATATTATGAATTCATAGATTCACAGTAGCCAACCCACCAGTGCCCGGAGGCTTTAGGATATCCCAGGGGAACCTTAACGGAATAAAAAATAGCCTATAAAAGTCTACGTCATGCCGGATCCTTAAATATGGTCACTAAATAAGAAAGTATCCGTTGATTCCTTTGGAGAATTCTTATTTGTTGTTTCACGAAATACGACTCATAAAATGGTTTCGGAAAAGTAGGTAGGTACCTACGAGATTTTTAATTTTCTTCTCATATAATATCGACATTATTTTTTGGTGCTTTAATTAAATATTCTACGTCTGTAGTCTTTATAACATAATATACAGGATTCTTCTTAATAGGCTGACACTTTTTAAGGGGACGATCAGACCATCAAACTGAACAACTTTCTTTATGGGGCCAACATCGAAATCGCGAAAAAAATTACTGCTGTCCCATACATTTGGCTCGAGTAGGTTTGCAGTTTTGAATCGAACAGCTGTTTTTTGTTTCGCGATTTCGATGTTGGTCCAATAGAGAAAGGTTCAGTTTGACGGTCTGATCATCCCCATAAAAAGGGCTGACATCATTAAGACCCCTCAACCAAACAACAATGAACCCTCATCTTTGTTTTATGAACAAAGTTTCAACATCAAGTCTATATTTATGCCCCAAGCGACAAAATACCCAACATTTTTATTAAAATATGAAGAGCCGTCAAGTGTCACCAAAACTTCTAGTTTCAAGGTAAGTGTCAACAAAATAAACGTACCAAGAGATGTTAAAACTAAAACCGCAATGTATCCTCACTAATTTATCGCTCTTGTTTTAGTTTGGTCCCTTTGTTATGTACTAACATTCAGACATAGTGTTTACTTTGTCTCTGAGTGTAGTTAGGTTACTTTATTCCTCTTTAGGCTATAAAAGAGCTACAATATCGCGACGGTTTTATGATGACTGTCATTATTTGTGTGATGGTGGCCAGTCTTAGACTGCTTATATGAGGACAAGATACGCGTGTAATTCTACTAACAAAATTTTCTGCCATTTTTTGCGGGGATTGTGGTAGCACGAGATACGCAACTTTGAATTTTATTCCATTAGTTTAGATTCGAATTTTGAAAGTTAAAAATCATGAAAAACAGTGTCGTGTGAATCCCAAGCGTCATAAATTCGAAATTATTTTTCCGCAATTATAGGCTGTCGCGTTTAGTGATAAGGTATAAAATTGAATGTAAATGCGTAAGATTTTTTAATCTTGAACGTTGGGGGAAATTCTAAGGCGAGGCGGGTCCGTATATAAATCGTCTAAGTGGCCAGTCAGGCCCTGTACCCGGACCGAACTTCGTTGTAATAGAGTTGACATTGGAACAAAAACGTTCACGCAATTGCGAAGTTCGAGTGTCCGGGTAGACCCCCTGTTTCCCTTGGTTATCGTACAGTCAACATCAAAAGTAAATTATGACGAAAGTAACATTCAAAATTAGTATGTGATACTATATTCGAGTAAGGGCTGGTTAACAGATATAACATCGAATAACTACATTATGAATAAAGTTATCTGTCTGTTTACCTGTCTGATAATTGGCCACTTTATTTTTCAATCGTCATTTATTCCACGGATAGTTATCTCACTGAATATTTCAACTCAGTCAACTCAAACATCAGAAAGGTGAAACAAATATACTGTATACACAAGCGTTAGAGTAGGACAGACTGTTGTGTTAATTTTCTGTCAAGCTAGCGTCACTATTATTTGTAGGTTATGTTTGTATTGTTTGTGTTTGGTTCGACATCAGTAAAGTTGTTTGCAAGGAATTTACTTTGTTATCTAATAGAAACTACCTATCTGTTGCGATGGAATCTAAAAAGAGAGAACGTTCGGCAAATTTTAACCTTTCTGAGATTCAATGACTTGTAAGTTTAGTGGACAGGTTTAAAGTTATTATTGAAAATAAAAAGACTGACGCGGTGACAAAGATAAGGAGGCTGCATTGAAGAAAATTGAGGATTCTTTCAACTCGTGTGGAATCACAACAAGTGTCCGTGCATGGAAGACATTAAAACTAAAGTACGAGGGAATTGAAAAAATACAAAAAAGAAATTATCATTGCAAAGGCAGGAAATGTATAGAACTGGCGGGGGACCTTCAAATGCTCCTGATTTCAACGATTTCGAGGTAAAGGTGCTAAGGATTTGCTCCAACATAAAAGGACTCGAAGCCCGTCACGACAGCGATACTATAGGGTCCTTCTTAATACGCTGACCCTTTTTTATGGGGATGATCCGACCATCAAATTAAACAACTTTCTCTTTGGGACTCATGTCGAAATCGCGAGAAAAAAATCTGCTGTTCCATACTAAACTGAAATCTTACTCGACCCAATTCTATGGGGCAGCAGATTTTTTTTTTCGCGATTTCGACATTGGTCCCATATAGAAAGTTGTTCAGTTTGATGGTCTGATCATCCTCTTAAAAAACTGTCAGCATATTAAATTGGACCCTGTATATCAAGTAGATATTAGTCAAGTCAAGACTTTAAAACATGATGAACTTACTTATCTCCTAAAATACAAGTTTTATACCTATCGACATCCTAATGTGAGAAGATGTACATGAATAAAAAATTTTGATCTCTAAGTAATAATAATGTCTGTGTCCCAATTACTGAACCTCACATTAGTAAAATTATTTTCCGGTACCAATTCCTGTCGGGGAAGTTATTTCGTTTGAAGTGGATCCATTTGAACATTTGTGATTTAAAACTATTCTCATTTTATCTATAACTTTGGTAGCTAAATATTGAGTTGTTCAAAATTAATTAAATTTCTAATTTCGCTATAGTTCATTGACTTTTGCTGTTGACTGTACTAGGTAAATGAGAGAGGGAATGTCAGCCACCTGGCTGCTTTATAATACCACTAGCTTTTATCCGCGACTTCGTCTACGTTGAGTTTAAAAAAGTTTGTTATGTTAATCAAAAAGGAACATAATATTTAAGGTCAAAAATGTTGTATAGTATAAGTATACAATATTCTTGAATAATCTTAAATATTATAAAAATGTAACAGAAGTGTTGAAGTGTTGTTCTACAGATGTTTACAAACAAAAATGACGTTATGGTTTTAGGTGTCCCTGACTCCAAATCAACCTTTTTTAGAATTTTTGTGTTTGTTTGTGCGAGCAAAACTACTGAACCGATTTTGATGAAACTTTTTTTAAAGCTTAAGATCTGACTTAAAATCTAACTCAAAATTGTGCAGATGAAGTCGCGGGTTAACTCCAGTAATAGATAAATGTATAAAAATCTAGCTTTTCGGGAACATGTCAATTTAAATAGTTTCAATGATGGATGCCAACTATTCCCATGTACGATTTTTCGTGTAATATTTCGTAAATATGAAAATTTAATCTGAAATAGATCTCTACGGATCGTTAGACCAGACAGAATTCGGAATTTATATAACCCGTTGACCTGTAAAGTTATTCCTTAACAATTTCCTTAAAAATTCGCATTCTTGACTTGAACTGTTATTAAAATGTTTGGATCATTTGTTACGAATACCTCGACATTGTTGAATTTCGAAATACCTACCTTTGTTTAACGGGATAATGTTTAAAATTTCATTTCTGTGAAAAAAACGAACATTAAGGCGACGAGGAATGATAATGATAGCTTCACCACAACAGTAATTACGTCTAAATAAATAAATAGATATACCTATAAACATGACAGTTAACACTAGAATTTCAATAAATCTGCTAAGTTCCTGATCTCTATAATTTTGCACAAAGATAGCTGCATTTTAGATAGATTTTGCTATCACAGATTTTCTATAACTAAGCAGAAAAACGTGTCTTGCGCGTTAATTTGTTAGCAGCAACTTTTCTTATGATTTTATTATTACTGACTATTTGTACTAAACATTTAATTTTATAGAATTCTAGCTGTACCCGGCATGCGTTGCAATGCTATTTTTTCAAAACGTTTTTTGTCATAAAGGTCTTCGAGTATGCACGCAACTACCCAGCAAAGTTTCATCTCAATCGGTTGGTCGATGTATAAGTCTATTAATCTGAGATATACCTACAGTCCGTGAGCACTTAGAATAGGATTCGGCTGTCGGGTAAAATCGGTTATATTCGTATAATAGATAAGATCGCGGCTAGTATATAACCTTCTTAAGCTCGGCCGATGAAGATCTTTTTGAAATCAGTAACAATTAGGTAAACCCCCGAAAAGTAAATTGCACGAATATAAACGATTTCATCCGACAGCCGAATCCTATTCTAAGAGCTCACGAACTGTACAGCAGTTTTAGATCAATGGTTCACGACATTTCACGCATTACACTCTATTGAAAAAATTTATACACTTAAAAAATACAGATTTTGCCTATCTCGTCACCTATAAACAGTTTTCCACGGCTGTAGTCATTATTTTATCGTATGACTTTGCAAATAATTAATACTCGGTAAATCCGACCTGTCATCGCTTCGGTTAAGTCTTTAAGCCTTTTTAAGCCTCACGATTTCGTATAGGTAATCCTCAACTTATTAAACTGTAAAAGTGTTAATGTTTTTAACCCTTTTAAATCCTTGTTTTTAAATGCAGAACCGATAATGGTCGACCCAAATGTAGAAAGTATTTGTAATAGCGCAAACTTATCTAAATCAAACCTTTGCTTCTCGTACCAAAGTGTATGGAAAATTAAAAAGCTGGTAAATTTCACTATTGTTATGGTATGGTGGTAAAGTTACCTGATGGGCCGCGTCGCCGCGCTGAGAATTTAGTGTTCTAATTTATTGGTTTTTATGGCTTAGCATAGCATAGCATATGCTCACGACTATATTCCCCGAGGGGGTAGTCAGGGATATTCTGAAACCTCAGAACATCCACGTTTCACCAGTAGTACCGAAGCCCTTATGGTTTTATGGCCTTTCTGTGTAATGTTTATAATAACAAACATATTGTAAATAAATTGGATTTCTACTTAAATTATCTACAATATAGTATTTTGAATTCAACAATATTGTACTATGAATGAACTGTATGCGATATACATGGTCCTTCTTAAAATGCTGACATTAAGGGGATGATCGGACCGTCAAACTGAACAACTTTCTGTATGGGACCAACATCTAAATCGTGAAAAAAAAATCCGCGGTCCCATATATTTGGCTCGAGTACGTTTGCAGTTTTGTATGGAACAGCAGATTTTTTTCACGATTTCGATGTTTGTGCCAAAGGGACAGTTGTTCAGTTTGACGATCTGATAATTCCCTTAAAAAAGTTTCAGCATATTTAGAAGGAACCTATATAACTGTGTGCATATTTTTATTGCTACTTTATATTAAATGTTACTAGGTCAAAGGAAAAAAAATCAACATTTAAAATACTTCGTTCTGTAAACCAACAATATTTTATTCTGGCTTTTGTTAAATAACTCCATTATCAATCGTCTGCCCACCCTTATTATTACCGTCGTGATTTTGAATGAGCGCAATCAATTCTCCAGGCTTCATGAACAAGATTTGAATTTAAAGTATCTTCAATGAATGGTCTAAAATATTGAAACAATTTCCTTCGCTCAAAGGACTAGATTGTTTTATTAAGTAATGTTGGGATTTTGGTACGCTATTGTTTTGTAAATATCTGAAATACTTACCTTTTTCTTTCATTATTTGATCTGTTGCTCTATCAAGTCGAAATTCGCGCTTGAAGATGCACAAAAGAACATATTTTTAAGTTCTACACAGAATGGGGCTTGTAGATTCTGCTGTGAAGCAGAGGGAACGCCCACACACCTTACGAAGTGCTCATGCACAGCAGGATTCGCCATCTGAGTGGGTACGTGGTAACACCTACTGACATTAGGGACCTCCCCTCCAAAAGCAAAACACGGTTCATGAAGTCTGTGGTCTTAGGAAATGATCTTTAGGTCTAGTGACAGCTACAATAGATCTGTTCAGGTCGCGGTAGTTATTGGTCATTGACCAAGCCCTTACAAACAAATAATAATAATCTTTTAAAGTTTTATTCATCATCTGCAGTAAATAAATAATAAATAAATATCTTGGACACCGTCACACAAATTATCTAGTCACATTTAAAGTACCTGAATCTAGCCTGGACTTGAGTTATGATGACTAGACAACGATATAGAATACAGATATAGATACAAACATCCATGACTCGGGTACAAATATTCATATTCATCATACAAATATTTGTCCCTTACGGGATTCGAACCCGCGACCCTCGGCACAGCAGGCAGGTTCACTACAGACTGTGCTATGGGGCAGTATCGGGTCATCCTTTATATGATGACACTTTTTTAAGGGGATAATCGAACCATCAAACTGAAGAACTTTCTCTATGGCACCAACATCGAAATCGCGAATAAAAAATCAGCTATTCCATACAAAACTGCAAACCTACTTGAGGCAAATGTACGGGACAGCAGATTTTTTTTCGCGAGTTCGATGTTGGTCCCATAGAGAAAGATGTTCAGTTTGACGGTCAGATCATCCTCTTAAAAAACTGTCAGCATATTAAGTTTGACCCTGTATGCTGACTCTTTTTTAAGGGAATGATCAGACCGTCAAACTGAACATCTTTCTCTATGGCACCAACATAGAAGTCGTGAAAAAAAAATCTGCTGTTCCAAACAAGACTGCCAACCTACGGTTTGACGGTCAGATTATCCCCTTAAAAAAGTGTCAGCATATTAAAAAAGACCCTGTATATTAGTGAACGATGGAGACTCTAAAATATCTCTAAAATTTTGTTTAGAGGAAAAAATTCCCATTACCCGCTTCCCAGCGATACCAATTTTAGCAGCATAGCGGCCTAAAACATGATATGGCTATAATCTGTGGGCCGAACCCAGAATATTGCATTCCTGAGAGAGATTACCTACTAACATGGCGCAGAACCATTCGCAAAACAAACTTATTGACATAGTTTCAGTTTCTGAACTACCTATCTATCTACCTAGTGAAATGGAAAACATGGTATTTTACTATTTTCATTATGTTCAAATTGTAAACACAATTTATTTGTGAAATAATTTATTTGTTACTTTGGTCCCACATTCCACTATGCTATACAACGTGTTAATGAATAAGCGCAAAACCGCATACACCCCAACTGATTTATAACAAAATTATTAGTTTGAAACAATAATTTAATTATTTTGATAGATAAAATTTAAAGTTATTCGCATTTTAAGTTTTCAGGCAAAAACGATTTGTTATCATTTCAGCAATGAATGAAAGCGCTAACATGCTCATGGATACATTTTAGGAGGTATCAGGACATTTGAGCGAATCCCTTTGCGCGAAAGACATTTGAGCGAAGGACATTTGCGCGAAAAAAATTTGAGCGCAAAGACGTTTGCGCGAAAGGACACTTGCGCGAAAAAAAATTGAGCGAAGGACACTTGAGCGAATGGACATTAGCGCGAATGGACATTTGCGCGAACGGGACATTAGCGCGAATGGACATTTGCGCGAACGGGACATTAGCGCGAATGGACATTTGCGCGAACGGGACATTTGCGCGAACGGGACATTTGCGCGAACGGGACATTTGCGCGAACGGGACATTTGCGCGAATGGGACATTTGCGCGAAAAACGCCCTAGAGCCTAAACGGCTTGATGGATTTTGACGTGTGAGATGTCGTTGGATTCGTAAAAATTGTGGGAATAACATAGGGTATATTATTTTAATATGGCGTCTACGAATCTAAAAAGAGAGTGAGAATAAACAATTTTCTTTGTAAAAAATTACAAAATGGGTATTATACGAAAACTAGTGACGAGCAGATTTCAAATACATTCTCACAATTTTTACGAATCCAACGACACCTCACACGTCAAAATCCATCAAGCCGTTTGGGCTCTAGGGCGTTTTTCGCGCAAATGTCCCGTTCGCGCAAATGTCCAGTTCGCGCAAATGTCCATTCGCGCTAATGTCCCTTTCGCGCAAATGTCCATTCGCGCTAATGTCCATTCGCGCTAATGTCCATTCGCGCTAATTTTCCTTCGCGCTAATGTCCATTCGCGCTAATGTCCATTCGCGCAAAAGTCTTTCGCTCAAATGTCCATTCGCGCAAAAGTTTTTCGCTCAATTGTCCTTCGCGCAAATGTCCTTCGCGCAAGTGTCTTTCGCTCAAATGTCCCAGATCCATTTTAGGAATCTTGTTTTGGTAGTAAGTAGGGTGAGAGTTTCCAAGCGGTGGGTTGTGATCGAGTTCAGTAAATTTTTAATTTTACAAATAAATTTAAATATTTTGAAAAAAAAAATACCTATATTGAAAACATGATAATTCGATTCTGCTCTCGATTCTGAACAAACTACTTTTTAGTTTTGCGTTAATTCATTAACACGTTGTATAATGAATAAGTATTATGATAGACATTACAGTTTGAACCGTCCTTCGTTGCGTCGAAAATAATAATTTAAAGACTGGTTGTTAATAATGGGTGTTTTATTACGATTAAAAATGGGACAAATATGAAAAATATCCTTCACATTCTTGGGTTATAGCTTGGCCAAAAGAGTAAAAAAAGGGGAACTGAATATTTTGTTACAAAATATTGGATAGTCTTGCCAGGTTATGAGTGATTTTGACGTTCTTGCAATGAAAGTGGGTCAGTAAATTGTTGTCTATTTTTATGGTCATGCTACGTAAAGCTATTTATATTTCTGCTATTGCATCTGTTTAATAATTTTAAACCCTACTTTGCTTTAAAGTCAAACGTGGTTGAATTTTGATAGTTTTCAGTTAAAAAGCTTTATTACTGTTTACTCGAAACTACCACAAATTTTAATATCAGAATCATGCGAATGTATTATTAAAATACATTTTTGAGAGTTAATCTAGAATTAAACATTTTAAGGTAGTTTAGGTACCTATATTTGAGTTCCTGATTATTTGGCAGTGTTACAACTGCCATGATCACGGGATGACTGAGGAACTGAAGGTAGATTTTTAAGAGCAGACAAATCAGTCTACCCTCACTCTCATATCGGGAACTCAAATATACCTAAACGCGGTAAGAATCCGTTAAAATGTTTAATTCTAGATTATTATTAAAATGTTTATAAAAAGAACATTATAATACGTAGGTATTTTTTCTGTCGAATCGATAGTGTAACATTGCTTGCTGTCGTAGTACAGGGTTTCCAACCAGCTTTAGAGGATTGAACTTGGCATTAACCATCCTTATTTTTAAATTGTTTTGAATATCTAAACCTAGACGGCTTAGAGGATTCAGCAAGACGGTCACCGGTCGCTGTGGTGGACTTCGGTCAGATTAGTTTGCATTTTCTATAACTTCTATTCTTTTTTTCCCTTTTTTAGAATAGTGACTCGGGTTCGAATATTAAATATTGGAATTGTACACGTCACACGAATATTTGTCTCTGCGGAACTCAAACCTGCGATGCTCGTTTTCGCAGGAAGGCATACTAACCAACCAATAGCTAATCACCACTGGTACCAACAAGCTTATCGCGATTTATTTTAGTCTTTAAGCGGCCATGGGTCATCAGCATAGGCCTTAACATCTTTTTTGCAGATGATTTAAGCAGTGTTGAAGGAGAAGAACTTTATCTCATGACTGTACAGAACCATGGGTATGTACAACGAAAAAAGTGTGATCATTAACTCGAATATCGTGCTTATTCGCAACCGTGGCAAAGAATAAGAACGAAAGCACGTAAGCAAAAGCAATTTAACGTTAAGGAGGTCTCGACTAAAACTTCAGTTCAAATGTGAAAATTCTAGAGTTGACTGAAAATGTTTTCAAGAAGTACGTACTGCTGTATTACGGCGGAATACTTTCTAATTTCGTATGAATTCTTTCGTTTAAATTCTTGTCATGTAGTTAGGTAATATCGCTATCATGCCGGCTAGATCGAATATTTTGATGTAGGGTACGCTGACCATCCGAGCATGAAATAATCTCAAGTTTCCGAGGAAAATTTCGCGTCACAGCATTCAGCCAAATATTGTCCGATGCATTCGTATTTACGGTTGACTGAAATGCTTCGTTGATAATGCAATGTTGGAGTTTAAAATGTTATAAATGTAGCTTATTTCAGCGTCAACAATAATAGTTTCTGAAATGGGTCACCTGAAATGCATTACATTACGATTTATACAATTTATGGGCTCGACGATTTTTGTTATAACAAAGATCATTGGTGTTGCGTTTGCGTAGAGTATGGACACTCAATCATGAGGGTCTGGGTTCGAATGGACCACATGCTATGTAACAATGAGTTTTTCAAACGTGTGCACGTTACACCAACAGCTCTCTAACGTTGAAGGAAAAATCGTGAAGAAATCGAAGAAATTCGGATGCATATGTGCCGTTCCAATCCGCATTGGCCGCGCTTGGTTTATCAACGCCCATACACCCTCTCTGAGTGTAGGCATGTGCATGATGATAAAAATCATAAAAAAAGAGAGATTGTGTATATTGACTAAAATCATCTTTGACATTATCGGTTAAGAACTACAATCAATCATACTTTATTTTACACCAAAAAATATAGTAGGTATCAATCAATCAAATCAGCCCACATTAACCCACTGCTGGGCATAGCCCCCCTTATTGCGCCATTCTTCACGGCCCTGTGCTAATCTGATCCAATGCGACCCCGTCACCCTCACAATGCCATCAGACCAAAGTGCTGGCGGTCTGCCTACTGTCCTCCGTCTCTCTATAGTAGGTATACAGAGAGTAAACAAACTGGAAATATAGAAGGTACAAAAATAGGCGGTCTTATCTCTAAAAAGCGATTTCTTCCATACAACCACATCAGCGTCTACATTTAGGTAGCTGTACCATATAGCAGCTATTGTATTGTCAATGTTTAATGTTCTTTGCATGTATCATAAACTCATAAAACGTGTCCTTTGACTATTTATATGTGGACTGGTTACGCGTGTAATTCTACTAACAAACATTTCTGACACTTTTTGCGGGGGGCGAGGTAACATGAAATCCGCAACTTTGGATTTTATTCCCCATAACTTTAGATTCTAATTTTGAATGTTAAAAATCATAAAAAGTAGTCTCGTGTGAACCCCAAACGTTCTAAGTTCAAAGTTATTATTTCGCAATTATAGGCTGTCTCGTTTAGCGACAAGGTGTAAAATTGAATGTAAATGCACAAGATCAATTGTGCTTATACCGTGGCAGAGGGGAAATGCTACCGCAAGGCTAGTCCTTATAATAATTAGTCAAAGAACGTGTCACAATAAAAGGTACCATAGAGTTTTTAAGCCTTTGTGGCATTTTGTACACAAGTTGTACACACACCGAAACACATTAGCCCAAACGTGGGGGATTAGCAATGTTTTGTGCAAACAAACACTCGCAGCTTTGCATAGAACGCAATGCTTTTCGGATGCAGTGTTCCACATTACCATATGAATGGGACGTATTTTCCTGAAAGAGATTATATATACTTTGTAGTGTTAATGTCGTTGTTGTTATCCAAAGATTTAACTCTGATGCTCATTTGTTAATTTTAACTGAGAAAGAGAGTGATATTCAGTGCTCCGCAAGCGATTTTTATTTTACTTTGAGGACGTGAGTTCAAGGTGTTTGGTAGTTAGATGCGTTACTTTTAAGGGGATGATCAGACCATCAATCTGAACAACTGTAGCGCCATATTGAAAATCGCGAATAAAGATGGCTTTTCCATACAAAACTGCTGTACTATTCGACTCAAATATACCAAACAGCAGTTGTGTTTTTTAGCGAATTCGATGTTAGTCCCATAGACTGAGAAAGTTATTCCGTTTAATGGTAATCACTTTAAAAGGAACTTATCTAACAACCAAACACCCTGTATATTGTTATGCTTAGGTAAACACAGGTAATAAAAAATTACATATCATGACGTACAAGCAATAAACTAAGCCATCCAAAAAATTTTATTCAGCACTCGTTCTTGTTTTAGTTTCTCATATAGCTATGGTTTTTTTAATGGCATGCGTTGCGTCAGTTCGCTTTTTCGTCAAAGCAACAAGAAGCAAAGTTAGATTGGTATGTGTGGTATTCACGAATTGCGAGCTAGGGTTAGTTAAGGACAAAGCTTTCGCAGGAGACGGAACCTTAGTTAGTCTTGCGCACTATGGGCAGTAAGCCTCGATACGATCATTGCTGACTTGATAATCTTTACACTACAGCATGAGTAGGTTTTGTCATACAATACAAGGTGTTACAAAAGTAAAAATAAACAATTAAAACTTTCAAGGGGGTTGTTTAGACCAACTGAACAACTTTCACTATGGGACCAACATCGAAATCGCAAAAAAAAAATCATCTGTCCCATACATTTAGCTCGAGTAGATTTGTAGTTTAGTATGGAACATCAGATTTTTTTTCGCGATTTCGATATTGGTCCTGTAGTGAAAGTTGTTCAGTTTGATGTTCTAAACCACCCCCTTAAATGCATATTTGTATTTTTGTAACACCTTGATGAAATGAAAGAAGAAGAAACGAACTGCGTTCTATTTGTTTCATAATTCATACATACATACATACATATTCTCACGCCTATTTCCCACTACTGGGGTAGGCAGAGACAACAGATCGCCACATGCTACGATTCTGACACAAATCTCTCGCCTCCTCAACATCCATAAGTCTCTTCATACAAGCTCGTCGGTTCCGGGTACATTTTATTTGTTCGATTTATAAGTAATATCATGTGTTTCAGAGCTATACTTAATTATAATTGAGTCCGGAAATAGTACAACTTTCACATATTACATTTTCTTGCTTATTTCACATCTGATTGATTCCAGAGTTGACCTTTAATACCTTTTATATGTTAGTAATTACTTATACCTATTTATTTTCGATGTCAACCGCAGTCGTTTTTCCTCATCAAGTTAAGATGGGTCATGCCGTTCGATCTATCGTGACCTCGATTCTTTTACCCCTTTCGGTTTTGCTTTATTACCTTTGGTTACCCAAACGTAGGTTACCAGATTGAACGCTCATAGTGGTTGGGGGTAGGGCTGCCATCCGTCCGGGTTTCTCCGGATTTGTCCTAGGTCTGGTCCTTGATAAGCGTCTGGGCGGGGTTGTCACAGAAGTTTCCGGGGAAAACCCGGACATGGAAAAATGAAAATGATATTGAAAATTAAGTACTATACGACGCCTGGCGCGTTCATAATTTAGAGCGTTATAGAAAATTGGCAAAGACCTATAATTATATTGTAGAATAATTTCGTGCTTGCTTCGCTCGCTCCTGTTTTTTTAAATATATTAAATTGAAACGATCTAGTCGCATACCAAAATTTTGTAATTGTAATTATTGTAAATCAAGTTTGCTTCGCTCCCTCTAATTTTATTGTATCGCTCCAGGTTTCGGATTGTATTAACAACCTAGTCATCCTATTTATTTTAGTTAAATTTTTAACAAAGCGCGAGGTTGAAAATAACCACGAATATTGTTATTTTATCAATGAAAAACATTGTCAAATTTCAGATTTTGCTGAAATGTCCAGGGTTTTTATTCTTTGTCCGGTGATTTTGGTTATGGCAGCCCTAGTTGGGGGTAACCACAATGTCGGAGATATTAACTGCCAATGCGGTTTTCGCATTCGCATCAAAGAGAATATAGGTATGTGTAAGGCAGCGCTGACATCTGATAATATCGTGGGATCATGGACACACAGGAGCTAGGTAATTCGATTGTGTACTGTCGCTGTCGAAATAGAATTAGGGTACGTCAAATTGAACTGAAATGGACGTGAATTGAACAATTGTGTCGGATTTGACAACATCAAATAGGATTGTTTGATGTTTTTTTTGGAATCGTGTTTTGTAGGTAAAAGCTACTGGTATGTAAACTTGTAATTCGGTCTAATTTGACTTACCTACCTACTGTTATTTTTCCGAATCCGCCCAAAAAAATGCTATTTTTGAATCGTGAAATTCAAAAATTACTATGAATTTTGTAATTTTCGTCTGCAGATTTGAACGTGTGACTTTCAAAAATCGCACTTCAGTTTAGAATCTGTCCAAATGCTCCGGAGGCGTCTAATACATTTTGAAAACAAAAAACAAAATATATAAAGCTTCTTTCGTCATTTTCATGTTTTCTTTTTAAGGTTCGGTTGCTTATGCTTTGCAGTTTGTGGAACGTAATATCAAGGATTGTATTATGTACAAAAACACATTTGAGCTACTAGAAAATGATAGAGCCTCGTGGCAAGCCATAAAGTATCAAATACGCGACCGCCCACAAACAGACTTGTAACGCGACTCCAATCTCATGTTCATAAAAGAAATAAACTTAGCATTTATCCGATTTCATTCATGTCACTTCTGCTTGAAAAGCTTTAGTTATTTTCAAAAGCAAATAATTCCCTCACATCGGTATTGCTCTGAAAAGCAGTGCAGCATTCCATCGGTAGTGCATTTGTGGATTATCGGATTGCAGCAATATTGGCAACGTCAGTCGGAGATATACCTTCTTTCGCAATTGTACGAATGCATTCAGTTGAAAAATTAAAGAGGATCGAACGATCAAATGAAATTTTTCATGCAGTGATTTTTCTATTTTCTGCTTGAAACGCAGATGACGGAAATGGAAACTAAAAGGATTTTAGGTCGTAATCGTAAAGTTTGGACGCATAATTATGACGACACTGTTTCACAATTAGGACTAATGGTATGTTAATGTGACATCCTCTTGTGCGTCAAGTTTTATCCCCAGTGCAAATTAAGTTAAAAGAAGTTTCGAGTTACTCTAATGGCAGACATCTTTTCAACGCTAGTGACACTAAACTGATAGGTCTTAAAAGCTTAGGCTATTTTTCGGGCCCTGAAGAACTAAACTTCCAAAGTTTTTACAGTTTTTAGTAATATACTTTCCAACGGTTATCAAATTAAGAGAAGTTTACTCCAACAGCGCTAAAGCGCGCTGCATACAAACTAAGTATGTTATAAATTCAATACTAACCAATTAAAGTCAATGAAATGCACAAAAGATCTGGAAACAAATCTCTATACTTGTATGGTGTCCGATTTTCGTTGAAATATAGGTACCTACAGTGTCAATGCTAGGATTAATTTAATATTTGTATTGAAATCTTTGAGGCACTGTAACTTTACAACTATACAATGTACATTTTAACGAAAATCTGGCAACATACAAGCAATGAGATTAGTTACTAAATTTTTTCTAAAAAATTTCATTGGCTTTAATTGGTTAGTATTGAAAATATAACCAGACTTAGTTTGTATGGAGCGCGCCAACGGTAATATACCCTTAAGAGAAGTTTATTCCGGATGCGTAAATGTGCGCTGCATACAAACGAAGTCTGGTGATATTTTCAATAGTAACCAATTAAACTCAATGACATTTTGCAGAAACAATCTAGGAATAAATCTCTTTGCTTGTATCGTGTCAGATTTTCTTTAAAATATACAATTGCATTGATAGGATTAATTTAAGATTTGTATGAAAATCTTTTAGGAACTGTAACTTTAAAACATTACATACTTTCAGTGTGGTGAAACAAAAACATGGCTACAACTACCGACCTCGTTTTAGAGTGCAACATTCCCCTTTAACATAAATATACTGAAGAATATATCGTCCACCAACTCTCGTATCTACATGTAACGATGCGCCAAAGTGTGGGTGCTTATCTAGGTATCTACACGGGCGAGTGACGGAGCGGAGGCCTGCCACCACCATCGTACCGCCGCGCCGTGGGCCATTTTTCTGTTTTTACTAACCCTGGTCTCTGTACGGAAGTTAGTTCTTGAGATATTAATATCTGGACTGCACACTGTCTGTTATAACGTCAGTGGCGCGGTGTGGAGGGATATGACATTTCAGAACCGAAAAATGCTTGTTCTTAGTTTTACCAATGACCGACGGCATTATGCAGATTATAACTGTTTTTCTCGTTGTTGCAGGCCCTACTACAGGCTCACGATGTGGTCGCGCGTGAAGTATACGGTGAGGAGTCACTGCGCGCGTCCCCTCCCCCTGTCAACGGACGCACTCCCGCGCCGCAGGCCGACGACGACGAGGACACCGAGCCCGAGTTCGAGAACGTGACGAGAGTGCGCCTCGTGCAGTTCCAGAAAAACACTGATGAGCCTATGGTACGTTTTACCACTTACAGGATTGGATACGAAGCAATCGGGCGTAAAATCGGAGCTGTTGACATAGCTTTTAAAGCAGATAATAATAGGCTGGACTTAGGCACAGAATAGGTAATAGTAGGTAATTAAAAATAGGTAATAGTAAGCGACTGAATTATGGCTGTTGACGTGGAGAGCTTCATTGATGTGCTCTCAGGTGGCTAATGCTCTATCTTGGCTTTAAAAGTACGTCCGCACAGGCTACAAGTCAATTTCCCATCAACAAGATCAACAGACAAGTTGTACGGGATGGCCGCGGGTGGTCTGGGTTTAAGTTCATCGCGCTTGTCATCGAGCTCAGCATGTATAAATTAAATACCTTGCCCATATATGAAATATCTATATTCGAAATGTTTATGAGTTTGATAGCATGGCTGTCATTATCTTATTTTAGAGCTATGCTCTTGTCGGTGTAGTATTCGCCAATCCAGTCTCTTTTCCGCTAATGTCTTGGGTTCCTGGTACGAATCGACATCAACCCTTTCCTTCACTTGTGTCTAGGTTTTCCTCTGCCTCTTCTAACACGGCTGTTACATGTACACGTACCTATTACTTATGACGATCCGATTGGTGTAATGTCTACCACGCCGGACTGCCAAACCAGGCTCCTGGGTTCGAATACCAGTTCAGTCATGGATGTTATAATGTTTCTGCCGTTGTTGTATGGTTTTCATAATAAAAAGCCTATAGTGCTCACTTGGGATCATTACTATGTAATGTGCCTGTGGGCGTTACCTATTTTATTTACTTATTAGCTGTTGCCCGCGACTCCGCTTGCGTGGACCTTAAAAAAGTTTCCTATGTGTTAATCTAGAACATATTCTATATGTGTGACAAATTTCATCCAATTCCTTTGAGTGACCACAAACGTACAAACGTCCAAACATCGTCACACATTTTCACATTTATAATATTAGGTAGATAGAACTTTTACCGTATGTACCTACTCTGGTCTCTGGTACCTACTCTGGTCTCTGGTACCTACTTACCAAAATTTCAATCTAAACTATTACAAAACTGTAACATAAGTGTGTCTGTACATTGAAGATATTTACAAGAAAACGATTACGATATGGTTTTTAGGAATCCAAAATCAACCTTTTTTAGAATTGTTGTCTCTCTGTCTGTTTGTTTGTATGTTTGAAACAGCATCACGCAAAAACTACTGAACCGATGTTGATAAAACTTTTTGTTTGATAGCTTATGATCTGACTTAAAATCAGCGCTCGCGGTATGATGGCGCGATAAAGCGCTATTGCGCCCTGGCTCCCTTTCTTTTTGCGCGCGAACGAACGAGTTATCAGTCGCGATAAAACGTTTATCGAGGCGCTGGTATATAATTTGTGCGGACGAAGTAACACATAAAAATAATCAAAGCAAAACTGTCTCTTTCAATGAATTCTCCTGTGATCATAACCAAAAGTAGTAGTTGGGAAAAGTAGTATTGCGAGGATAAACACAACACGCTCGCTCCGTCGCAAATGTATTTATGATATAACAATATCCATTAGGGCGTCCACGTTTTTTCTCTTTTATTCTGGGTCTACTTTATTAGTTTCCATAAAAGGACGGACGTCATTACATAAGCCCTTAGCATTATAGATATGACACTGGATTATTCTGACCGTGGTTTTCTTTTATCAATTCTTTCGGTGACTGATGGATACTGTCTTTGTGATTAACTTTCCTATATTTTTTTAAAATGGGTATAGCTATTGAAGAAACCTTACTTGGTTATGTTATATAGGACATAGACAAAAATTACGAATGTAAATAAATGAAAACATACCTAGTTAGTACTTAAGCTGTTTTTAGCTATTCTAATCTGCGAGTTTCCAACTAGTCAAATTAACAACTCTTTATCAAACGTCAAAACGCGTGCTTTTTATGAAATATTGTACTAAAATTGAATAGTGACGTCATTGTTTTTCGTCGTCGTTTTGATACTTTTTAGAGTTTATCCAGTTATTAAAAATAGTATTCAAGCAACAGCATTACTGAAAAAGTGAGTTTAGCGTTATTTTCAAACGGTTTATTTACAGCTGTTAAAACTAAAATATATTGTATGTAGTCAACTCCCCTATTAAAGGTAAATCAGGAGCATTGGGCAAACCACTCAATCGTTCTATGATTGACATCTACCAGTTGTAAGTTCATTAAAGTTAATCCTCCATTAAATCTTTTACTGTCACTTTTTGTCTTGTTGACGTAGTAAAAGCTAGCAAGAGATTTAATGGAGGATTAACTTTAATGAACGTACGTGCAACTAACCGTGTTAACAATCAGGAGATTACTGAAACATGTTTTAGGCTATTATTTTCCTAGAAAAAAGGGAGGAGATATAATTCGTAAAGCTAGAATGTAGACCGACCATAAAGTTATTTCCAATCTCGCTAACTCTCAGCTGAGACGTTTTTTTGAGTTTGAGTTCGAAGTCCCTATCTATACGTTTCAGTACCTATAACTCAACTAAGCGCGCTCAAAAGACGTCTGAATCTCACCCTATCTCACCCCAAGTCCTCTAATCTCCTCATTTTCCATTCGCAGTAAAACTTGGATTCATACCTTGAAAACGGATGAAAACATTAACATCTGTTTGGGCCGTTTTTAATGAAGGGACATTGCCGACTTCCAACGACTCGACATTATTATAAGTCAACGATATTGATGTACCAGACTTAACTTACTTTTCCTATTATCTGAAATTATTATCAAGGCATGTAGTTAGCTTGTCAGGATTTTGGATATAAACAGGTGAAATGAAAATGAGAATTGTAAACCCACAAGAAGTTAGCTTCAATATCTACAAAGAGATAAAGATAGTGTCTAAGTTTTAGCTTAACACGGAATCGCATTAATTATGAGCTGTGAATCTCCTCCCTATTGCATATTTCTGAATCATAGATTCAACTCCACAAAGCTCATTTGTAATAGTAACCACCACTGATCACCACCACTGTACCACAGATAATCCCAGAAGACTTTTACTACCTGATAATTATAAAAGAGTGAAAGTATGTCTGTCTGCATCTTTTTTACCTTTTCACCGATAAATAGCTGAACGGAGTTGCTAGTAGCAGCACAGAAAGCAACTAGTTCTTATAAATGAACTGAAGTCGTTATTAATTTAGAACAATAATAAATAGACTCACGACCAATCCCGTATAGAAAGTTTGATACAAGCGCGAACTATACAACGTGTTATTGAATAAGCGCAAAACTTCATACACCCCAACTGATTAATAATTATTATAACAAAAGATTAATATAACAAAAAAAATCGACTGAAACAATAATTTCATTATTTAGATAGTGAAAATTTTAAGTCATTCGCATTTTATCTTTTCAGGCAAAAATTATTTGTTATCATTTCAGCAATAAATGAAAGCGCTAACGTGTTCATGGATACATTTTAAGAATCTTGTTTAGGTAGTAAGTAGGGTGAGTGTACCTGTGCGGTGGGTTGAGATCGAGTTCAGCAAATTGTAAATTTTACAAAGAAATTACTAAATATTTAGAAAAAAATTACCTATTTTAAAACCATGATAATTAGATTCTGCTCTCGATTCTAAACAAACTACTTTCTAGTTTTGCGTTCATTCATTAACACGTTGTATTTTTAAGCGTGTAGTTGTAGTAGATGAGTAAATACTCAACAGAGCTAAAGCTTTTAAGAAGCGCACAAAATGATTACGTGACGCGCTCGCCCATTGTCTAATGGCCGAGCTGGTTTTCCCACGAGCAGTGTGTAGGTATAGGTGGATAGAGGTGTTAGGTCACGCACACACTGACCGCCCCGCGCCGTCTATCGAATTTTGGTAATTATGTGGTCAGTTACAACGATTTTTATTTATTAGTTTATTTGGTAGTAGTACTAAAAAAAACGTGGTGGTCCAGTGGCGAGTAACCTTGCCTGCTGTACAGGAGGCGATGGTTCGATCCTCGTCCAGGCCGACTCGTACCGAAGAGTTTTTCGGAATTAATGTACGATTTGTAACACCACTGACTTCTCGATTAAGAAAAACATCGTGAGGAAGCCTGCGTGCTTTAATTTCGAGGCATATATTGTTCCCACTATCCATTATAAGTAGTAACGGGCTCACTCCCCCTTGCACTGGACAGAGTTTCGGTACTATTAGTGAAACATGGATGTTCTGAGGTTTCAGAATATCTCTGACTACCATCTCTGGGAAATATAGTCGTGAGCATATGTGCTTATGCTTAATTAAGTGGTTGTATTGTAGTAAGGATCAAGCTTAGCATATTGATAACTGCCTCCGTGGTCTAATGGTTAAGAGGATTGGGCTCTTGACACGGAGGTCGTGGCTTCGATTCCCACGGAGGACACCTAGTGATATTTCACTTTGTTCGTTTTTCCCCAGTTGGTTAGGACATTACGGGCTGAATCACCTGATTGTCTGAAAAGAAAGATGAGGCACGTTAAGCCGTTGGTCCCGGCTACTATCTCTACATAAAAACCACGTCAGAGGCCGTAAGGCGGTCTGAAAAAACTCTGACACCAGAGCTGGATGCCCATACGATAAGAAGAAGCATATTTATGTACTTACCTAAGTAAATTGTTAATAAACCTACCCAGGTTTTATGCTAACGAATTTTAACGTGTGATGTTAACAATTACAGGGCATCACCCTCAAGTTGGCAGACGACGGTCGATGCATTGTGGCCCGGATCATGCACGGAGGGATGATCCACCGACAGGCGACGCTGCACGTCGGGGACGAGATCAGGGAGATTAATGGGACGCCTGTCGCTAATCAGTCGGTGGCACAACTGCAGAGGATGCTGGTATGGATCGATACGGATTATACAGTTTATTTGGAACTGTTTCGACGTGACTAATTGGAAATTTTTAACAGTTTATTGACTGAAAATTCGTTACTCATTTAAGGGAATATAAATCGGAGCGCGCTCCATACAAACGAAGACTGGTGATATTTTCAATACTAACCAATTAAAGTCAATGACATTTTTCAGAAACAATCTAGAAACTAATCTCTATGTTTGTATGAAGTCAGATTTTCGTTAAAATATATATATTGTTTTAAAGTTATAGTGCCTGAAAGATTTCCATACAAATCTTAAATTAGTCCTAGAACTAAAACTGTATATTTGAACTAAAATCTGACTTCATACAGAATTTCTCATATTGATAAATTCGTATTGAAAATATCACCAGACTTCGTTTGTATGCAGCGCGCATTTACGCATTCGGAATAAACTTCTCGTAATGCGGGACTGATAATGCCCAATTATCTGTCTCCTTCTACTTGAAGTCGTTTAAAACGTTTCAGAGCTAGACCAGACTTCTAATATTCGTGTAATATTAAAATCTTATTTGGGTTTTTGGGAGTTTCGGTACTACTGGTGAAACGTGGATGTTCTGAGGTTTCAGAATATCTCTGACTACCCTCTCGGGGAATATAGTCGTGAGCATATGCTTATGCTATTTTGGTTTATTGATCAGGTACCTAATTTAAAAACATAATCGATAATTAAACTCAGACTTCCGCAAAAACAACTTCTGAAATAAGTAGGTAAATTAAAGTGTACCTACAATACCTATCAATAATACATGTTTTTCAAAAACATGAAAATCAACGCGGCTGTGGAAACTGATTAAAAGTTTAAACGATTTAGTTTCTTGATGATTTTTTTTAAATCATTAAATAGTTACATTTATTTAAAAACGTGTTGAAAGTGGTGCATTTCTTTCCTAGTTCAGAAAAGTAATTAAAAAAATACTGTCGCTTTAGGCTTTTTTGTATAAAAATGGTTTAGCAGGATTCAGCAGCTAGCAGGATCCTCAATTTAAATCTGGTCACATTGGTACTTAATCGATCTTCTGATTGGAGTTTGCTTGGCGCCATTGCTCTTGCTGTGTTTCGTCGTATTTGAAATTCGTAAAAAAATGGTTTTAGTGATATTTGTGACATATTTTCTTGCGGATTGTGTACCAAACAGTTGTGTAAAGTGACCGACGTTACAGGAATCTCAAATAAATACGATAACAGAACATAAGTTCAAGTTAACTCGTACGTGGTCATTTTGGCGGCAACGCGCGAGCTTACGAAATCGACCACAGATTCATCTATCCTCCCATCATAAAAATAAAGAATATAAAGAAAAAAAAATTTCGAATGGCTCAAAAGGACTAGTATCCAGAGCCGTTAAAGAAATTATATTTAAAAAATTAGATCTTCTGATTTTGTGTTTATGTTGTATGTAAGTAGTTAGGTAATATTTCTTTTTATAATATTCCAGCGCGAGGCTCGTGGGTCAGTCACGTTCAAGATAGTGCCATCATACCGTTCAGCACCACCACCGTGTGAGGTAAACGCTTTTGATGTCTAATTTCTACCTTCAAAACCTTCTTAGTGTCAAGTTCCATGAATTATAAGTAGGTAGTAGAAAATTGTTAACATTTTGATTGTATCTGTAGTTTTCTTATTTGCTAATGCAACTGACCAAATCCATACAGAACTTAAAGATTAGTTTTACTAATAAATGTTTTTGTTTTTGACATAGATGTGTGATACGCTTGCTTTTTCAGTAAATTAAAACACTAAATAAAAACTAAACCACGATAAATAAATAAAGAAGTCGACAAGCGCACATAAATTACTTTCTTGCTTGTCTTAAAAGCCTAAACTGATTGGTATAAAATTTAAAACAACAAAATTTTTAAATTGTATTTTTCTTCTAACTAGCTTTTCCGGATAAAGCCTTCGCCCGTGCTAGTAAGTAGCGATACCAGATCCGTTGCTACTTTATGTTGTTATGTTGGTATAAAACCAGGGCTTGGTAACGTTATAAAATAATGTGTAAAAAATTATGATGTTTCTATCATATTTTAGGTAGGTACCTACCTATTTTATAAACACTGTAATATAATGATTACATTACGCTGTTTTAATATCCTTCTTATTTTCATAATTAATTCTGTAATCTAGCAAAAAATAACGTTATGTTGTTATAACGTGCAATGAGAGATGGTAACAGGTTCTAAATAATAGAAATGGCATCAATAACGTTGTACCTAAATATTGATGTCCTGCAGAATTGGTTTATAGAGACCTTAATATGCTGACGGTTTTTAAGAGGATGATCAGACAATCAAACTGAACAACTTTCTTTATGGAACCAACAATAGAATCGCGAATAAAAATCCGTTGTCCCATACATTTGGGTCCAGTAGGATTGCAGTTTTGTATAGAACAGCTGATAGTTTTCTCAATTTCGATGTTGGTTCGAGTAAGTTGTCAAGTTTGATGGTCAGATCAGTGTCTTAAAAACCGTTAGCATATTAAGTTAGATCCTGTATATTGATTCAATTTTAGTTAGCAAACATGAATATCGTTTTATTAAATTTTATAAACCGTTATAATAATAAACGTTATTTTTAGACAACGTTATTGAGTATCTTTTTAAATTTATAACGTTATTTCAAGCCCTGGGTGCAAGGTTTATGTTGTGTTATGTTGTATCACCCGGGCATGGCTGCGCGTCCCCGCGATCTCCTACGTTTCTGTGCGCTTGTTGTTCTTTATCATTGCTTCACACTCATATCATTCATCATGCCACATTTCATATCTACTTTACTTTATGTTATGTTATGTTTTCTTATATACACCACTAGTTTTTAATTACTAACGTAACTTTAAGCCACAGTTTATAAAGAAGAGACGTGTGGCGGTGGCGGATAACCTAAGTAACACAATATAAAACTTATAGTACGTAGCATAGCGTTGTTTTTGTCGTAAAGGAGAATCGCGCCCGCGCTTTCATGCTACGTACTATAAGGTTTATAATTGTGTTACTTTGACTATCCGCCACCGCCACACGTCTCTTCTGTATAAACCGCGTCTAAGAGTGTATTCAGCCAATGAAACTATACAACTTTCCCTAAGAAACAAGGGTCAAAAAACTGGAACCATTTTTGGACCTCCCATAGAAAGTCGATCGGCTGATCCGCACTTTTGTATGGAAGGTCCAACAATTTTTCTCGGTTTTCGACCTATATTCCGTAGGGAAAGTAACTTAGTTTCATTGTCTCAATACACCCTTAAAGTTTGTTAGTAATTAAAAACTAGTGGTCTCTATTTTCGTTCTTAACTATTTCATTTACAAACATTCATTTTGCATCATGATTATGTTATCAACATTATCATAAAATCATCAAAATGTACAAAATGTCATGTCATTACAATCATAATCATCTCTGTTATGTTCTGAGATGAAAGTTAATATCTTCATTTGTGTAAAATTGGTTCATTTGCAGATCTTCGTAAGAGCACAATTTGACTATGATCCATTAGAAGATGAATTGATTCCTTGTGCACAAGCTGGGATCGCTTTTAACACTGGAGATATTCTGCAGGTAACTTTATGTTTGATAAATTTAACTTGGATGACCATAATGTCGAACATTTTGTCTTAGTAAACAAAAGATAGGTATGGAACTTGTTGAGAAGTGAATCCACCACAAGAGTGTTAATTGGTTGGAGTTTGAGATTCATGGATTAGGTAGGTAATCGTTTTTTCGTTTAGGTTCATAATGTCCCTTTCCCAGAATGTCCCTTCCGTAGATCAGACCAGAGAGGGGTATGCACTCTGTCCCTCTAGTGTGTTTATTGGAAGTAGGTGAGTACAATATAGGTAGATCAATCTAAATATAGCCTTTGACAATTAAACATTTGAGAGATACAAATTGTTTAAATAAAAATAAATAACTTGATTCCTTCATGCAATTTAATATTAGTTATGTAGTAGGTAGGTATACACGTCATAAATAATTAAGATAAAATTGAGATATATGAGCTACTTACCTCTGTGATAAATTAAAGACAGGTAGGTATGTAATTAGGTACCTACTTACCTATTTAGTAGGTATTTCAAAAACCATTTGGAAATAAAATAGGTGAGGATAGATTTGGCTGGCAAGCCAGCCACACTTTGACCCAATTAAAAAGATATCTTTTGTGTTGAACTCTACATATTTACCAATTTACATACTCACACACAACTCTACAATCTTCACACTTCAAAAACGTGGTAAATGACGAAGGCAATACCGTTTAGGGGAAGAAACCTGCAATCACCCGGTTTTGGATAACCATATCCCAGAAGGCACATGCGTTTAGCCGCTTAAGACATAGCAGTGACACTGGATTAATGTTCCATAGTTTCTTCCTCCGCTCCATGCTATGTTACCTTAGTACAAACTAAGTGGAACGCAGATTTTCCATAGATAGCTTTCGACATCTATCGATGACGTTTCGAAGCACTATGGTTGGATTTGGGTTCGTATCTAAATGCGTGCGATGGCGCGCTATACCTCACTGCTGTAGTAGTGAAAGATTTCGCTCATATAAATCACTGTCTTGTTGGTCTAGTGGTCTAGACAACCGGCTCACGATTTGGGTGATTATGGTTCGATCCTTATGTCGGATATTCTGGACGAGTTACGCGTGTAATTCGACTAACAAACATTTCTACCACTTTTAGCGGGGGGCGAGGTCATATGAAATCCGCAACTTTGGATTTTATTCCCCATAACTTTAGATACTAATTTTGTTTGTTAAAATCATGAAAAGTAGTCTCGTGTAAACCTCAAACGTGATAAGTTCGAAGTTATTGTTCTGAAATTAAAAGCTGTCTCGTTTAGTGTTGAGGTATAAAATTGTATGTAGTAAATGCACATGATTAATTGATCTTGTAACGCGGCAAAGGAGAAATGCTACTGCGAGGCAATAAGTATATTGATCCGCTGCCTATCTACATTCCAGATAATAAGCAAAGACGATACCCAGTGGTGGCAAGCGCGTAAGGACGCGGCCGGCGGCTCAGCTGGACTCATCCCAAGTCCTGAACTACAGGAATGGAGAGCCGCTTGTGCTGCTGCTGAAAGGTCTAACACCGATCAAGGTACTATCAAAACTTAACTATATTCATGGTGTTATACTAGCTGATAGTGTGTCAACTCTAATAATATCTAACAAACAGAAATAGTCGCAGAAACGCGGCGTGCTCCTGGGCTAGCATACTAAGCACGACAAAACGAAAAAAACCGTCGTAAGCGCTGATTTTGACCTGTGCAAAGTATGAAAGACAGAGCTTCTCGGTCTTCCATGTGCGTATGGAACTTGATTTTTCTCGAGAAAAAAAAACGAAGTAAGATCATGTGCGTATGGCTTGAGAAACCACATTTGCTATTGAAAAAAGGATTCTATGACCATTTTGTTGGAGATTAGTAGATTTTGTAGGCCCAATTCTGGAATTTTTAGCAAAAGTATAGAGAAGTTACAGTAAAAAGGTGGCCCCGCACATCAGATGCATCTGGCCACCTTTTTGTTCATGCCACCGGTAACTCAGACAGTACGAGATGAATCGTTTTGTAAATTTTGTAGGTTTAGGTGAAGTTGAAAAAAGTTCCTTAAAAAAAATCTCTGTACAACTAAAATTTCGTTTTTTTCAAGAAAATTCGAGATGTGCCTCTGTCTTTACACATGACAAAATGAGAGCGCATGACGGGTTTTTTCTCCTTTTATTTTCACTTTGTGACGTGCTAGCCCTTCTGTACACATTTTTATTGTTTTCATTTAGCTGGATACCTAGTCGAGTTGACTCATTATTAGGTACATCATAACACTATGCTACAATGTCTTGATTAGATCTTTGCAGATTCAATGACTAACATTTATTTGACGATGTCTTTACATAGATGATGTATGTTAATAGATTGTGTTTTCTGTTATAATTTTTGTGTGTTTAATTAAATATGTGTAGAGTTTTTGTTTGCTGTTGATGTTGTGTTAGGAATTGTGAAACGTTGCAGTTGATCCGTTATTCTTTCTGTGCAGTGTCATCTTTGTTCTTTACTTTTCTTTTATTCAAAATTTTATTATTTTTAAAAGAGATATTGGAATACTAAAGACATTCAAAAGAGTAAAATAATTCGGCCTTACATCTAAATGGAATTTGGTTGTACATTATCATGTTTCTTAAATTGACATTAACAAATCATGTTTTGCTTTCAAACATAAACATCATTGGATGATCCTGCAGTTGGTATGTAAAATTGCTTTCTTTATCTATGTAAACTATGAGTAATACAAGCTCCCCCTATAATAAAGCTACATTCTTTTCTGAAATTACCCCAACTTTGCATGGTATTCATACCAAAGTCTTAACATACCAAACTCCAATCTCTATTTTCCATCTTACCTATCTTTTACTTATACGAAATGGTAACAATATGTAAATCGATCGTAGAACTTATTGATCTAGTTAATAAAGTTGTTCTTGACCACAATGAAATCATAATTATTGTCAATAATAACTAATAAGTAAAAACATTCCAGGGAGTTTGTATAACCCCATCGGGGAAGAATACTCAACCACATAAATATATTTTATTAAAGTTGAAGAAATATTTTATTATTGCTAAAGAAAGTTGCATCTGTAATAGCTATATCGTTAAAATTCAGTACTCTTCCCCTGTAAAAATAAGTAATGCAGAGAAATGTTTTGTCCCTTCTATATTTAAGCAATGTTAAACGACTTAGAGATTTCTTGCGATAACCTGGCCTGTCATGGCCTGGCTCTCTGTGATATTCGGTCCAAAGTTAATGTCACACTATCACTAACGTGATTCTTTATGGACATCGGAGTCGCGTTGCAAGTTTGGTCACGACCTGTTGTGTGTCGCTCGCGTTCGAGCTTGCCACGAGGCTCCGCCATTTTGTAAGATTGCGCTACTCCCACTTGATATTGGCGGAGCATGAACAACTGGTAAAAAAGTCTAAAAATCTTGGATTTTAATATAATGAAACAAAACATTTCTCAACGATTGTGTGTGACCCTGACTATTATAATCGAGTAGTGACCTACCATACCATTCCATTGGTTGCGTTTGCATGAACCGTATTGTAATGTTGTGCGGCTAGGAGCTGAAGGGTGCGTCTCTCATACGGATGGCTGTGATAATACAGGTATTATGTACACAAACACACACATAGACATAGAACAATTTTGTTAATCAACTAACGGAGCGATGATAGTCCATACGGAAGAGAGCTAGCGACTCAATCATGAGGCGGCGGTTCGATTCCTGGCCTGTACCACTAAGTTCTACGAAATGTATATACGGTTGTATTTGTCATTATCACTAGGTCGGCGGTGAAGGAAAACATCGTGAGGAAACCTGCATACCCGAGAAGGAATAAAAAAATAGTTCCCATGTATGTGTAAAATATGGGTGAGCTTGGGGCGAACACAATAGACCAGCAATGGTCGCAGTGTTACATAACGACCCTTGCTTGCAATAGCCCAGCCAACAATAATAATAACGTACTGAAACTACCCTTACAAAGATACCATTCTGTTTACCATTCATACACACGTAGAACAACACTTGTTCTTAACTTAGTCTTATTGTTAGTGATTTAATAAACCTATTCGTTTTGCTGGCTAGGTCAGAGACTACTTGAAAGTAATGTGACAGCAAGTTAACCAGTAATTAGGTTGGAAACATACTACACTAATCCGCTCTGGGCCCGTTTAGTTCAGTATGCCTCGCTCAAGATTATTCATGACAGCTGGCCTTTGTGTCTGCAATGGGTTGTTGATGATAATGATGATGACGTGCTATTTTGGCTTCAGTTTATTTACATTATTATTGTTATGAAGTTTTTTATCTTAAAACATTTTTTTCACATAATTCGTCGCTGACGATGCAGACTGGCCTATACAACGTGTTAATGAATAAACGCAAAACTAGAAAGTAGTTTGTTTAGAATCGAGAGCAGAATCGAATTATCATGTTTTCAACATAGGTAATTTTTTTCAAAATATTAAATAATTTGTTTGTCATATTTAAAATTTACTGAACTCGATCTCAACCCACCGCACAGGTACTACACTCACCCTACTTACTACCAAAACAAGATTCTTAAAATGTATCTATGAGCATGTTAGCGCTTTCATTCATTGCTGAAATGATACCAAATCATTTTTGCCTGAAAACTTAAAATGCGAATAACTTTAAATTTTAAAAATAAAAATAATGAAATTATTGTTTCAATAGAATTATTTTGTTATTAATCAGTTGGGGTGTATGAGGTTTTGCGCTTATTCATTAACACGTTGTATAACATTGTCAATTTTCACTGAACATCTGGAATTTTCATATTCTATATTGATACATAATTGTAACTTCATGTCTTGAGAATACGTCTATGTTTAGTTTTTTTAATTAAACTGATAATTTTTAAGTTACATCCTAATTAATTTAACAGTCGGGGGAGAAAATTTGTTTTTGAGCTATCCTGAACATTTATCAAAAATGATAATGGGCAGTCTGCATCGTCAGCGACGAATAATTACTGTTCAATAAGTACGGTATTTAAGGCAATAGCTGCCTAAGTAATGTCAATTCGAGATGAACAGATGAATTCTAGTAGATTATATACGAGTAGATGATGTACTTATAAAGCTTAATATTAATACACAAAAATCTCTAAAATTCATTTCATTTCTTATTCTCTTTTGAGGTCACAATGTAACAAAAACATTAATTTGTTTCAGTAAACTGTTCTATATTTGGACGTAAGAAGAAACAATCCAAAGACAAGTATCTGGCGAAACATAATGCTGTTTTCGACCAACTCGACGTGGTCACGTACGAGGAAGTTGTGAAATTGCCATGTGAGTACATTTAAGTCATATTTCTATGTAGTACGTATTAAAGAAACCTGCAGACGAAGAAATTCTGATGTGTTTGCGAAGTCCAATCTTCTTTACGTACACGTGGTGTACTAACGACCCAACAACCCTCAGAATAAAGAGGCTTGTGCGCCAGAATTTTTACAGTGATGGTAACAAACGATACAATATTTTCCCGTGCGTCACAATCGACAATCGGGAATTTTTATTCCCCTTGGTCGTCAGTGGTGACGAAGTAGTGGTGATGACTGGGAATTTTTGTCCCATTCGTAACCTGCATTCTAGAGCAGGGGTCTTCAAACTACGGCCCGCGGGCCAAGTGCGGCCCGTGAGGAACACTAGTCACGCCCACGGCAGGGGGCCGGCTCGCCCTATATCTGGCCCGCCATTGCATAAATATATATATAAGTAAATAAATCATACAAAATAATATCAAACGTATTAAAAACTTGCATACTTAACGAAATCGAAGATATTGCTAACTGCAATACCTAAATTATATAGTGATGTAAATATGTAGTGAAAAAAAAGAAGCATAATTTTATGATTTTTATGTTGATACGATGAGTCCAGGGCCGATGGGCTAGGTCTTGGCCCTTAAGACCCAGTGGAAAAGTCAGTGTGACCCTGACGCTAAAAAGTTTGGAGACTAGTCCTAGAGCATAAAGGCAGCAATCGAGACGATAGAAGCTTGTGATGATGATGATGATGATGACCATGTTTATATAGACTGTTGCTGACAGCTTTACCTTAGTGTCTCTTTATGAGTAACTTTGAAACAAATATAGCATGATGTCAATAAATAGTAGGTATATTAACTTTTCGTGTTTAATTTTCAGCTTTCCAAAGGAAAACGATAGTCCTGCTAGGAGCTCACGGTGTCGGCCGCCGCCACATAAAGAACACGCTCATAGCGCGTCATCCCGACCAATACGCCTATCCTATTCCACGTAAGTATTTTATATGAAAAACCTACCAGAAAGATAGTGTAGTTTAATGTACTTACAAGGCGTTACAAAAATACAAATAAACATTTAAGGGTGTGGATGTTGGTCGTATAGTGAAAGTTGTTCAGTTTGATTTTGATGGTCTAAACAACCCCCTTAAAAGTATTAAATGGTTATTTTTACTTTTGTAACACCTTGTTTTCATATATTGAGCGATATTTAGTTCATTTTATTAAACTGAACCTTTAATATTAACACTTTAAATATATAAAAAAACAGTATCGTAATCAGTAATTTTACAGTTTTGTCACCTGCAACCCTGAAAATTTGGCAAAATGATTAAAAATCACCCAGAATAAATTGTACAGTCGACAAATTGGCAAATGTATGCGAAATGCGATACTGCGTGTGCCTTTAGGGTTAATTTAGGTACGAGTACACAGGTTTTCGTCAGGTAGGTATTTAGAGACTCGAATAAAATATTTACATTGAGTGTAATTTTACAAGAAATAATACACCCCTATTTTTACTTACGAGAAAAACAGTCCGATAATGAAACTGGATGTTCTGAGGTTTTAGAATATCTCTGACTACCCCCTCGGGGAATATAGTCGTGAGCATATGCTATGCTATGCTATGCTAATGAAACTGAAAAACTTTTCCTAAGGAACATGGGCCAAAAACTATATTTTTCTTGTACGTAATTAAATAATAGCAAAAATGGATAGAAAGAGAGGTCGGTAAAAGTTGTATTAAAGGGAAGTCAACACAAAAATGTCGGCCTTTTTTTTAAATGTGTAATAAATAGTTATGATTAAATAATTTTCTAGATACGACGAGACCTCCTAGGTCTGATGAGGAAAACGGAAGACACTATTACTTCGTGACTCATGAAGAAATGATGGCTGATATTGCTGCAAGCGAATATTTGGAATATGGTACGTATATGACGTATTTCTTTAGAATTCATAGAATGGCAATAAATAACTATTCAACTATAAAATAACAAAAAAACGAATACACAACTTCATCTTAGCCGAAACACGTCCTTTTCTGGACATAGGTCTCACCCAAAGCATCGCTACAACGACCAGTCTTACGCTGCCCTCATCCAAAGGGCTCCCACCTTTGTCAGGTCGTCTTTTGGGACTCATGTTGCGTCTTCCAGTACGAGGTGTCCACTCGAGAAATCTTTGAACCCATTGGTCATATATGTCGACAAACACTATCCAAACAAAAATAAGGAGTAACATGTTAATTTACCTAATTCAATTATATTCAACCACAAATTAATAATTTCCAGGCACTCACGAAGACGCAATGTACGGTACGAAACTGGAGACGATCCGAAGAATCCACGGCGAGCGCCGCATCGCCATTTTGGACGTTGAACCTCAAGCGTTGAAGATCTTGCGCACGGCCGAGTTCGCACCTTACGTTGTGTTTATCGCTGCACCTCCACTCAACAATGTTGCTGATGTAAGTGTTTGTAAAACGAATGAATATTATTTATTTTTGTAAAAACATAAACACTATAAAATTATTCTAAATACGTGTTTATTACGTTTCTAAAGACACTACAAGAAAAGACTGACAACTGCCGTAGCATGGCAGCGTGGCAAAGCTCTATCGCGCATAGCTCTCTTTCTATTTGCGTGCGAACGAACGAGATAAAAGGCGTGATATAGCCATATAGCGCGCATCATACTACAGCTGCTGATGTTTGACCTGGCTTGTTTATCAGACGTCTTATAAATATTCATGTAATCTGTTGTTTTGAATAATAAATGGATTGCATTTATTATGTTCTCGTTATACCTTAAACAGTTTCATTTTTATATCTCATGTCTCTTCAATGCATAATTCTTATCCAAAAAACTCTTCATTACGAGCTCTGAATCTTGAATTAACTCATAACTTTTATTTCAATTTCAGTACGACGGCTCCCTAGAAGTCCTAGTCCGCGAATCAGAGCAACTCCGGCGCACCTACGGCCATTACTTCGACCTGAACATAGTAAACAACGACATAGACGATACACTAGCCCAACTAGAAGCGGCGCTGGCGAGACTACGCTCCACTCCCCAATGGGTACCCGTCTCTTGGGTCTACTGACAATCTGATTACTATTTGTAAAAACTTCACGATTGTTCGAATGGTCGATTTTCACTTGAATTTTAAATAAGCACACGATGATAGATAACATTTTACTATGAAGTGTATAAGAGTAGAGAAGGCAGTGTATATGGAAAGTGTTAGGTTTGAAATGATAAAAACATTTTATTCATCATAAATATAATGGATGTTAAACATTCACCAATGGATTGGCTTCAATACACGGAACATTAAAGTTGTAGATGTTCAAATAATGAAGTTTAATTCATTTTCAGCCCTCTAGAGCGTGCGAGCTTCAATTGTGTTTTATTCTAACAATAAAACACAATTTAATGTTAATAAGCATTGAATTAACTTAATTATGAGTATATTTGAGATGAATAAAATATCGTGCTTTGTGTATCAACTATCAAGAGTATTTGATCAACGAATAGGAAAGTGGACTTTAAAGTGAAATTCGGCAAATCGACATTTAAATCCCATCGAATATGCATCAATCAATCTGGAGAACGACATTGGAAAACACTTTTAAAGAATAAGTTAGTTGCAAATTGACATTATGCATGGTTTGTACTCCTGAAAGACTATACCTTCATATCTGTTTACCTATTACGTAACATAATGATTTTAAACACTTTATTACTGGATTTGCGAATAAGCTTCTTATAAAAATAAACAAACAGTTTAAATTCGAAACAAACTTTTATCAATAAAATCATTCGAACATCAAGAAGTTACCTACAAAAGTGTAATGATAAAATATAAGGATTGACTCTTAGACGGAGACTTTGGAGATTTGAATCGGCACGTAATGAACTTTAAAAGAAATCCATTTGTGCTTCATTAGAATCTATTTGGATAGACATAATTCTTAGGTATTAAATACCTAGGTTTAAAATTGCGTTTAAATATTTGTTTTCATATCACCTATCCATCATTTCCGTGGCATTTTGCAATCACAGCCAAAGTACTTTGAAAAAAATATTAAAATGACAAAAAAACAAAACGAATTATTAATAGTGTTCACTTAATTTCGAATTAGGTATTGTGTGACTCTGAAATTCTTATTGTTGTCATTTTGAAATGTTTTATGCCAAAAATTCGATTCGTCCAGGGGGCCTAGCATGGCAATTCCGAGTCAACGACAAAAATCGAGATGTGGCTCTGTCCTTGTTACTTTGCGTATGCAAAAGCGAGCGCGCATGACGGCCATCTCGTTTTGTCACTTTGTCGTGCGCGGCATGCTAGTCCTACAGGTACTTTGTTTAAGAACGTATGTGCGACAAAATAAGTTTTTATTAAGTTTTGATTGTTAGTGTGGTTTCATCGTCTTTAAATATACTAAAAGTCTACAAACGCTTGCATATTATTTGGTGCATTAAAGCTCAATTTCACACTATGTGCCAAATATGATACTAATAAATTTTTCAAAAAAAATTGACACTTTCACACGACACGTTCTCATTAATAAATGAATTTTGGAACAATGTACATAATTATACATTACTTAGTACATAATTTATAAAAAACAATTAATTCTTTAGAGATGTACCGTAGCTCAAAATGTTTACTTCAAAATTTAAATTTAAGATCTCTACTATTAGGTACTATACTATTATTATTAAATCTTGTCGATTTCCAACTACAGAATTGCATTGCACAAAATTGTCTATAATTAAAACGTTTCATTTAGTTTGTACTTAAAATATTGTCGTTTCTTGGTTCTGATTCAAGTTTATGAATGTTAGTCCTGATCACAGAACATTATAAGAGGGGTTAGAAGTGCAAAGTAGGCGTGGTACGTGTCGCCACAGGTTATGCAATGATTTGCATAACACCATAAGGCGCGCGGCGTGGTGCGTGCGAGAGGGCATGAGTAATTGTAGCAGCGTGAGCGGGAAGACAAGTGGCGACAGCAGTCTCCGATGCAAAAGCGCTACTTTGCATTTCTAACCCCTCTTATAATGTTCTGTGGTCCTGATAGTTTCTTAGATCTTCCATTATTAGGTATTAATTTCGAAGATTTAAAAAAAGCTTTGAATCTCGTAGTTGGAAAACGGTCTATTGACTATATCACAGGATTAGAAAAACAGGGTTGCAAGGATCAGAATAGAATTTTTATTGTCGATATTATGTTAATATCTTTTAAAACTAATTTGTTGCTATGCCGTTTCATTTTATTTCTAACTTTTTCGTGCCGTTTTATGAATATTAGAGATGTTTTCATAATGAAATGTGCCATAGGCGTGCTATCTGATGGAAGCACCGAAAATAAACAAAAATAAAATAAAATTGTCCATATACCAAGGGCTCAGGTATTGGATCATTTTATAAACTATTCATGGCACATTTTTGTAGACAATTTTAAATCTACTTTATACTTTTTCAAAACTATTAGTAAATTTTTATTACTTAATCAAGATTTCTTGAATGGCCATGTCGTTACTTGATTAAATAGGAAAATGTTGCAACCATTTTAGTCATAGAGACCTATTATTATATCTCTTAGAAAGAACAGGGCACCAAGTTTAAAAAAAATCATCAATTCGCTAGCCTAAAACATCAAGTTTACTGTTAGCACAAAAACGCAATTATTAGTCACCGTTCAAATGTTAATAGGTGTACAGTTACTAATGGCGTACGTTTTTTTTACCACGAACTTTGATATAGTTACATGGAGGATCTTATCTTCAATGGTTGCAACATTACTATATGTGATAGATATGGTCATTCACGTGTTCAATTTATAGTTTAATCACACCTGCACTAAAGCATTCCTGTATAAAATACTTATAAAAACGAGTAGTGAAATTTTACTATGTAACTCTCACTGTTTCACTATTTTTAATTTCAACTTAAAATTAAGCTAAGTAGGGTATGTCGTAAGTGTTCAGTGTTATTTTAATTTAATAAATTATAATATTACAAGTATAGGTAAATTATATATTTGCTTAATTACACTTAGGTGGGTTCATGTTTCTATGTTTTTCGCATAAGTTTATTGTCAGAATGTATTTTTTTTGTTTCATACCTATACTTGAAATTTTGTAATAATATTACCGACTTTGTCATTCGTTTATTGTATTTTAAACACTTATAAATTAGTCAAAATTATAAGTAATGTACTTATAAATTGCAAAAGTAAATAATAATTTTGCAGACAATTCTAAAACACAAATCATTATTTTAAATATTGATATAATTAGGTATGGATAAATCTACCGATTAATCTAGTTTATTTTAATCATACGTAATTATTTGTTTTTCTTGAAACTTCCCTATTTAATAATATATACATATAAGACGATTGATAGAAAATGAATGTAGTTAAATAATCGTAAAATAATGAATTTAATTATAGTTATAATGAGATGTGTAATGGAGTGCGAGTAGCACTGTATGTATCTACGTTTTCTTAGAAATCGTTTTAAATAGAGTTGCTATTATAAAATATTTATAGTTATTTTGTTGCACTAAAATTGTATTATTGTACAATTGAAGACGATTTAGGTTGCTGTTAAATACAATTTTATAAAGTCTATTATGTTACATACATTCCAAAATCAACAGAGATATTGTAGCTCTATAAAACTATTTAAATTTTGTTGTTTGTGATGTTATGTTTAAAGATGCCAATAATAGCAGCTTATAATTATAGTACCTAAATATCTTTAATAGATTGTGGTATCAGGATTTTTATAATTATACAATTAATTTATTTTTGGCAGATGAGCGGTTGTTTAGCCAATTAATTGTCAACTGAAACAAGTATGTAACTGTCGGTAAAAATTACAAAGGTAATAATTTATACTTCAAACAACGTTGAATATTTTGTTAGTAGTTAAATATTAATAATAAAAATTTACAAGTTGTAAACTGTTGATTTTGCTGTCCTAGACAAAAATTGTATTTTGATTTTGATGTTCGTAAAATTATATTGAAATATTTAATTAAGTAGCCATTACCTTTTGATTTTCTTCAGAATGTGTTAGTGCTGCTCCGTGTGAGTGTTGAAGAGAATCTATAATAAATAAAATATGAATAGGTAATGTAATTATTAATAATTATATTCTGAGAGTATTTTTAATGTTGTAAGCATCACAAAATTTAAATAATGCCTGATCCATAACATTCCATTACAATATTGTTTGTTGTTAATTATTGTAGTAATTTATTAAAAATTATTTTATTATTTGAGACATTATTTTCCTAAAGCCATGAGGTTGAAGTACAGTTAATTTCGGATTGTGATTTGTTTTACCTATAATTAATAAATTAGTTTTATTGATTGTTAACAATACTGTTTTTTAAAGATGTCATCTTTTTTTTGAATTCGTTAAAATGTACTTATCTCTTAAGTTTGACAAATAGCTGATATCCAGTAAAATTGTTATCTTGTGATTTTATGTTCAAGCTAATTTATCACGTTTACTATAAACATAACAATTTGCATCATAGAGAAAATTTAATAACGAAAAATCGTAGAAAAAACCTACTTATTTAAAATGTAATGAAGTTTAAATGTAAAATCACATGAAATTGAAATGTTAAACCATAGTGGAATATAACTTACCAACATAATTTAAACTAAACAAATGTTTGAAAGCAGTTGAAAAATTTATTTTACGATTAACTATTTGCATCTACAAATAATTATTTCAAAATTAGAAATTTGAAATGTAGGCCACCCTATTTTTTTTTAATGCTTACTAGGCTCTGGATACTAAGTCTTTTAAAGCCATTCTTAATTTTGATGGTAGATGATAGATGACGATGAATCTGTGGTCGATTTTGTAAGGAAGCGCGTCGCCGCCACAATCTCCGTGCACGAGTAAACTTGAACCAAAACTTATGTTCTGTTTTCGTATATATTTGAGATTCCTGTTATATTGGTCGATTTACGCAACTTTTTGGGACACAATCCGCACGAAATTACGTCATAAATATAACTAAAAACCAATTTTTGATGAAAATAAAAAACAACAACGACTGAACAGAATAATGGCGGCAAGCAAACTCTTAGGTCACCCTAGAACCTTATCACAATTACCTATATTAACGTCATTAAACTTCAGTGTAACATAACTGCAAATAGGTAAGCATCTACTTAGTTTGGTAAGGTTCTTCGGTGGTCTCCATTTCAAATTAGTTGACTGTACTATACATTACCCGGCATAAATATGGCATCATGGTATAATAATTCATTTGGTGTATCTATTTCAACTTCTCTTTGCATTAGATTTTATTTTACGCCGAGTGAAGAGTGTGACTCACTATAATTATAACGTGTTAGACAAAGATAGCGCTATACAAAACCGAGTTTATTTCTCTTTACCCAATGTGCCATAAAATAGCCTCATGCAGTTTCGTTTAAATAAAAAAATTACCCTATTTTGTAATCGTAAAATAAATTCTACTGGCTCAAATTTGAACATTGTGTAGAAAAATCATAAGAAACACAGATGAGAACAATGACAAAAGATAGCAAATTGCTATGGTTTTATCATGAACAACTTAAGATGACTGAAGTATAAAATCTTATTATAATAACTGTTAAAATTGAATAAACCGCACAAAATAATTATTTTGTTTCATTTCAATGGAAGGAAATAAAACTACGAACGTGTTGAAAAAAAATATACCCCAAGTCTAGGGTGATAAACCCTATCACTATACACGCATACAGAGCTAATTTGTATGAGGTCTCACGCACACCAACATAAAATGTCGACCCGTTTGTTTTAGTACGTTAGAAGCGTGAAGCTCTATCTTGACATATAATTAATCTGAATCTCTACCCATCAATCTGAACAATGTTTACTATGGGAGAGGATTATAAGTGTGCTTTGTATGGGAGCAAACCTGCCAGCGCAGAAAAAACTGCTGTTCATACTAAACTGCAATGCCTAAATGACTCAAATGTATGAAACAGCTACCTACCTCCTTACAAGCATGAAAATACGAAAATTGGTCATGGCGGTCGGTAATGTTTAACTTTCGTAAAGTCGATATTTCAAACTTTAGGTTTGTCCCTTTCTGTCAGAACAAAAATGAAATGAAAACTTTATTTAATTTTCGTCGTTGGATTAGAAAGGGACAAACCAACAACGACGATGAAAACCTAAGAGGAAGGATCTCCATAGAGTCCGCATAAATTTACGATTGTGGTTGGTCTCTTTTGTCTTATGACGTATCTTTAATAGTAGAAGGAGATGGAACTATAGATATTTGTTTATGCGGCTGTCCTCTTTTTTATGAGCTAGTGTGTGTGAAAAGTGACCGTAAAAATAAGGCCATATGTCACTTGGTGCCTTTTGTCCATACTACTTGACACCACACACTCAAACCTAAACGTAAAAAAAGTGGACACTTTACAATTAGTATGGCTCACTCTAGTCTTAAAAAGAGATCCTTCCTCTTAGGACAATACCTATTTCCAGCTACCTGACGACGCGACGTTAGTTTAGGTTAAAGAAAAACGAAAAACTACAGAAGACCACGGCTGTAAGGGCTAGATCCCATTGCTTTACCGAAGGGAAGAAATAGATATTTTTTATTAATAATATTTTTTACGGCACTGGATTCTAGTCTTTTTATGCCACAAGGAAGAATTTTTTTTTATTATTTCTTTAACGGCTCTGGATACTAGTCCTTTTGAGCCATTCGTTATTTTTTTTTTCTTTGTATTCTTTATTTGATGATAGGATGATAGATGACGATGAATCTGTGGTCGATTTCGTAAGCTCGCGCGTTGCCGGCAAAATAACCATGTACGAGTTAACTTGAACCAAAACTTATGTTCTGTTATCGTATTTATTTGAGATTCCTGTTACATCGGTCGCTTTACGCAACTGTTTGGTACACAATCCGCACGAAATTATGTCACAAATATCACTAAAACCAATTTTTTACGAATTTCAAATACAACGAAACACTACAAGAGCAATGGCGCCAAGCAAACTTCAAACAGCAATCTTTTGTTTGTTATAATGTCTTAAACGGCTCTGGATACTAGTCCTTTTGAGCCATTCGTTATTTTTTTTCTTTATATTCTTTATTTTGATGATGGGATGATAGATGACGATGAATCTGTGGTCGATTTCGTAAGCTCGCGCGTTGCCGCCAAAATGACCATGTACGAGTTAACTTGAACCAAAACTTATGTTCTGTTATCGTATTTATTTGAGATTCCTGTTACGTCGGTCGCTTTACGCAACTGTTTGGTACACAATCCGCACGAAATTATGTCACAAATATCACTAAAACCATTTTTTTACGAATTTCAAATACAACGAAACACTTCAAGAGCAATGGCGCCAAGCAAACTCAAGAAAGAACTAAACAATACAGTGTGACCAGATTTAGCAGGATCCTGCGAATTTAGTTGCATTAGGACCCCAATTTAGGGCCTAGCTGATTTTGTATCAGGATTGAAAAATTTGGCAGTTTTTAGCAGGATTTACTAAAACCATAGCAAAAATTCAGTAAGATTATTAATTTTTAAATTAACTGAACTTCTCTTGGTTAGTTATTTGGGAATCGCAAACAAATAACAACCACTTTCAATAAAATATGTGTTAATTTCTTTACACTTTAGTTTTAGTACCTCTCACAACATAGAAATGAAAGTATGGAACCTCGAACGTGCCCCGTGCATGCCCATGTCACGGACATTGAAGAATAATACACTACTTAATTATTTTTATAATTCCTAATCTTCAGCGTTCAGTCGGAACTTCTATACATATTTTGGCATTTTGTAAAGAGAATGTTCCGTCTTTCCTTTTTCTTTTGCCTTAATATTGAAATTGATTGATTGATTTTTGTAAACATTAATAAAAATAATTAATCTTTATTTCCATTAAAATGTCATTCAATTCGTTAGCATAATTTTGTGTGGCACTTCCCGGCCACGTCACAGACGAAAAACCCGGATTCCAGTTAACTGAAAAAAAATTACTCAATCTGTAATACTATAAATAAAATGTACTCATCGGGTTCAGGAGAAAATAAGCAATGTTTAAGAATGTTTGTGTGATGCGCTTTTCAAGAAGTCTAATTGAATCCATCTCTAATAATAATAAAAAACTTTCTGAAAAGCATTCGTAGAAAGATAAATATTCAAAATAAAAATCAGATAAGAATATAAGATCGTTTGAATTAAAACTTCTCGATAAGCGGTATTCGACGTTGCTTGCATAAATATTGCTCATTTTCTCGTGAACCCGATGAGTACTTTTTTTTGAGTTCACTGAAATCCGAGTTTGCGTCTGTGGCGCGGCTAGGAACAATCACACATTATTTTAGGGTTTTATTGATAACAACCAGCTAGCAGGATCTTCAATTTAAATCTGGTTACACCAACAACCTTGGCTGTCATCAGTGCTGCCACACGTGCGATAATTATCCTAGATCAACGATAATTTTGAGGGGAATGCAATAGAAAATAAAAGTCAGTTATCGCACGACAATTCACAAAAATTCCACTATAATCCACGATAATTTTATATTAAATGAAATCTGTGTATCCAATCACTATTTTCGACCATATTATCCGATAAATTCCAACGATACATCATATTGGCGGGTAAAACAGTTTTCAAATACCTATGACTAAAATTGAAGTTCTAATGAGAAAAATTGAGATAGAAATATTTCCTCACTGTGTCGTTTCAATCAAGAGTTTTTACTGAAATTCCCTAAAAACCTCGTATAATACTTATCTACCCATAAAATAGGTAAAATAAAAACTGGTCTGTAATATAGGTAAGAATGATTGAATTTCACGCATCATTTGACACTCTTTTAAACCGAGATTCAGAGACGATTTTTAAGTCATAGTTCGAACTCCCGTATGTCAAAATCCATACATTTTCGCCTTGCTTAGCTCGAGCTAAGACTAAAAAAATCGTCTCTGAATCTCGGCCTGAGACTACAAGAAACGAGAAACGAAATACGATAATTTTTGGAATTTGTGATGCGATAAAAACACGCGGAAAATTCTTACGTCATGGATCTGGCAACACTGGCTGTCACTGTCAGTTGTGGTTGTTTGCAAAGAGAATGGAATCACTACGTTTTAGTTGTTTGGATCGAACTTTGGTTGTGAATTTTTTTGTTTGCATAATTTCGTGTAAATTTAATTCGAATTTAGCTAATACTATTAGGTCGATACATATTTTTCATAACACGAAGGCATATAAATAAAATAGCAATCATGTCGAAGCGAGAACGCCGTTCCAACGCCGGCAATCGAATGGCAAAGCTGCTTGATGAAGAAGAAGAGGATGATTTCTACAAAACGACTTACGGCGGCTTTTCTGAGGTCGAAGAAGATAAAGATTATGTGTAAGTGTTCAACTACTACTTCTACAAGGTGTTACAAATATACAAATAAACATTTAACACTTTCTCTGCTAAGCCGCAGTACCAACACTGGAATGCTATACAATTCTGACTCACCGGGCGAGTCGTGCGCACTGCGGCCCATTTGTTGCTGACCTACGACGTAGGTCGTCACCAGTTAAAGTGTTAAGGGGGTTTAGACCATCAAACTGAACAATTTTCACTTTGGCACCAACATCGAAATCGCGAAAAAAATTCATACTAAACTACAAATCTACTCGACCTAAATGTATGGGACAGCTGATAATTATTTGGTGATTTTGATGTTGGTCCCATAGTAAAAGTTGTTCAGTTTGATGGGTAGAATCTTAGTTTAAAAGGATGCTAATGATATCAATTTCACCCTGTATACATCGTGCAACAAAACACCCTTGTAATATAATGCAATAGGGGCAGAATAATTTAACTTTTATTTTATGTTTGAGTTTGAATTTTCGGACTCCCCCAAATGGCAAAATAGTTGTGAGTTTATGAGTGTGTCTGTCTACAACGTGTTAATGAATTAACGCAAAACTAGAAAGTAGTTTGTTTACAATCGAGAGCAGAATCGAATTATCATGGTTTCAACACAGGTATTTTTTTTCAAAATACTAAATAATTTGTTTGTAAAATTTTAAATTAACTGAACTCGATGTCAACCCAACGCACGGCACACTCACCCTACTTACTACTAAAACAAGATTCTTAAAATGTATCCTTAAAATGAGCACGTTAGCGATTCCATTCATTGCTGAAATGATAACAAATCATTTTTGCCTCAAAACTTAAATGCAAATAACTTTAAAATTTAACTATCAAAATAATGCAATTATTATTTCAATCTAATTATTTTGTTATAAATCAGTTGGGGTGCATGAGGTTTTGCACTTATTCATTAACACTTTGTATATGTTTTAGGCAAGAAAGAGAAGTTGCTGATGTTGTTGACTCAGATTTTGACATAGATGAGAATGATGATCCTGTCTCCGATCAAGATGAGGAGGAGAAAAAGAAAAGGAGCGTCGGTACAAAGGCTTACAAGGTAAATTGTAATATTTTAAGATCTACACATCTAAGATATACAAGATTTAAAAGATCAACAGATTCCATTAAATTTCTTAGCTGCTGTAATGTACCTTGCTTCTTGGTATTATGATATAGTCATGTTGGAGAAATAAAACAAGAGATAGTCGGATTGCTCATAACGAAACCGGTTTGCACAACTGTCAGAAAAGTGTATCAGAAGGATTAATGCTGTCACTATCCTGCCGTCTTCCAACGGCATATAGTTCTGTTATAGAAGCTGCAGATGTGTGTGCCACTCACATGTATAGGAATGTACAGTCAGCCATGAAAAAACGTGCTTCTCCCACAACACTACTTAAGTCCACTGTAACAGATGGCAACTCCTATGATGATAAAATGTTTATGGGCTGAGCTCACTACCTGTTACAGTGCAGAGTTTAGGATAACTAGAGAAGAACTCAAATGTGTTTTTGTACATAAAACAGTCCTTTACATTACAATACTACAAAACCCAATACATTCTCCTCATGATATGTTCTGAAATCCTTCACCGAATAGCTGGTGGTGTTACAGAAATTTTACATAAGTTCCTAGAAATTTGCTGGAACACTGCAATGAGTCAAAAAAAAACAACAAAAAATTAACACCAATTCCCCTTTCTTATAGAAGATGCATCTTAATTTTTAATGTTATCTATTGTATGTTTTAATGTAAATAAAATGATGACGGAGTTTGGATTCCCAGTCGATTTCATCTATGGCGACTGCTAATCTTTACAGAAAAGCAGTCAGGTTCGCAGGATATTTTGAAGTGCAGTGCAGTGGATTTATGTTTTATATTATTGAATAATGCTATTAGTAAATATAGGTAGTCATATTCCACAGCCCTGAATCCACCCACTACTGGGACATAGGCCTCCACTTGTTTATGCCATCCTCTGTTTCTGTCTGTCCTGAGCATTTTAGATCCATGTAGCTTCCACCACTCCTGATATTATTGTCCACAATAGAAAGAAAATAGATTGAAAATTTCGTCGTGGCTTGCGGGGCGCCGACAGCTCTGTTGGAGTGGAGCATGCCCCGGATAGGCAGGTTGTGGGTTCGAATCCCGCTCGCCGCCCGACTTTTTCAATCTTTAATTTTTCCACCATAACCGACAGACAACCTACAATTCACTTTCCTTCCCTCTGCCACTACTTGGACAAATCTCATATTCATATACAGTTTTTGAGAGTTACGCGGTTATTATTTAATCTAGAATTAAACATTTTAATGGGTTCTTACCGCGTTTGGGTATATTTGAGTTCCCGATATTTTGGCAGTGTTACAACTGTCATGATCATGGGATGACTGAGGAACTGCAGGTAGATTTTTATGAGCAGACAAATCTGTATACCTCTTCGTCGTTTGCTCCAACCACTACTATCGGAACTCACTCGATTGTCATTGTCACTTTTGTCACTTGGTCCAGCCCGACAAAATACACTGACTGTGTCACTCCGATTTTTGTTCATATATTTTAGTACATATTCATATATACTAAAATTTGTAAATTTACTTTCAGGATCCAAATAGGAAAAAGAAAGCGCCACCTTCTGCAGCTGCTTCAGAGAAACCAAAGAAATCAGTTATTAAGAAACCTAAGGAACCTAAACCAAAAGAGGAAAGGACTGAGAAATTTGATAGGTCACTTTTATCAGATTCATCAATAGGTACTACTAATATTGTAGTTTGTAGTTTAATATCAAACTTATTACATAATTGGCTACAAAAAGTAATGAAATGTAGAAGACGTGACTAGTATGGAATTTAAAAATTTACCACTAGCAACCCAGCTTTAAGATAATAATAAAAAAACAATGAGTGGTTCAATAATATCGCGTATGTGGAGGTAATAGGGTGCCGTGCCGTGTGGCTTGTGTCTGACTTAGAATAGTATCAACCCAGGCCATCCATCATTCATTTAATTATCTTCCCTGTGTGAAGATGCCTGTTATAGCCACTGCTACTGAACCACCTCTAATCTTATTGGTTTCCCATTTGATCAGATTCATAATCTCTGTTCCAAGCCGCTCTCTTCAGTGTTTGATAGGAAAATCGGTCAGGAATTCTTCTCACATTCTCAGAATTTCATGATTGAATAAAATTAAAATAATAATTTCAGAGCGAAAATCAATAAGGCAAAGCACAGCAGTGAAATCAGCTGAAACGTTACAAAGAATAAAGATCAGATCGGAGCTTCAAAAGAAGAAGGTAAAGAAAGTTGAGGAGAGGATGCCTACGCAGGAGGAATTGTTAGAAGAAGCTCTTATTACCGAACAGGAGAATCTCGAGAGTTTGAGTAAGTTTGTAGAATTGGAAATTGCTTAAGCTGGGCTACATGGTCTAAGCGGAAATTTGTATGTCAAATCAAAATCATCATCGTCATCTTCCTTTTTAGGCAGTTAATACTCAGACTGGCTCCGGTCTGCTGGACCAACAACTTGAGAATACTGTTGGGAGGGGATGGAGAAAAAGGCAGATATATTTCCTGTATAAAATTCTAGGATTATGCCAAAGGATTAACTGAAAATTTACGCTAATATTGAAACATAACGAAATCATAATTGTTTAAAATTAATCATCATTGAATTATTCTGAACATACTTCATCCCCCAAAGATTTCGTCTACAATCGATTTTGTGATCATACAACCAGGTAAATAATAATTTGTATGATTTTAATTTTCAGAGAAATTCGAGCAAATCGAAATGGAGAGGAAGAAAGTGAGACCTATTAAGAAAACTATAACTGGACCTATTATAAGGTATGAAATAAGCTGTTTATAGTGTGAGCGCAAGCGCTATACCGCGGTCTGCGCCTTAGGAAGCTGCGCGGCAGGACGGGGGGTAGAGCAGCACACTCCACTTTCATTTTGCCGTTGACTTTAGCGTCGGTAAACTAAAATCGAACGTCGACGGCGGAATGACAGTGTAAAGCAGGCCTATAGAGCCCGGCCAAATCATAACGGCGACGTCGCTGTTATACGTGTTATACGCCTTAAACGGATGCCCTTCGCCCCTTGATGGAAGGAAAAAATTAATACAAAAATCAAAGTATAAACAGAACACGATCGCACCGGAACCTTTCACGACACGGCGCTGCGCCGTGAATTTCCACGGTGCAGCTCCGTGAAACTGTGAGGCGTCGCGCCGTGCCTCGGTGACGGCGCCGCGCCTTGATGATGTGGCCGGGCCCTTATTCGAATGAGGAGGCCTGAGCTCAGTCCATGCCGCATCTGAGAAAACATGCATGCCTAAATAAGCGCGCATGACAGTTCTCCCGTTTTGTCGTTTTGTCGTGCGTAGCTGCGTTGTTACTGCTGTAGTAATAAGTGAATTTATGTGAAACAGCTTAGGATTGTTGTCATATTACAGATATCACTCATTCGCCGTGCCACTTGTTTCTGAAGTAACGGAAGAGGACAAAACGAGCCTTACTCCGATCGCAGACCTGAGTTTGAGTGATATTATCAAAAGTGAAGAAGGTTTGTGTTTCTAGTTGTGAGTGAGATGATTTTGTCATGTTCACTGGAGAAGTTATATGGCACTCAATTAATTTCATCAATTAGGAATACTTATTTTCTTAATGAGCTAAGTTTGCAAAATGCATACATCATATTGCTCATTGATTGGATGAGGAAGGTCGAGGATATAGTTTTGTGGCACGCATTGGGAGAGGCCTATGTCACAGGTCCGGCACTTTAAACTACGTTTTGGATTTGATATGATGGGCGTTCGCACTGCGCACTTGGTGCAAATTGTCTTTTACATATGTGTGGGGTTGACTTACCACGCATCGTATGAACATCATCTAAATTTCGTTACTTTTTATTGTTCGTTCTGTTATTAGAAACAGTATTTGAGCTAAAGAATTACCGAAAATGTGACTTTAGCGTTATTTTTCAACGTTTTTTATGCACTGAAAAGACTCAATTACTACGGGTGCGCGCGCCTGGCTGCATTCCCTTGCTCGTCTCCCCTCCAGTTTCCCAGAAAGTGTGTGGTGAGGTGGGGGATCTGAAGTCAGAGGGGGCGGGAAGTGGCCATTTTGTATGTAGAACTATATACTATTACCTATTCTATGCCTATGTTCAGCAGTGGACGATGATAGGCTGATGATGATGATTTATATATTTTTTTTGTTTATTCATAATTAATGGTGTTTTGCTTGTGTCCAGCATCACATTTCTGCCAATGTCAAGTGTGTTTTGGGAGAATCGTAATCTCAAGGATTGTTTGATGTGCAAAATCACATTAGTGGCAAAATAGCTATCGCTCGTGAACAAACTTAAAAGCGTTTCCAAAATGCATGCTATTTATTAATAGTAACATTTTATATAAAAGGAAATTGTTTCCAATATTTCTTGTCAGTATGTTTTTTCTACAACGACATAAGTAATTTTTTCATCGGTTAGTTTGTCTTCTTTGTTTCATAATATACCTTTAATATTGCAGGATTACTAACACCAGGAACATTAAATAATCCAGAAATTCCATCAGAACCAAAACCAGATACATCTGAAGACTGTAAGCCTAAGACTGAGGAAGGAGTAACGAAAATGGACGTGGACGTCATAGGACCCGACGATGAGATTAAAATTGATGATGTCACAAAGTTAGTAATATTATTTTTATAATATAGGGTCCTTCTTAATATGCTTACACTTTTTTAAGGGGATGATCAGACCGTCAAACTGAACAACTTTCTCTATGGCACCAACATCTAAATCGCCAAAAAAAAAATCTGCTGTTTATACAAAACTGCAAACATACCTCGAGCTAAATGTATGGGACAGCAGTTTTTTTTTCATGATTTCGATGTTGGTCCCATAGAGAAAGTTGTTCAGTTTGACGGTCTGATCATCCCCTTAAAAAAGTGTCAGCATATTAAGAAGGACCCTGTATAACATCTTGCTAGGAAAACACTAGTCTCAGCATTAAGGCTGTGTTCCTGGCATATTCCAGTTAGAATGTTCTATCATCTAATGGGTATTAAACTTTGACTCATTATTGTAAGGACTAGCCTTGCGATACCATTTCCCCTCTGCCACGGTATAAGCACAATTGATCTTGTGCATTTAGATTCAATTTTACACCTTATCACTAAACGAGACAGCCTATAATTGCGAAATAATAACTTCGAATTTAGAACGTTTGGGGTTCACACGAGACTACTTTTCATGATTTTTAACATTCAAAATTAGAATCTAAAGTTATGGGGAATAAAATCCAAAGTTGCGGATTTCATGTTACCTCGCCCCCCGCAAAAAGTGGCAGAAATGTTTTTTAGTAGAATTACACGCGTAACCAGTCCACATATAAATAGTCAAAGGTATTAAACCCTTCCCACTATGCAGTGTGCAAGAAGGTGGAAGACCTTATTCATGTTATGCTGGTGTGTGTCCGGAACGCAGATCTGCGATCTAGGTTTATAGGAACCAGTAATTGTTACAATGGGCAGCTCAACTGCTAGTTGGCTGACCCTCTGTCAAGCAGAGCAGTAAGCTTATACCAGTTTGTTGGACTGTCCATTACTCTAGAGCGATAAGGGAAACAACTGTATAAACCTATGAGGCTGATATTGACACCACGGGTGACAAAAGCATTAAAAAAAGAAAGAAAAAAACTATTATAAAACTGTAACAGAAGTGTGTCTGTACATTGAAGATATTTACAAACAAAAAGGTGGAGATATGGTTTTTAGGTATCCCCGACTCCAAATCAACCTTTTTGGAATTTTTGCCTGTGTTTGTGTGTTTGTTTGTGCGAGCATCACGCGAAAACTACTGAACCGATTTTGATGGCAATTTTTTTGTTTGATGGCTTCTGACTTAAAATCTGGTATATAATTCGTGCGGACGAAGTCGCGGCTTAACTCTAGTATAACATTAAATACGCTAAACAAGCGCGATACTCGAAATTTAAGCAAGTACTATATACTATTCCCAATTTATTAGCGATTAGGTCTACATTGAACATTGTTTAAGTATGTATTTGCTTCGTAAACTTTTCCTCCATTCATGCCCATGAATCTTATTTGTAGGCTCTTGCCTTAATAATAAGTAACATTTTCTTCTTTATTTCGGTTTTCCAAAAAGCTAAGACTATGTTATTTATAAATCATCATACAAATCATAGTATCAATTATTTTATTAAATATACTATGTATTATTGTATACATAACTTTAGCTTAAGAATTTTATATTGTAATAGTTATTAAGTCGTGTTATGTTGTAGATTTTCTGACCGCATCTTCTCTACAGCGACAACACGTTCCGACGCGGTGGTAGCTTTAAAAAGATTTGACGTTTGATAAGTGTGCTGCAAGCTCCTATATTGAATAAATTATATTGACTTTGACTTTGAAATAATCTCTTACGTTCCAGAAAAGAGGAGAAAACAACGAAAGAGAAACAAAACAACGTCAAACACTACGAGAGAACACTAATCACCTTCGAGAATGATATAAAGAATAAAGCATTCAATGCTTGCTTCCCTCAATCTCAACCTAGAAGACGAAGAGAAATGCTATGTGCTGTTACGAAGTATGTGTTCTTTCCTATCTCATGTTCTATTCTGCCTGGCTAAGAATAACACCAACCTAGAGGGATGTCGTAAGACGCGACTAACTCCAGTATTATTAGTAACATCCTCGAGATATCCTTTCTTTTATGATGGAGGGTGGGTGCAGTGTATAAATGTTTGCGTGATGAATATAAATATAGGGTCCTTCTTAATATGCTGACACTTTTTTACGGGAATGATCAGACCATCAAACTGAACAACTTTCTCTATGGCACCAACGTCGAAATCGCGAAAATAAAGTCAGCTGTTGCATACAAAACTGCAAACCTACTTGAGCCATATATATAGGACAGATGTTTTATTTTTTCGTGATTTCGATGTTGGTCCCATAGAGAAAGTTGTTCAATTTGATGGTCTGATCATCCTCTTAAAAAACTGTCAGCATATTAAGTTGGACCCTGTGTATTACATATGTATCGTATAAAATTGTATTATATATCGTCGAGCGTCTAAAACCGTCACTGGCGGGTTGCGGAGGGTTATGGAAACTCAATCTTGAGGTCATGTGCCACGTGAGTTTTTCTAACTAGGTACTGCTCTCAAAACGGTGAAGGAAAATGTTATAGGCCTGATGAAATTCAGATGTATGAATCTGACGATAAAGTCTACCAATCCGCATTGGGCACGCGTTTTTGACTAACGCATCTACACCGTCCTTGAGGGTAGGCCTGTGCCCTGCAGTATATAGGCTGATGATGATGATGATTCCATATGGTCATCTACAGGCTTAGCGCTTAACTGAGTAGGTTCCTTAGGTAGAGGAGCGGTATGTATATTTTTTTATCTTATTTAAATACTTTGCTTAGTTTAATATTTTAGTTTTTATACTAGTGTAGATTCCTACTAAAACTTGATTTGTTTTCCAGACGGCCAGCTCGCTACATAGATCCAATAACAAAACTGCCGTATAGAAGCGTGGACGCGTTCAGAATAATTCGTGAAGCATATTACCAACAAGTAGAGGCGAGAGGGTCCCGGTCGGACCCACAGACTGCTGCGTGGCTGCAGTGGAGACGAGCGGACGCCGCCTCCACTTACGTTCACATACATATTAAGTAATGTCTACAATATTGGCACAGTTTATGTATCTACAAGGTCCTTCTTAACCCTCCGTCTGTGGATCAATTCGGATCACGGAGTCACGGATCCGTGACTGAGACAATAACAAATCTTTTGTGTCTGGAATCTCCACAGACGAGAGGTTAATATGCTGACACTTTTTTAAGGGGATGATCAGACCATCAAACTGAACAACTTGCTCTATGGGACCAAAGTCGAAATCGCGATTAAAAATCAGCTGTCCCATACAATTGGGTCGAGTAAGATTTCAGTTTAGTATGGAACAGCAGATTTTTTTTTCGCGATTTCTATTTGGTCCAATAGAGAAAGTTGTTCAGTTTAACGGTCTCATCATCCGCTTAAAAAAGTGACAGCATATTAAGAAGGACCCTATGTACAGTTTTTAAACTCGGCAGTCACGACTTGTCAATCGAGCATGCTACCCCAGAGAAAACGCCAAAAATCGAGACGTGCTTTGTCTTTGTTACTCTGCGAATGCGAAAGTGAGCGCAATTAATGCTTCAAAAGTGACAACGTTTTATGCGAATATCTGAGGGTGAAGAGACTTCGCATCTATTATAGTTCTTATGCTGTCTACACACCGAACCCGCCGACATGTCGGCGACACAGCCTGAAGGTACAAATTACATAAGCATATGCTCACGACTATATTCCCTGAGGGGGTAGTCAGAGAGATTCTGAAACCTCCGAACATCCACGTTTCACTAGTACCGAAACTCTGTCCAGTGTGACAGGGAGTGAGCCCGTCGCCACTTGTAATGGACAGTGGGTACAATACATGCCTTGAAATTGAAGCATGCAGGTTTCCTCACGATGTTTTCCTTCACCGAAAAGCCAGTGATGTTATAAATCGTACATAAATTCCGAAAAACTCAGGTACAAATTATATTAGTTATAGTATAGGTCGGCGAGTTCGGCGTGTAGACATTTGATCTATGGTCTTTGAGTATACCGGGTTAAAATTAAATGCGTTACATATCGAACAGGGTGCTTCAGACCATCAAATTGAACAACATTAAATATGAAAATAACATCGAAATCGCGAAAAATAGGAGCTGATCTAGAGCAACCACCCTGTTCGATATGTAACGCATTTAAGTTTACATCCTGATAGTTTACACCATGGATTCAACACATAGTCATGGCATTTGTACCACTACTACCGAAATGTATGGAACTCAACTAATTTAGGAAAGCGGTAAGATGCGGCGGTAGTACACCGGGTAATTGAAAAAGACTAAACAATTTGTAAATACTAGTTTTAAGAACTGGACGCTTGAATATACATATTTTTTAATCTATTCCATCTCTTATTGTTGTAGAAGACCCCTGGGTTTATCTCCTCGGCGTTTATTATCCTCACCAAATATTTTCAGACTTAATTATGCTGACAGTTTTTAAGACGATGATCAGACCATAAAACTGAACAACTTTCTCTATTGGAGAAGCATCAAAATCGAAAAAATATCAGCTGTCCTTTACATTTAGCTGATTTTTTTTCGTAATTTCGATGTTGGTGCCCTAGACAAAGTTGTTCATTTTGACAGTCTGATCATCCCCTTAAAAAATGGTCAGCATATTAAAAAGGACCCTGTATATGGTAGGTATTTAAAGAACTGATTCTGATTTTTTAGAGTACCTACTAGAGCTATAAATTATGATTCAAAGACATTTAAATTTTTTTGTGATAAAATTTGCATTTTATTGCTAAAAATGTTGTATAATATATGCAATGTTCTTGATTATTGCAGAGATATTGGCATGATGGCACAGCACAATGCGGCCTGTCAAATCCGAGTTAAGGGCAGGTATTAATCCGGAAAATAAATATGTAGGGTGGACGCATTTCTATCCGCGGCGAAGGTGCTGAAGGAGGCGAACGAAACGAATTTACTTTTAATTCTTCTGACGATTTGTCCGATTCACCGCGGGTAAGTGTGCCAGGTGTCATAGAATTTAATTCAAAGAATTCTAAAATATAACAATTTTACCTGTAAATAAAATTATTATTAAGCATACTTACCTTATTCCAGGTCTATTATTATATTTGAGAGCGGCTTACTTGACTTCCGTTTCCGAGCGAACATTACCCTAGTAAAGCGCCATCTGGTGGACACAATCAGCAGCCAGGCAGTGGGGGGGGCACGGCCATGAAGCCGGTGCCCGCCATTTTACTTTCATTGGAGATTTGAATTCAGCTAGCGTTCAGCGTGATCGTGCTGCAGAATGCGAGCAAATAACACGACTAGTGTAGGTGTGACCGTGTCAGAGAGCGAGCACGACTATCACACAACGCCAGCACGATCCACGGCCTGGTATGCCTTAAAAAGATAGTTTATGATTTCGTTGTTCAAGGTCTGGAAGAACGATATTACAGCAGACAGGTGTACAAAATAGACCTGGAATAAGGTAAGTATGCTTAATAATAATTTTATTTACAGGTAAAATTGTTATATTAAGCTTTTATACCTTATTCCAGGTCTATTATTATATTTGAGAAGTGTTTGGTATCGGCTGCTGGATTGCTTCTGGATTGACGCCAATGTGACTTATACGAAGTTCATTGATTATTTCAAATTGGTTTTCTTTGTGCAAAAAGCAAAAACGTTTACATAACATTCTTTATGAGTATGGTTGGCATGGTGCGTGAACCAAAATTGTTTTTGAATTTGGGTGGTTTCGTGTGAGAACCAACATTATTTCAACCTGACATCAATAAAATTACAATCAAGGTATTAGAATACCATTGACACTGGCATAGGAACGCACAATGTAATATTGATATCGATAAAAAGATAAATGTAGCTAGCAACGATAGTCCAGGCCATGACTTGATCTCAACGGGCTTCACCGTACGACGCCGTATATAATGAGTGAATGGGTTCATTCAGCTGAGAGTGTGAGGTTCAACCGCATTTTACAACAGAAAATGGTTCATCAAGTACAAATATCGGACTCGCTTTGCAGACTGTGATGAACCCAGAAATACGACGCGTGACAATAATAATTCATCAACAAACCTAGTTAGATTTGTACCGTAGGACGGTAGGACATAAGATAAAATTGATGTGTGGCGAGTTGACTGAGAAAAGAAACTCTTCCAATGGAAAATACATCACTTGTCGTATCAATGGCGATAGCGACAATAATATAATAAAGTTAGAATCTTATCTAGGAATTTTGCTCGCATACAGGACCATATTATCCGTATCCTCCTCGCAGAGGACATTACACACCGAGATATTACAAAGAGCTTAGCAGTCCAAACCAAACCAAACCAAACATAGCATACCAAAGCTTCATTATTTCGTCTCTGGTTTATATTTCAGGCCTGGCATCAAGGCAAAATTACTTGCAACTCATTGTTCGGCAGGAATCAATTCCCTCTGTCTGTTATGAACCGGTCTCAGGACACCGGTCATCGTGAACAAGTTATGATGATTGATCAGCGAATAATAAAATAGACGGATTGTTATAATTTCATCCAGCATAATAAAAAAACAACTGATAAAACTTATTACCTTATATTACCTTTGTTATGAATATAGGTTAGGTATATATCAAGCGACTAGAATGTTTGAAAGTTGCAAAGTAAACCGATAACTCTCGGTTAGCAAACATTTAAGTCAGTTTGTAAAAAGATGTCATAAGATCGATTGCCAACCTAAGTTGGAAAGCTTTTTGGTTTCATTTATAATTGAGTAGGTACCTCACACCACGTAAAAGATTGGATCGTACGATTTTATTTATACTTAAGTATTAAAATACGAGGACTGAATTAATCAAAAAAATTAAAAAGACTAACTTTTCAAGGACATTAAGATTTTAACCTCTCGGTAGAGAGTAGTATATTCCTTGATTTTAACCAATTGTCTTTCAATCACCGCTTTTCAAATTAAAATATTGTAACCATACGCAACACGCGCATGACATAAACATTATGAGCGTACAGCTGATATAGACAGGTTTCGGAACAACCACAGAGAAAACATAGCCACTGTCATAAGAATGCATTTCACAAAAGCCTAGGCATATCACGCAGGCACGACACCACAATAATGAATAACCACCCTCGTAGAAGGGATTTATTTATGTGTGATATAATCACAAAGAATATCTGTCTACCACCTCGGGGAATCTAGTCGCGAGCATATGCCCATGCTTATGCTTTAGTCTTCAAAGAACGTTTCTTCTATTTACATACACAGTCATTAGTAAATGTTTGCGAATAATGATAATAATCATAAATAAAATAGCTAACGATATAGGACATCGACTGGCCATCTGATCGAATTCGTTGAAAATGATTTTCAGTTCAGGGTTCAAGTAATTAAATATGCATGTAAGGCATAGAAAGCGTCATTTACATACGAAGCATGACGAAATATCTGATCGAATAGAACCGTTTGGTGTAACGTGAATCTCAAACAATACAATTTTAAGAAACGCCGAGAACACTTTATAGGCCATCAGCTATCTTTCAGCTTGTTTTCATTCAGTATTTTGTGTAACGTGCACACATTATTTATTACGTGGTGCTAATACTGCAACAGAATAATGGGACAAAATTGCGTGGGAGAATAGCATGCCGACGCATACATAAAAAGATAGTTTGGCTATCAGTTATTACATAAAGTAGGTAGATATATTATCTATCATTTATAAACTAATGCATTTTTGAAAGCATGCACTTTTGAAAATGTGTGATTTTCTGAAACTGCCCGCATGATATTAAAAACCAAGATTTATAATTATTGATTAACAACGTGTGTTGTGTAACCATCAAATACTTTGTAATACTGCTCCGATTGAACTGATTAGAATCTTTTGCAAAAATTTCGGTGGTTGAGGAAGGCACCATTAATTAACTGAACTTTATAATACCAAACGTAGGGTTACAAAATTCTGGATTGGATTGCCAGAAAGAACAGAGTTATAATATGACCTTCTGTAAACATTTTTATTTCGATCTTTGTAATGTAACTTTATAAGTGAATATTCGTTAAACGGACTGCCTGGATCCCTTTCTTATGCACTTATGTACAGTTTATATTATTATCATGAGCACTGGAACGCCATCCTGATTTGCACAATCTTGATTTTCACTGAATGTAATATTCACCAAAAAGGACAACCCAACAGGTTCGAGTTAGGATTGAATTATTTAGATTAATATGTGGGTATTGCAAGTAGGTGCCCCACATTTAACAAACAAACCTCCACGTTTAAAAAGGAACTGGTTCAGATGACCGAGTCCAAATAAAAATGACGAACGGTGATTACGAGTACAGCGTGATAATAACGCCTTCTGATTACTGTGCGAAATCAGGAAATGTCTTTAATCATAAAAGGGATTTTGCCTAATCCTCCGTAGAAACGGGCGGTTCTAGACACGATGACCAGATAGCATTCGGTACGCTGGAAATTTCGGACATAAAATTTGATGACCTTTACAGAACATGAAATGGAAAATTTTTGGAAATGGCTTCCTGGGTATGTCATGGAGATTGGGGGCAATTAATGTCCGATAGGTACCGGGACCCTTAATTCCCTCCATTATTTTACCTTGTGTTTGGTTCCCGATGCTAGATGCGACACGGGATACCGAGCCACCAGGCAGTAGGCACGTGGTCGGCTGGTCGTCGTGGTATTGTGCCCCCAGTAGGCACGTGGGCGGCAAGTCATCACGGTATTATGCCGCCAGCAAGCAGGAGCGTGGGCGGCAGGTCATCATAATATCATGCCACCAGCAAGAGCGTGGAAGGCAGGTCATCACAGTATTATGCCGCCAGCAAGAGCGTGGACGGCAGGTCACCACGGTATCATGCCTGCAGCGGGAGCGTGGGGCGGCAGATCATCGTGGTATTGTCTCCAGCAGGAGCGTGGGCGACACTTACTGGTCGTGCGTGGGGAGACCGCCGCACGGTACCAGTGAGCTAAGCGAACACCGGCATGGTGGGCCGTACCGGGTCGGTAGCTTGTCCAGTGTCGGCTTTATACAGGCAGAATAATAGCAATGCGACGGCATTACTAATCTTCTTTATATACTACGGTAACCAAACGGTGGGATAATCGTCGAGTGCCGACCCCAGGCCACTTATGTTACCGTACTTTAACCTGATACCTGCTTGGTGAACTGTCGTTACGCACGGACAGCGCAAGCCTGGATATTAAGTCTTGAATGTCTTCGCTCCATCCGTAGCAGACCTGTTCCTGTAGAGAAATCTTCACAAATACCTCCCTGGACGGGAGTAGAAACAGGAAAAATAATACTACGAATGTCTTAGTTAGCTTTAACGACATACAAATATTGTCACTCAATCACATTCATTAACAAATAGGAAAACTATGTAGAAATGTTTTTCCTGCAGTATAATATTTTAACGGTTCTTGCACAGTTTTTCTGTTTTTCTGCAACCGCTATACAGGAAATTGATTTAGAATTGTGTAGAAAAGTTCAGTAAACAGCACCATACGAAATATGGAAATTGTAAACTATAAGTAATATGCTCGACGTCTACTTATCAGATTACTGCAACAAACGCGTCTTTGTCCACCCTCGAAGACTCCATCACTCCCGCGACCCGAAGACACGACGACGAAAAAACGCACTTCACTATTTAAGGGTACTTGTTAATGCAATAACTATGCAAATTAATAATTTAAAATTCGAAAAACAAAACTATATTAAGAAAGAGAAATCTAAAATTTAAATTTAAAAAATGGCGGTAACGGAAAGGCAGCGCTTTCCGTTACATGTCCGCTCAGTAGGAATTCAAAACGCCAATGAAAGTAAAATGGCGGGCACCGGCTTCATGGCCGTGCCCCCCCCACTGCCTGGCTGCTGATTGTGTCCACCAGATGGCGCTTTACTAGGGTAATGTTCGCTCGGAAACGGAAGTCAAGTAAGCCGCTCTCAAATATAATAATAGACCTGGAATAAGGTATAAAAGCTTAATACGATTCTTTCGCCTCCTTCGGCACGTTCGCCGCGGATAAATATGCGTCCACCTCACCCGGCTTCCCCGCTCAGGCTCCACCCACCAGACATAAACCTTTTCCGAACATTGTCACTGTCATATTTTCCGGCGGCATATGTACGTAAAATTTTAATGAACACACATACAATTTTAATTTGCTTTAATATCGAATAAATAGATTACAATAAATTCTTAAACTTAATGTTAAGATTCAATGTCTGTACAAATTATTGTACAAGAACTAGCCTAATTATTATGGAAATCTTTATGAAAATGTTGATGAACCTAAAAACTTTCAAACTATAGTCAACATGAAACAACGACACAAAATGAATAATTAAAATAACAAAAATAAAGATTTTTCTTATTGTTGAGTATTAACTAAGTTATTAGGTACTAGTAAATACTGTCATTTTATACTCTAGCTTTTTTAAGGTAAAACTGCGACCGTAGTATGATGCGCGCGATAAGGCTACGCGTTTTATCTCGTTCGTTCGCGCGCAAACAGAAAGAGTCATGATAGCGCTATATCACGCTGCCATACTACGGCCGGTGTCAACAATTTATTCAAAATTATTTTCGTTTTCTAGTTGGTCCCAAAATTGTTCTGACCGGACTAGGGCCCGACGCACTTCTATACATTTTTAATACATCTTTTGCGTCTAGAGTTCAACCGTAAATCTAGTATTCAACCTTAAATCTGGCACACTGTTCCGTCTAGGCTTTTGATTTAGTAGCTCCTTCAATGAAATAAGACCCGTGGCCTTTACATCTAATCTAGAATGATATTTCGACGGATCTGTCGTAGGTAGGTAAGGATATTCGGTGAGATAGGTCTGTGCATTTTTGATCTTATTTTCCTTTGCAAAGTCGTTCAACTGGGATACAGCTATTTCGTACGAGCTGAGTTTTCTATCTGCAAGGTTTTCCATGGATCTGAATGCTTCTAGTACAGCTTTCTTGTGAGGTATTCCTCGTAAACTTCCTTGTCGGCTCAGTCTTCCTTCCACAACGTCATTGAATAAGTCTTCGACGTTGAATTTCTCTGAGATCTTCACCAGTTTGCTGCTGCTAGCTTCCTGACTTTCTTGTAACTGAGTCCAAATTTTAGATATCTCTGAAGAGGGCATCGAATGTGATTTTATGTTTTTCTTAGTTCGTTTCTTTGGTCGGTCGTTCTCGAGAGATTCATTCGATTTGTTCAGTAGTAACATTTCACATTCGTTCAGTTGTGCCGGCTTTTTTTCATCTGTGAGTTCTTCTAAGGATTGGAAGAATTGTTTTGCCAATTTGAATCGAGATTTGTAGTCGGTATGAGCGTTCGTTGCTTCTTTTTCTGGAGTCGACTGAGCAGAAGATACAGGACTCTCAATAATTTCCAACTCTATATCGGATAGGCTTAAATACGTAGTTTCTTTTGGGAAATCCTGTGCTGATATGATTTCTATATCAATCGAATCTAAGCTTTTTGGTTCCAAACTGCTACTTCTACTATCTTGGCTTTCATTTTTCCAATAAATTGGTGACTGCGTTAGTTCTGAGATTGATTCACTAACCGATGTGCGTTGTTCTTTGTTTTGCACCGATGAAGATTGACTAGGAATGTGTGACGTATAATTTTTATTTACAGCTCCTGTAACATAAAACATTTTATTTTTCATTACACATTTAGATCAAAATATAACCTGCTTTTTCTGAATGCTTACCTGAAAATGAACTGAATGATGGTAGTTTCTCTAGACTCACATTGTTTGTCGTACTAATCTTTCTTACTGGTTTTGACTTTACATCAGTTTTTGAAACACTCTCATACAGTGATATGAAACTTTTAACATTAATTTTTGGCAATTCTTCGCACGACTTATATTTATCCAAATCATCGTCATCAGGTTTACTCATAGTTTTGTTAAAGATGTCCATCTCTGATTTACTCATAGACGATTTCCGTAGGACATCACTAGGTTTATATTTTTGCTGAAGATCGCCTTGTTTATTAAGATTATTCACTGCTCTTCTAACGATAGTTTCTGTTTTATTTTGCCCCAAGATTGGTTTCTTGTAGACCGTTTCGTCAAAAGTTTTACTGTTCATCTTTTGTACCATTCTCGCTCTCTTATCTTGTAATGACATAGTTACTGATTTTGTTTCCGTAGCCGCGAATTTATCTTTTTCGTCATTGTCGTATTTTAAACCTTCAACTGCCTTCAAAGGTTTAATTACAATAGCTTTATCTTCAAAAGTTATACTTTTTTCGCTGTCCTTGCGTTGGAAAATATTATGCATTGATTGACATTTCCTTCGTCCTAAAGGTATCTCTTCTGTTTGGGATATGTTGTGAAACAAAGATATGCGACTAGATACTAGACCAGTTTCATGATTACTAGCACCGCCAACATCTGTCGATGATTCATCTGCGGTGCTTGGCTTTCCTAAAAAAGTATCAATCTTATTTAGAATCTGTTTCCTAGAGGTTCCGAAGAATCTCTTTGGACTCGTCTCAAATGCCTTAAAAACTTCTTCTGGCAGTTCTTGCTTTACTGGTTGAGATGAAATTTCGTCGAAGTCGATATGACTGTTGGCTTTACTTAGCGTTTCTTTATTTTGTTTTAAATGTGGTGATATTCTTTGTTCTGGCTTTTTCGGAGACTTTGCCCTGAAGCATGTCGTATCAGTCTCATCTTTTTCGATTTCCATTTTGTTATTCCAAAAATTTTTCCACTTCTCTACTATCTTAGTATCAGTTTGCACTTGCTCCACAGGAGAATGTTTACCTTTTTTGTTAATGATTTCTATTTCTTTAATGCTAATCGGTTTTGTGTCAGTAGTTTCTTGTTGTTGACCCACGCTTAGATATTTTCTCACTATTTGCTTTCCTCTTCGTTTTGTTAACGAATCGTTATGTCGCAGTTGCTTTGAAGAAAGTCGTCTTTTCTTTTGCAGGGTTTTATTTTCCTCTGTGTTTGCTTCAATTTGGCGAATTTTTTCATCCCAATATTGTTTTCTTTCTAATACTATGTTATTTTGTTTGCCTTCGCCAAATTGTATTTCATCGTCATTTTGAACGTTGATTTTGTTTGGTTGCTCGGTTTCGTCATGAAGGGTCTGACTTACTGAAACAGATTCAGTGACATTTGCCTGAACCTCAGAAATCTTGCCTTCTAAATCCTTCTCGTGTCTTTTCACATCTGATATTTCAGACGCAGAATCGACACAGTCGTTTCGTTCGATATTTTGAGCAGTAAAACTGCATTCAGAATTAGGAAAGTATTCTTGGTACACGTCGTTTAGTTCAGCAAATGCCACTGTAACTGGATCATTTTCTGTGTTAGTTAATGCTAACTCAGTCTTTTTGACTTCCTTCATGACAGCTGTAATGCTTCTATCACTTTCTTCGATGATTGGTGTGAAAAAGGGTCTTTTTAATTCCCATTTATTTGGCTTTACATCCTCGTACGTTTTTGGTTCGTCTTGCAATTCCATTTGCCATATTTCTCTTTCAGCAGGCCCCATTTTAGAAAATTCGATATTGTTGTCACTAGGAGAAAACTTCTGTTTACTATGTATCTCACACAATGGGGTGTTATCATTATTGTTGCTATCGGGAGAACTGTTACTGTCATCGATACTTACATACGCAGAATCCCAAATATCTTTTTTAGGGGTCACGTCTCTTTCCAATCTTGATGCTTCCAGATAAGGTTCATTTTGATTATCGCTGGCGTTTGATAAACTCAGTATTTCTACGCTATCTGTCAGGTTTGAGTCCAAACTATGGAAAGTAGAGGAAATTGAAGAACTGTTATTATCCAATTTATGACTTTCTTTGATTTTAGTTAAATTTGTAGGTTGAGTTGAAAAAACAAACGGTGAAATATCGTTAGAACTGCTGTCGTGTTGCTTTTCATTTCGTTTCGTCTCATACTCATCTTTATTTTTATTACTGCCTGTCATGAGCATAGCTTCCATATCTGGTTCAGGAGTTGGAGCTCTTATAATAGGTGGTAAAGAAACTGGTGCTCCAATAATGAAATCTGTAATTGGCAATCGTTCAACATGTTGAGGTGTCTGATGGTGGTGTATGAAGAATGGATTTAAAAATTCATTGCCCATTAGCTCCTCAGCTATCAGTTCTACTTTAGGATCTACGTAAACAGAATCTTCTCGATTTTTAACTTCACCTGTTATTATTTTTAGGACAGGCGTTTTAGGTCTCTCGAGATTGATAACATCAGGTTCAATGAAAGGATTAGTATTTAAAGGGGAAGGTGTCTTTGATTCAATTGGGTCTACTATTATTTTAATGAAAGTATTTTCAGTTTCTTCGTTTTGGGAGTTGTTCGTTTCATACTCTGTTTTTACAAAGGTACCCAAGTCTTTTTCCAATACGTAATTTTGTTCATACATGTCATTCAAAAAGGGATTGCTGGAAGATTTGGCTCTATCCATGTTTTCAATTTGCTCTTCTATTGTTACATATTCTTCAAGACTATCGTCCGAATCTGATTCCGTTTCCTGGATAGTTTTAAGCTCCGTATTTGTAACCTCTGTTATAACAGAATTTACCACTTCTTCGTATTTAGATGTCGGTTTTTCCATTCGGAGAGAAACTGATATGTTTTCAGGAATAATAAATTTGTCTCGTTTATCCTTTAAAAAATGATTGGATTTAGATTCGCCGAAGGTTGAGTTAACAATGTCTGGTATTGTTTGCTGGGTTCTAGGTTTAATGCGAGCCTTCAGGTCCTGCTCTGATGAAAACTTCTTTTCGGCTAAAATATCTTGGAACATCTTAGAAATCCGATTCATTGTTACAACTTTGTTAGCTAACGTATTAAACTTATTGCATTCTACTTTGATAATGTCGACATCGTTTGTCACGTTAGGTGATTGAGTATTTATGCCAGGAATGTTACGTGAACTTTCACTGAACATCAGTGTCTTGGCTTCGTCATCTGTAATTTTTTCCAAGGAACCATTTTCTCTCAATAACATCTTTTCGGTTACAAAGTCCACTATCCTGAGGACAACTTTTCTATCAGTTTTGACATCAACTATGTCTATTTCTTCCCCGTCTTCGAGACTGAAACTATCATTTTCCAAAATACCAACTATGTTTTTTGAAGCTGTCATAGTGAATGGTGATCCAACAATATTTTGTCCTTTACTGGTTATGGATATTTCATATTTTCCAGCCAAACGTACTGTGTACCCAATTTTAGCATGGTCTGTCCGCATGTCAACTTCAATTTCTATGTCGTATTTTGATTTCGGGATGTGATAAGTTTTGTTCATATCGTTCTTTCCATACGATCTCATGTATGTCGCACCTTGTGTTAAGGGTAAAGCAGTTTCTGTATAGTTAGGCTTTGATTGCAAACCTAGCAACTTTTGCCTGATCATCTGCGCTTTTCCCAATATAGGAGGTAACACACTCATGCCATAAGTATCCTTTGGGCCTCTTATTAGGATAGTAACCTCGCCTGGATCCAAAGATTGTTGTGAAGTGGGATATATCTTGAAATACATTTTGTTCCTGACTTGTGCAGCTGTTAGCCCTGAACCTTTTGCTACATAGTCGAGAGTGAATTGGGTGGCATCTGGTGATGTTCTCTGGGAAGTTGGTTTTGAGACGGGTGGTGTTATTTTGGTTAGAGCCTCTCGGATTCGATCTAGGTAGGTGGCGAGCCTCCATTCTTGGTGCTTACTGAGTGAGTCGCTCGTCTCCAGCTCTTGACGCGAGAAGACCTGAACAAAAATAAAGATTTATAAATTAGTCTGTTAGTTTGTTTGGTTTTGCTGTTATAACTAAATCAGAGACTAGGCAAATCTAAAGTAAAATATAATCAGTGCAATAGATTACTTGGCATGACTTGATTATTCCAGTAGTAGGCGGGACTTAGAAAGCTTGAAGTGAATATCTTCGTAACCATCTTTGTATCTACTTTCTACCTAAGTCAGAATAGTAATTTAAATTTCATTTTAGATTGTGGACTTAGGTTCCATTGTAGGTTAATGAAGTCGTTATTGTTTTCTCTAAAACACGATTGCCGGAAAGAAACCTAATAGTCTGCGATGCTAAATTAAAGTCTCAAAATTAATTTAAAATATGCACAGATTTTCCCCAAAAGAAATGATGGTAAGTAAATTAATTCTTGCAACGCACGGTATTAAAAATTTGTATTTTATCTCTTAGTTCTCTGTAGGTCAGTTTCTTTCTTAATGAATACGGGTCACCAACAAAATAAACCTTAATATCTCAGTAAATAAGAATGATAGCTTATTCAAATTAAAAGTATTTTATAGACTATTTAATACTACTTAATTAAATTAATACAAATTCTGTTAGCTGTAAAGTAATGTCAATAAAAGGCTATAAATATAAACTGAACAAATGGTTTTTTTAATAGTTTATTTTTAGTATTAAATAATTATCGTTTATGTGGTAATTATATCACTCATACACACTATAATTTATTAAATATTAAATAGTCTATTAAATACTTTTTATTTGAATAAGCTATCATTCTAGTTTTCCGAGATATTTATGTTGGTGACCCGGATTCATTGCTCTCGAGTGTACAATCTATACAGTCATATTAAACAGTTCCGTGACTGACAGACAAATTTACTGATAGATAACGCGCAGCCTAAACTACTGAAGATAGAAATATGAAATTTGGAATACATAGGTATTTTAATAAGAAAATCAACCCCTAAAGGGGTGATAATGGGGTTATGAAGTTTTGAGTAAGTAGCTCAGATATCCAATTAAATCTACACATTCAAGCTACCTTATACATAGGTACAACCAAAGTTTGCAAATACATACGCATTAAAATAATATACAGATACATGATTTTTTTTCGCGTTTCTTGAGGTAGGCTCCATAGTGAAAGTTATTTAGTTTGATGGTCTGAGTTCACCGTTTCAGTATTTGCTAGGCTGTCGCTTACACCCTGTATATTCTCAAATTTCATGTATTCCAGTTCAGGTAAGTAAGTAAGCTGGTAAGTATAATTATATCTCACCGGCTCAACACCAAGGTAATGATCAGCGATCGCCTGCGCATGTTTCAAGGAAAGCCTCGTCGGCGGATGGCCGGCGCACGCGCCAGGCATGGCCGCGTCGAGAACCCCACACAGGATCCAACCATGCCGCCATACCGTGTCCAGGTGCTCGATCTGTACAGGCCCCGCCTCTGCCAGCCATTGTAGTACTGCCTTCTTTTGTTCCTCGCTTGAGAATACTACTGGAATGATAATTAAAATGTGTTAGTTTTGAAGAGAAGTGGAAAGTAAAGTAAATTACAGCTACTGCAGGGCAAAGGCCTCGTCGAATAAGGGTGAGAGAGAGTCTTAGACAATGTAACTAGGGACCAGTCTTGCGGTACCATTTCCCCTCTGCCACGTTTCAAGATCAATAAATGTGCATTTACATAAAATTTTAGACCTTATCACTAAACGAGACAGCCTATAATTGCGGAACAATAACTTCAAACTAGTCGCGTTTGGGGTTCACACGAGACTATTTTTAACTAAGTGATGCTCTACCTATTTATTTTGCTTCGTTGATCGAACTATTCTGCGTTCAAACCGTCTAGACTATCAAACTGAGCATCTTTTACTGTGGGAAAAATGTAAAATTTTAAAAGAAATCTGTCGGCCATCCCATTTGAGTCGAGTACCCTACCCTACATTACATGCAGTTAGTTATTGGAACAGCAGAATTTTTTTTGGTGATTTCATGTTTGCTCCCATGGAAAAAGTTGTTTAGTTTCATTGTCAGAAACACTCCTGAAAATTTGTTGACTTATTTCAATTACCTACAGCCTGTAGATTTAATTGGTTGAATATAAATGAAAAATAAAAACGACAGGACATCTCACTCGATATAGAAAGAAAACTATTTTTTTCCAACCCCTCTTTCGTTGTACGGGTCGAAATTGTTTTCATCGTAACTACTACATTTCTGTTTTTGGGATACTGTTTTCTGTCTTCATGCCAAATTTGGATTAAATAGGTGCAAAAATGAGCGAGTTATTGAGGCGCGGCATACAGACAGACAGACAGACAGACAGACAGACAGACAGACAGACAGACAGAATGGACGAAAGTATAAGGGTTCCTTGTTTGACTACGGTACCCTAAAACGTTCTGCAACATAAGTAACTATTTATCATTCAATTACCAAGTATTTTATTTTTAAATTAAAACGAATAAGTGTCTCAGATCGCGATAATTTTAATTGTGTTCAACTAACCTTTGCATTTTTCTTGACGACGCAAACTAAGTGACTATAAGATAAAATTTGTTGAGATAATAAAAAGTATCTACTACCTACGTGAGAATTAAATGTATATACCAACAACGTATGTATATAACAAAGCCTACTTAGTTATTTTCGTGCGCAAATGAGTTAGCATTGAAAATGCCGACTAAAATTGTGGGTCAAGTTTGTTTTTGTTTTAAGAACAATCTATGAGAATAAGATCAGAATTTTGCGGTACAGTCTCCATCAGATATATCGCAGCATACAAAAAAAAATTCTGAGCAGTGCTAATTTTTAACTACACTAAGGGCCTGTTTCACCACTTTTGGTTTTGGATAAGTTCTTGTTACCTTATCCGACAGCTCATTTGACATATGTTATGAATGAAGAAGTTATGAAGAATATGTCAAATGAGCTGTCGGATAAGCTAACACGAACATATTCGGAATTGGTGAAACAGGCAATAAATGTTACCAATTCTATCTAAACGTGTACTGGGCCTATACACAAAGTAACATTTCTATTGGCGTAGACGCTAGTATAAATGACAGAATGTATGGATTTGACATTGGCGATCGAAACATTTTGACGTTTGCTTTTTCCACCATACGTCAAGTCCTTAGACTTCTTATATGAGGACAAGTTACGCGTGTAATTCTACTAAAGTCCGGCCACTGAAAGATTGCGTTTGACAGTTACCATAAAATTGTAAAAAACTGAATGAAAATATTGTTTACCTGTGCTCACTCTAGTACACAGGGCACTAGCTGCCTTATAAGTTCAAAAAGCTACTAAATAATGATCGGCATTTATAGTTTTCATTCAGTTTTTTACAATTTTATGGTAACTTTCAAACGCAATCTTTCAGCGGCCGGACTTTAACAATCTTTTCTGCCACATTTTGCGGGGGACGAGGTAGCACGAGATACGCAACTTTGAATTTTATTCCATTAGTTTAGATTCTAATTATGAATGCTAAAAATCATGAAAAACAGTGTCGTGTGAACCCCAAACGACATAAGTTCGAAATTATTATTCCGCAATTATAGGCTGTCGCGTTTAGTGATAAGGTATAAAATTGAATGTAAATGCGTAAGATCTTTTGATCTTGCACGTTGGCAGAGGGGAAAGACTAAGGCGAGGCGGGTCCGTATATAATTCATCTAAGGTCAAGTCCATAAATTTTTTATGTTTTCTACTGTCGTTAACGCTAATCGAAAGTACTTTGTCTAGGGGGGCTGAACACGTTTAGATAGAATTGGTAACGTTTAGTGTATCTAGTGAATTTATTGAAAATTAGCACTGCTCAGTAATATTTGACCACTTTGTATGCTACGATATATCTGATGGAGACTGTACCGCAATCTTTGCTGAGTTCTTGAGGAGTGTCTACTCTACTCGCAAAACTACTTCTGTAATTGGCACCAGAAGAGGAAATAAACATTATCACAGCTTACAGTGATCTCGGAGATAGGTTTGCAAATAGTAAAATTTGAATTTGAATGTTTTATTAGTTGTGTAACTATCTTTTCTTCCTTTATTTTCTTAAGAAGTAGGTATAGTCAACTGAATAATTTAGTACCTAAGTATTAGGTACAAAACTTTTTTCACTGAGACTAACAATGCTTTCATAGAATAGAACGTAAATTAAGTATTCGATAACATACTTAACTATTAAATAAAAAATAGAAACAACCTTGTACTTATACTTACTTACTCGTACCTGCTTAAGTAGATAAGTATTTTGAATATATAGTAAGAATTCCCCATCGTCAGTTATTTCTATGAAAACGATGATAATTCAAGAGTAACGATTAAATAAACTGAGATGACGATGAAATAATTAGTACCTACCTATATTTCATTCCAAATAAGGACGACGAGATTTTTCGATACCTATTTAGCTTTCTGGTTAATTCTGATTTCCAAATGTAATTAATTTATTGGATACATATACTATCCGACATATCTTGGACGTTACTAAAGAAGTTTTAAGAATAAGTTCGAGGAAGTGTTTCAAATCTCTGTTTCTGTAATTTGAAATAGACTTAAAATTTCGTTGCTATTTTGAATGGAGTATAAGAACCTACTTAAATAACTAAGTATCAGTAAAAATTTCACAAATTAACAAGATTCATAAGAATTAAACGAAATCCTTGTCAAACCAAGAAATAACATGATTATTTACAGACTTTCTTTTATGAAGTTGCCTGTACAAAGATTTTATCAATCGTATAAATAACGGACCATAAAGCCGTTCAAATGTATGTAACGTAATATGTAAGTATTATATCCCATCTTTACCCAACCGTGGCTGCGTACGGATAGGTAGGTATATAAAATAGAATATTCATTTAAATCTCGAATTTCAACTGAGAATAAAACAAATATTTGCAATGTAGATGAATTTCTCATGCGTGTAAATGTATGTTTACATTATTATAAGAAAGGAGAAACAAATGTTTAATTAGGATGATTATACGCTTTCAATTATTACTGCAAGGATTAATTTATTATGTTACTTAAGAATACATTTAAAAATATGTGAACATTCGTTTACAAAAAAGTTGGTAGTTAACCGTTTTATCAAACTTGAGTGGTAGGTATTTCGGTGTTCAATTTGGAATGAACCAAAGAAAAATGGTTGGTAGGTAGCATTGACCTCTTATACTAGACCCCCAGTCTCATATAAAATATTAGCAAATTTTTGTCCATATTGACACAATAACCCACACAAATTAAGTAAGCATGATGTTGGTTGGCAATAATATGTTGTATTCTATGACTAATTATTATAAGGACTAGCCTTGCGGTAGCATTTCCCCTCTGCCACGGTATAAGTACAATTGATCTTGTGCATTAACATATAAATAGTCAAAGGGAATGAACCAAAGAAAAATGGTTGGTAGGTAGCATTGACTTCTTATACTAGTATAAGAGGGTCTAATATTTCTGAGACTGGGGGTCTAGACCCCCAGAAATCTTTGAGGCACTGTAACTTTAAAACTGTACATTTTAAGGAAAATCTGACACGATACAAGCATAGAGATTTGTTTCTAGAACGTTTCTGCAAAATTTCATTGAGTTTAATCGGTTAGTATCAACAGACTTCGTTTGTATGGAGCGCGCCAACAGTAATATACCCTTAAAAAGTGTCAGCATATTAAGTTGGACCCTATATAAGATATAATGGTAGTTAGGTATCTAATCGAGATAAGAATCACGGTTTATGTTTATAATGATAATAAAAATTAGATACTTAGGTACCTAAGATGAATATAACAGACAATTAAGAGATAATGTTTAGTTCTGTAGATAAACAAAACAATACCTATTCAGTAATCGGTTTGTCAATCATATAGAACTGACAACCGGAACTTCCACTTCATTGAGCTGGAGACTAATATGTGTGTATGTATGGTGATCAACAAGGATGTAGATTAATATAACCTTATATTACGAATATTACATTAATATCCTGATAAAAGGATATAAATTTTATAAGTACCTAGTTACTTAGGTATTGTTTTCGGTCACATTTTCAAGAGAAGTTTATTCCAAATGCGTAAATGCGCGCTGCATACAAACGAAGTCTGGTGATATTCTAGCTTGTATGAAGTCAGATTTTCGTTAAAATAAACAGTTTTAGTGCTAGGATAAATTTACGATTTGTATGAAAATCTTTGAGGCACTGTAACTTTAAAACTATACATTTTAACGAAAATCTGACTTCATACGAGCATAGAGATTAGTTTCTAGATTGTTTCTGGAAAATTTCATTGACTTTAATCGGTTAGTATTGATAATATCACCAGACTTCGTTTGTATGGAGCGTGCTCCGAATTATATTCCCTTAAGCACATCACCAATTTGATCTTCATAACAAAGAAAATATTACTTACTAGCTCTAAAAGCAGAGTCGATATGCTTCAATAGCTTGAACAAAAAGCTCTGCTGGCCCCAGAACAAGGTCAGTAAAGTAGCCGGTGCCAAGTAGCGTAGGGTCGTGAGTATGGCATCGAGGGCCGAAGACCACATGCCTCGGTCAACCTCGTCCTCCGGGTACTCTGGGATCAGGAACAATCCTGGAATTAAAAAAATAGTTGGTCACAGATTTGGTAAGATGGTTTTTGTGACTGACATTTGGAAATCCAAATAGGAAATAAATAATAATCAAAAATAGGAAACTATAAGTCATGATGTAATAGAATTATTTAGGTCTTGTATATGAATGTTTGGATTAAGGGAATATAATTCGGATCGCGCTCCATACAGACGAAGACTGGTGATATTTTCAATACTAACCGATTAAAGTCAATGTAATTTTTCAGAAACAAGCTAGAAATTAATCTCTATGTTTGTATGAAGTCAGATTTTCGTTAAAATGTATAGTTTTAAAGTTACAGTGCCTCAAACATTTCCATACAAATCTAAATTAATCCTAGCACTAAAACTGTACCTATATTTTAACGAACGTCTGACTTCATACAAACACAGAGATTCGTTTCTAGATTGTTTCTGAAAAATTTCATTGAATTTAATTGGTTAGTACCTATTGAAAATATCATTTATGAATTCGGAATAAACTTCTTTTAACCAAGTGTTTTGATGAACACGGTCACCATCATCATCAGCCTCCGTCTTCCACTGCTGAAGTGCCACTAAACTCTATCTTCGGACTAACTCATCTAGTTTCTACCTGTCTCAAGTCATCGGTCCAGTAGCGCCTAACGAACAAAGCATCTAGGTAAATCGGTTGCAATCTTTTTTTTGTTCATTTATTAAGTTAAGCGTAGATATGAAATAAGAATTAACAAATGAATGAAGTAATTAATGATTGTAAAGATGATGATAATTATAACTAATGATCTAAGTGCCTAGCTATCAGTCTTCGAGTGTTTAAATGTACTTTAATTGTCTTACTAATAATATACTGACCAATGCTTCTAGGATATTCTGGACAATTCCCACTGAGTACTTTTTCATTGTAATTTTTAACCAAATCTTTAACGCTATCTGACATCTTTTACCAACGATTTTTCCTACGCCATTATCTTCGTTTGTTCACTCTAATTAAAAATAAAAACTTAATACGCACGGGTAGTTAAGTTTTCTTTGTGTCAATTTTTGGTCCTTTAAAAAACTTTGATTTAGATCCCTCCCTTCAATCATTGTCTTTTCACTTTATTTTGAGTCGACGCAATAATACCTTTATTATGTCAAATTTTATTAATCTCTATTAACTAGCTTCCATTACGGCGCTCACTCCTTTATTATAAATAATACCTATCTTTCACACAATCCGTTCATTTTGTCTTTAGGCCAAAGACAAAATGAACGGATTGTGTGAAAGATAGGTGTCCGATCCTGTCCTAAAGTTATCCAATCAATATTTTCATAAATACTCTTACACTTATCACTCATGCGGTCGATTTTTACACCAACACTTTCATTCATAAAAGAGTAAAAGCTAGTATTGCTATAACACCAAAATACAACTGCAATTTTCCTTATCTGGACAAACACCGATAAAAACAAACCACGCACTTCAAACACTTTTGGGTACAAATTATCAAAGAAATCATTAAAGAATTCTAAAACGATAGGTTTTAAAGATACAATAAAAACCTTACCAAATGAAAACGTTGGAAAGAAAAGACTCCACCCAAATGTTCAATTTCATTACCCATCTCGGTAAATATGTAATATCTTATCTAGTTATGAGCTCATAGTAGAGATAGATAAGAATGATGAAATATAAAATGATTCATTAAAAAACTTAATATAAGTAACATAGAAAGTTATACGATAATAAATAAAGTTTTATCTACAGAATTTCTATGTTTATTTTGTTGATTTAGCTTTCGTAATAGTGTAAAATAATGTTGATGCAAGTGAAGGTGGAGTACCAATACAATAGTTTCTAATCGTTTTGTTTATTTAGTTGATAAACTATACTGTTCCGTTTTCAGAGCTATTATATGTTTGTAGTAATTGGACATGTATTTTAGGTATAAGTGTAAATATAATAATTAAGTACTTACATACCTAAGTATTGGATAGTTTGTATCTATTAATAACCTTTTGATGCATGAACTATTTGGACACTTATTATATTACGTACAAAATTTACTTATTAGGGCTTGTTACAATTCATCTCCTACTTATAGGATGGGTAAGCATCATGCTTATGCCACAGTATTATCTTATGCCAGGAAGCTGGCATAGGTATTATCCCATACAACCATTTGTTACCAGTTCGGTCGACGTGTAGTAATGTTACTACACAAGTTTAGTAACATTACTACACATGTAGTAACATTACTACACCTCGACCGAAATGGTAACAAATGGTTGTATAGGATGTGCTTCTGCTTATAGGATTGGTTTGTCTATTACTAAAATTTCAAATAGTAAACTCTGTTTTTGAGCTCCTTCTTATTTAATTATGTTATGTACCTAGTTATTTGGGGATTTTAGACCCAGATAATTAATAAATACAATCTTAATTTTGTTCTCACACATGATATCAGTTAAAAAAAAACGCACAAGATGAAAATGTAGGATAAAGATTCTTATTGGAAATAAGCCCACCAATATAGTTGGCGTATAGTTATGGAACTCATGTCGATTTGTTTCTCATAATCTCTATATTATAGTGGTAATATTAGCGACACCTCATCTGAACGGAGTGTCGCGTAATCGCAGTTGGCGCACATCTTGTCTTGGTAAAATATTTTGGGTTTTTATTTTCGTATGAACTTATAAGACGTTCCAACACACACATTGTTTTACATATGGCATTTTAACAGGAAAAAAGAATCTTAGCACAAAAGTCAAAATGGTGCATTTTATATTGATTTCATAATTCCGGTTGCATTTTTACCGAATCTTTCGTCCGATTACTATAATCAATTAAATTATATTTTTAGAGTGTAACTCCATCGATAAACGTTACCGTTTGTGGGCCTAAAAGAAATTGACTCCTTTATAAACATACAGTGTTTAATAGATATGGGTGATGGGTCACCAGCCAGGCTCTTACTATGAAATTAGTAACAAGATTACAAATAACAATTTATCTCTAGATATGTAAATACATTTATCACAATACAGTTGAAGTTAGAGGGACGTCAAATACAATTTTATCTGAAAATGGTTTCTTAACTTTGTTATTAATTTTATACATTGTTAAAGTGCGTTCATTGAACTCTAAATTAAACACGACAGGTTTGAATTTACATTTACTTAACATTGTGTAAATAAACTGAAACTGGGCTTCTGGTTTTGTTTTCATTCAGGCGAAGTATTATTTTCATCTTTTTATTAAATACTAGCAGCCCGTCCCGGCTTCGCACGGGGTAGACAAATAAATTTTAAGACTCATTTTTCTACACCTTCGGTTACATTGTTCAAATTTTACCAAGGATCCCAAATTTTTTTCAAAATGAAATGTAGCCTATGTCAAATTGGAAGAATGTAGCATTCTATTGGTGAAAGAATTTTTTAAATCGGCCCAGTACTTTTTGAGCCTATTCATTACAAACATACAAACATACAAAAATAGGTACAAATCTTTCCTCTTTATAATATTAGTGTAGATGTAGATGTAGATTATCTGTTAACATATATTTTATCAATATGGATATAGGTATAATAGGTAGGTAGGTATTGTATTTCAGGCGGTGTGCTGTGATGCTATGAATTGCAACATAATAATAATTAAATAGGTAAGTAATTTAATTATAATTTAGGTATGTAGGTAAATTAGTTACCTATTTTAATTTATTCTGTGGGGAACTTTCACTACAGTATGGAGACATCGAATAACAAAATAAAAAATTTGCTGTCCCATATATTTGCGTTGAGTAGGAGAATCAGCAGTTTTTTTTCTCGATGTAATCTCAATAGAGAAAGTTGTTCGGTTAGGTACCTATTATTGGGTGTTTTATTACAATCTGTTTACTTATACCCTTCAAACGGTAGGTATTTACCTTGTCAATTCATTCATTTTGAAGGCCAAGAATATCGATAATTGAGATAGTTCTTATTGACTTATGATTTTAGACCTTATTTCGTTGGACAATGGTTTAAAAGTAAGATGATGATAAAAAGTATAGATATGTCGTAAGATGAATGATTACATTTAAGTATTTACTTATAAAGAAATCAATGTTTGAACACACGTGATTTGTTACGTAACTAGATTGTAGGCTCAAATTATTTAGTTATACCCAAGTACTTGTGTAAGTTATATAATATCAAAACTAATATAAATATAATAATTAATATAAAATAGATTTTCTTTCAATACCTAATCCTGCGTATAAAATAAAATTCAATTTGACTTTGGTATGAGATTGAAAATGTTATAACGTTTATTATAAAACTGTAACACAAGTTTGTCTGTAGAATGATGATATTAAAAAAGGAACAATATTGGGTTTTTAGGTGTCCGTGATTCCAAATCACGTATCATAATACATTTTCGGTTTAGAATAAGTTTTTCAATGCATTTGTTAGACTTTTGATTCGAACACACAACTACAACAATTTCATCTGAGAGAGGAAACATTCTATACCTACGTGTAAAAAAGTGGAAATTGCTATCAATTTTATTATAATGTCTTCAAGTTTTAAGTGAACATGACACACTTTACATATTCTGTCTTATCTGAAAGATTTGACTATCTGAAGTAAGATTATTTCTAGGTCATCCTCATTTTGTTTAACCGTCGGAAACTGCACCTTTAAAGAAAATTTTACTTTTAAGATATGCAATTAATCACTCTGGTTCAAGCTACTTTAATCGATAAAAAGTTCTTTTACAATGTTGTATTGTAATATTTATACAGGGATAACAAATGAAATCGTTGGCATCCTTTTAATAAGATTCTACACATCAAACTAAACAAGTTTTACTATAGCAGTAAAATTGAAATCGATAAAAAAATCTGCTGTTCCATTCTAAACTGCAATGCTTTCTCGACTCAAATGTATGGAGCAGATACATTTTTTCGATTTCAGTTTTGTTCCAAAATAAGGAGGTAAGTTTGATTCGTAGAGTCTTTAGTTTAAAGGAATGCTAATGATTTCTATTTCGACCTTTATATACCACTATTCTTATAAAAAGTTGCAAGTTCAATTTTATTAATAATCTTGTAAATTTTCATTCAATATCATTATTTAGTCATAATAAAAGTTTCAGAATCTAATTAACTCCAAACTTCTAGAAGAATATTTAAGTAGGAACATCTATGACTTGGGTGGAAATATTCTTAAAAATCATAAAACTAATATTTAGTCATTATTTAGTCTTCTGGATTCGTTAAAACAGTTGAAACCTTTTAACGCAGAGAGATTTTCACTATCAAGAAGGCTCAGTAGTCTAGGTAACCTGTGGAGATCCATTTAAAAACAGATATGTAGGTATTAAAAGAACAAGCCTAGAAGAAAGTAGACAGAATTTTGTCAGCTTTCATAATAAAATTGAAATAGTCGCTCTCGCTCCCGTTACCATTGAAGAAGTAACATTGGTTAAATATTGGTAACTCAAATAGGTACATTTTATTGTAAGGTAAGTATTTTACGGTAAGAACTCGTTATAAACGCTCAAAAAGATTTAAACAGCTTAAAATATATTTTATTGGTGTCGGTTTTCGGGCCTATACAAATTTTATGAACAAATATTTAATCATTCTTAAAATAATGAATAAGAAAGTGGTTCAAAAAAACCCTAATCCAAATTGTCTATTCATAGCACATTAGTTTAATACTTATCACAAAAGTAGACGTATTTGTCATATTTTTTTTGACTCTATCAAAAGTTAAGCTTAGTTTCACAAGAGGCACTGATCATTTTTTTTTGTAATGCTAGGTATCTATATGGCTTATTTATAATTCACTTAACCACAATTTTCTTTCACACTTTACATCACTGTCATATTATCAAGATAAAAAAATCTCTATTATTCACAGATTCACACAAGCTTAAAGGACCAAAAATTAACATAAATCGAAATTGTCACTCAAATATAAATAAATTTATAATTGTTATGCAAAATATCACATCGTACACTGTACGCGTTAGACGCAGTCGGAAGGAGGAGTGACGATATCTTTTGTTATCTTATAGAATGTTTATATAATCTATTGTTTTATATCTTATATCGTGTGTTTTAACAAAGCTGGTACTCCTTAGCACAGAATAGTTTAGGCGTTCTGCTCACAGATGGGAAATTCATAAATATACAGGGAGTAAGTGACAGTAGCAAATACTGAAACAGTGAACTCAGACAATCCAACTGAGCAGCTTTCACTATGGAGCCTACCTCAGGAAACGCGAAAAAACATCAGCTGTCCCATACAAAACTCAAACCCGACTCAAATGTATGGGACAGCTGATTGTTTTTCGCGTTTCTTGTTCAAGTTGTTCAGTTTGATAGTCTGAGGTCACCGTTTCAGTATTTGCTAGGCTGTCACTTACACCCTGTATAAACTCACGCCCATAAACCCTCTTGGGGTGGTCAGAAATAAAGCTTACTTGCTGCAAAATTTCGTTACTATTTGGAATTAGGCAGTAGGTACTCATAATTTACAATTTACTATTGCGGCGTTGACTCCAACTTCATAACGAATAAGAAATTCTCGACCAAACTTGTTCAGTCGCCATCAGATATATCGTAGCATACAAACATTTCTGAGCAGTGCTAATTTTCAATAAATTCTTTACAGTAAATGTTACCAGTTTTATCTAAACGTGTATTGTGTCGTAAATATCTGAACAGCTAATTTTCAATAATTTCACTAACTACAATGTTATTTAAAGTTAAAATGTATTATAACGGAATAAGGTCTTTTTTCATAAACTGCTCAGATGTTTATGATCATTCATCACCCTGACTGCGTAGATATAATTGATGTTCTAGGCGTTCAGATATTATGGATTGGTTACTCGTATGTGTAAAGAAATTATTGAAAATAATAACTGCTTAGAAATATTTGACCACCTTGTTTGCTATGATATATCTAATGGCGACCGACTGTTGTTGCTGTGACCTGTTATGTATCTACCACTAAATCAAACTAACAATGCACAGGTTACAGTGTGTGTAACCTATTTGTTACTATTGTATTAGCCTTGTACCTTATCGTTAAAGGAATACAGTTCATATTTGTTAGGCAAATGCCTTTAAATTAACTGATGAGCTAAATCGATTTCTGATTATAGAAAATATTGACATTGTTTATTAGAGATAAGCTTATAAATAGATTAACAACGTGATGTAGTTGAAGGATGATATAGTAACAAGGATTGAGAGGGGTATGCTTAGATGGTTCGGTCACGTAGAGAGAATGGATGAAAGAAGACTTACGAATGAAATATACCAAGCAAAGGTGAGCGGAAGTGTTGGGAGAGGCCGTCCGAAGAAAACATACCATGATCAAATCAATGATCTTTTCCGAAAAGGACAAGTGCGTAGCACCCTCAATCGACGGAAGTGCATGAAAAGATGTATGAATGTGAATAAGGCTAAAGAGGTGTGTCAGAGTCGTAGCGTGTGGCGGTCCGAGATCTCTGCCTACCCCCATGGGACAGTGTCGTGAGCTTATGTATGTATGTATGTACAACGTGATGTTGACAAAAACAACATAGACTAAACTCTACATATAGGGTCCTTCCTTAATATGTTGACTTGGTTTTTAAGAGTATGATCAGACCATCAAACTGAAAAACTTTCTATATGGGATCTACATCGAAAGAGCAATCTGTAAACCGTAATCCGACGCTACGAAAATGCATAGCGTAGCTAATTTTTTATGCGATTTCAGTGTTGGTCCCATATAGAAAGTTGTTCAGTTTGATGGTCTGATCAGCCCTTTAGAAAACGTCAGTATATTAAGTTGCATAAGTAAAAGCGTATGCCCACGAGTATTTTCCCCGAAGGGGTAGTCAGAGGTATTCCTGTAAATACAGAACATCCACGTGCCGAATCTCTGTCCAGTGTGACGGGAAGTGCGCCCGTCGCCACTTGTAACTGTTGAAGCATGCAGGTTTCCTCACGGTATGTTAAGAAATGTTATTAAATGGTATGTTATTAAGTTGGACCCTGTATAATAGTTCAATGACGTACCTATAGTCATTTATCTCGAACTATGCCTCGACACAATAAGATGATCAAGACACGAATTTTTTTTGCGTCAATTACTGAGACAAATCAAAATTCGTGACTTCATCCTGTACCAGTGCTCCGTCACTCGCTTATGACAGCTGCGATAAGTACCTACAGCGCCGCGTATCGCATGAGATACATGCTGTCGTGCACTTATTATTAATCTGTGATAAGACGCGTTTTATTTCGTAGTTCGTCGCGATAGGCTGTAAAAGCGTGCGAAATCGGGAGAGTAATTGTTACAAAGATAATATGTGCCTGTACCAATAGTCTCAGTTATAATCTCGAGGTTCCTCTACTAGGGTTTAGTCGAGGTCTTGTTTGAAGTGATATTATCTTTAGTGGTGCCATTATCCAAAAACATTAGTAAAAGAAAAAGTATACTTATTACTTCGCATTATCGCAAATTGATAGCAAGAACTCTCACGCTTATCGTAATCGTGATTGTGGTCGTTTATGTATAGCGTTTGAAGGTTAACTCTTGGAGAGAAACAATGAATTTACTTTTTGTAGCTATATTATTTGAATTACGTCAAAATATCTTAAAAATTACATAAATCGTTGTAGGTAACATGCCGTATTCACACGGTGAGGCAAATTTAGGAGCTTGTATCATGACATTCATGACTATTACTATTATATACAGAGTCATCTTAATATGCTGACACTTATTTTTCGCGATTTCGATGATGGTCCCATAGAGAAAGATGTTCAGTTTGGCGGTGTGATCATCCCCTTAAAAAAGTGTCAGCATATTAAGAAGGAGCCTCTATAATACTAAGACTATACGCTACTAATATAATAAGATAATATAATATTCTAAACTTGACAGACAAAAAGCGTATGTCCCATCTTAAGCAAGACCTCTGCAAAAAGGTTTGTTATCGATGGTTATACGAATGACCCATAGATATTATTAAATAGAACTAACTGGTATTGACAATGTTACACTATGTAATTCAATATTGTATTTGTGCTTTGTATTCATTGTTTTGTTTAAAAGACGTGTGTTGTAGAGTACCCGGCGCATCTTCTCTATAACGGACCACCTTCCGACGCAGTGGTAGAGTCAAAAAATTACGTCAGAAAGCTATCCATGTGAATAGTTTTGAATAGAAATAAATTTGAGTTAGAATTTGACTCTAGCACAGTTTTATATCTTAAGGCTTTAGCTCTACAGACTATTGTCTAGATACTAGTCTAGAGTAGACTTTAGGCATAGAGGCCCATCATTCTAGGTTTAGGCTAATGCTAACAATTAAAACATTTAAGGAACTATGTGATACAGTTTTTGGCAAACAAAAAGTCTTTCAAGATTTTATACAAATTAGATTTTAAACATTTAAAAAAAAATTCTATCAATTCTGAGATAATCTTGAAATCTTTGAAAACCAAGACTGTATATTTTCGAATCTATTTATTACGCCCCGACATATTCTAACGGTGATTTGAATATTTTGTAAGATTTTATTATGAAAGTCCCATACGAACGCTTTCAAAACTAAAATCAGAAGGTTCATTGAACGCTTCTCACTGTCAGCCTATTCAACTAAGAGTAGTTAGTCAAACCTCACAATTTCCCTGAAACATGAATATGTATTGTATCGCCACTTAGGACCTACGTACGAGTATGTTTTCACCCAACTATGTTGAATGACATGACAGTCAACAGCAGAAAGGCTTTCAAAATGACTGATGCAATAAAGATTTGCTAGCAAAATTTTTATTAAGAGAGAGTTTTCACGTCGTGCTGATAACCACACAGGCGAGTGGAAAAATGGATGTAACCTTTTTTTAACCGTCTGACAAACATCGGTCTCGTTGAAGTCTTTTGTATGAAAATATGGTGCATTCCGGATGATGAGCATCTAAAGGAGAAAAAATAATCATGTACATATACTAAAATAGTATTAAAGGAGTAGGGACTATTTACCAGAACATGGCTACAAAAATGAGAGATTACGTAAATAATAAATTAAAGAAAATTGCTTTTAGATCTTGCTATTCGCGACGCGAAGCATATGCTCACGACTATATTCCCCGAGGAGGTAGTCAGAGATATTCTGAAACCTCAGAACATCCACGTTTCACCAGTAGTACCGAAACTCTGTCCAGTGTGACGGGGGTTGAGCCCATCGCCACTTATAATGGACAGTGGGTACAATACATGCCTCGAAATTGAAGCATGCAGGTTTCCTCACGATGTGCGACGCGAATAGGTACTATTATTGTGAAATACCCCCTATTATTGATATGGTTGTTGATATGGTTTAGAGATTGTTGAATCACACTTTTATGATTTAACAATACATTATTAATAAGTAATTTATTTGTGACAAGTAAATAAACGATGTTACAAAATTCGAAATATAGGTTATAGGCAGGTACTCTAAAAGTCCTTAACGGTGCAAAATACTCTTAATGATCTGGAATTACAGATCCCTTAAATTTTTTTTAACTTTTTTTTTCCACTGCTGGGCAAAGGTCTCCCCAATCTGTTCATCATGATTGTTTAGGGGGTTTGGACCGTATCCCGCCACGCTGGTCCAGTGCGGGTTGGCGGGTGGCTGACCTCGTTTGTTGTTTAGCAGGGTGCACCACGAGCAGGTGAGGATGGCTTGGGTCCCGTCAAATGTGGTTCGGAACCCCATGTACCCCATACATACCTTCTATATTCATTATTATTTGATAGTAACGATTTACAAAGACGATTCTACTTCTGACGTCGATTGTACCCCACCTACGCAAGCTTTACCAGTGTCAAGCGAATTAACTTAGTCACAGGTACGCGTGACAAATTAGGCTCGGTTACGTTCCGCCTAGTCCAGATTAATATCGTTCTGAATCTAGACTCTAGGTAACAGTTATATTGAGTAACTGTTTGAAATCGTGTCTCGTGTGATATGTTTACGTGCGTTTGTGAGACTGCGTGGTGGATTTAGCTTATAGTATACGAAAGAACCTTTCAGTGGGAAGATGTCCACTGTTGGAAATAGGCCTATATTTGGCCTATATTTTGTTCAGCTTTTAATGCTCACACTGAGAAAAAAATGCTATGCTGAGAAAAAAATGCTATCAAGTTGTCTCGTACTTCATAATGAAGCTTCATTATGAATTACGAGACAACTTAAATACTGATGCAACACTCGTAATCAGTATCGCGTCGTAAGCTACGTGGTACGTAAGCTGCGACGGGCTACGTATAAGCTGCGACGGGCTACGTATACTTAGCATTTTTTTCTCAGTGTAGAATTTACCGCTGGCTGCCCATTATATCGAAGGGAAATTAAATGAATTAGTGGACCATCATAATTATAATTGTACACTATGAAAATATGTTGACAGAGACAGGTACCTAGTAAACTGGACATTATTTTATGTAGTATAGATAAAGGAAGGGAAAGATTGGAGTCGTGTCCTATGAGGATGTCATGGCATTTGCAGAAAGTAGTCAGCAATTTGGGGAATGCTCTACCGACAACAGCATATCCTATAAAAAGCTGATGATGAAAATCAGTTAAATTACGAGAGCCTCTTGATTGAATTAGTAACCCATACCTATTGTTATTCTTCCTCTTAACCATAGATTTATTCAAACAATTCATGGAATTTGGCCCTCTGTTACATAATGATAATAATCTGCTTAACAAACATAACAATTTAGTTCCAGTTGACTGCATAACTTGGTTAACGTCTGAAGGTATTTAGGTAAGGAAGTACCTACATATTATTATTTGATACTAAGTATCTAATTATAACATAAGTGATGTTTAAAATGTATGTTTGTGGCAAAGGAAGTCACCTAAAAAATAATTCAACAGCGTTATGATATTAATTTCTGTAGACGTCCGGTGTAATTTTTGTCTAGACAATCACCACATCTAAAACAGTAGTATTCATTATCTCTGGAAATTTAAGATAACTTAGAGACAATTCTTCTTTTAAATTAAGTACTTACAAGATTGGTAGTGACATCGCGGTGACCTTGCGACATATCTACTGCTGTTTAATCTTTGAACTACCGGCAGTCCATAAAATAGTGCTGCGCTTCATCGATTACTATTTTATTATTTTACTATCGATAATTTTTTTTTTGGTAAATAATAATATTATACTACGGTTGTCATACATTGTCAATAGACTCTTTACAAGAGATCCTTTTACACCCTTTTTTTCTTTAGGGGTATTTTTGTAACAAACTGTATAGGAGGTAAACTTAAACGCGTTACATACTTTAAGGTCCACCAAACTGAACAACTTTCACTATAGGACCAGGAGCCACCTAGAGGACCACTATATGAGAGGTTTGTCCAAGGTATTTCGGATAGTATATCTTTCTGATAAATAAATTGTTTTTGTAAATAAGAATAGGCCAGAAAGCTATATAGGAATCAGAAAATCTTTAGTCTTTATTTGAAATGAAGATGAAGATTTTTAAAACAGTCCAAAAATAATAATTACTTTTAAACTATTGATTTTTGCGGAACTATGTTTCTTCCAAATTTGTTATTATTATGTCCTCAAACAAAAAATAATTTTTGAATTGCTATAAATGGGCATTGTACATAGTAAGTACATAATAAGTTTCAAGCGTCATTTCAAAATGTTATCAAATAGCACATATGATTCGGTGGTGGTTATGGTGTTTAGATTCGGTTATAAAAATACCATATTATAATAAGTTACCAGAGAATATTCGAAACTTGCACAACACCTTCCGACTCGGTGGTAGAGTCAAAAACATGACGTCAGAAAGTTATATATGTGATATTATTTTGAATAAACAATTTTGACTTTGACTTTGACCACTAGTCGTTCCATTTCATCTTCAACGAAAATAAGCCGATGACCTTCAGCGATATCTTCTCATAGGCGTAATTAATTTGAATAAATATATTAGGTATATTAAACTTAGTATGTAATATATATTATGCTAAGTACATAAGCCAATAGTAAGTATAAAATCGAACGCAGGTTGTTCAGTGGAAACTTAGGTACATTTGCAAGGCTTCGTATCATAATCGAGTTTACTTCATAATGTTTACATTCTCGTCAAGTTTCACGCTTGAAAAGGGACGTAAGAAAATGTGTTCACACATGACGTATTTGTGAATTGTTTAACAAACCTACACTATTTAGTATGTATGTGGGAAAGGTTGTGGTTTGACTACACTGAAACAGAAACGTTTAACCAAATGTTTTGTAAATGGGTAGTAAGTTTACTAAGGTTGGAAGGAGAATTTTTTTTATTGTTTTGAGCGGCCTGTTATAAAATTTACATAGGTTTTTAGAGGTCCTTAAAACACATAAAAAAACTTCACATTCATTGCTAGGTCGCATCGGAGCTGTGCTGTGCTGTGTGTGTTGGTGGCCGCTACTGTATAAACATGACAATTTTACTCATACCCATTTAACCGAACTTTGGTGAATTTAGCGGTACTTTCGGTAGTCAATAAAATTCGTTAATCATTTATTCAGTGGAATTTCCACTATTTCAGAATAACCCTGTGCATACAGGATCCTTCTTAATATACTGGCACTCTTTTAAGGGGATAATCAGACCGCCAAACAGAACAACTTTCTCTATGGGATCAACATCGAAATCATGAAAAAAAAAACAGCTGTCCCATATATTTAGCTCGAGTAGGTTTGCAGTTTTGTATGGAACAGCTGATTTTTTTTCGCGATTAGGTGCCGTAAAGAAAGTTGTTCAGTTTGAGGGCTGAATATCCCCTTAAAAAGTGTCAGAAAATTAAGAAGGACCCTATATACGGCGTATTTCTCATTATTTGGATAATTATTTCCAGTAAATTTTACTAAACAGTTAGGTTCATTAAAAGCTCATTAGCAAGTTGTTCTAAAAGAAAGCGGTAGATAAAAGCTAACGAAGCTTCTGGTTTTGGTAAGTGAACATCATTGTTACAATCGATTTTAAAAACAAAGGTACTACTTTCACCAGCTGAAGATCGGCAAACGAAAACGTGTTAATTTTTTTTCGCCTTCTGCAGTGAGATGGTTGCGGTGTTACCATGAGTCTCAATCTCTTTAATTTGATATTATTTTGTTGAAAGTTGACCTTATAACCATTAGGTTATTAGGTTCAGTAACCATAGGATTTCGTGTTGAAATGACGCTGAAAGAGCGACAAAAGACTTGTCCTTACCTCTATTGTCAAAAAAAAAAAACTTATATATCACTGTTTTCTAAAACTGTAACTTGGGTGTACACACGGCGACGGATCAACCGCCTGTCGATTTGTCGCCGTGTGTATCTAATCTAGTTAGAATCTTATAGATCAAAGAACATACATTACTTTGATCTAAGGTTAGTAGGTACCTACTAGTCTAATAGTAATTAAGTCTGGTAGGTAACTACTTGGTCGGACAAACAGAATAATTCTAAAGACAGGCTGAATAATTATAAAAAATCTACTGGCAGCCCTGCTTGGCTGAAGGCTGAATTAAACTAAATTATGCGAACTAAGATTATCTTTTCAAAAGTATTATATTATATTTATTTTCCAGTATAGCGAGGCTATCGAATTTTTATAGTACTTAGAGAACGAACGATTTTAAAGTGTTAATCACTACAACAGTAACACAACATGTAATGCTCTCTTGCTCTCACAAAAACTATTTGTCGTTATTAGAACAAATAGTTTCTTATTTTATCAAAAACCCAGAGTAATTAACAATATTTAGTTTAGTCATTCTATCCAATTATCTAAGCATTAATTGCCTTCTAATGGTAATGATGAGCTGACTTAGTTTTCTCATTGACCGATTAGTTTGGCGTTTAAGAAATGATTGATTTTGCAGTATTTTTACAAACGGCTAGATATCACCTGTTGTATTTTATTTTTTTAGTTGGACCCATTCGGTATACAAAAAGAAGTGTTATAGGTAAGGGTGCAAGTGTGGACATTAAGGGGATATTACCGTTGCTGTGCTCGATACAAACGAAGTCTGATTATATTTTCAATACTTATCAATTAAATTCATTTTTTTTTTAGAAACGATCTATAAACCAATATCCATATGTCAGTTTTCCGTTATAATATAAATTTCAAAAGTGATCCGGACAATTCTTAAATTAATCCTAGCATTGAAACACAATGGAATTTAAAGCACAGATATTGGTTTCTAGATCGACCGTGTCTAAAAAATTACATTGACTTTAATTGGTTAGTATGGAAAATATAATCAGACATCGTTTGTACTTCAGTTGAGCGCGCCATAGGTAATATACCCTTAAAGGGTTTGTACTCATCTTTCCCCAAGGAAAGTACAAGAATGAGAAATGGGTACGCAAAAAAAACAAAAAAAATTCATACAAACGTTCTATCAGCTGATTGCATTTAGTATGTTATTTTCCAAAGGTTCCTTGGGGAAAGCTGTTCAGAATCATGAGTTTTTTAATCACTTGCCAAAATTTTCGAGGACTATCAAACTGAACAACTTTTACTATGGCGGAGCAAATCTGAATTCGTAAAAATCGTAACCAGCTGTTCCATCCATCCTAAACTGTAACATTCCCTACTCGACGAATGTATAAAACAGCTATTTTTCGCTACCATAATCAGGTTAAAGTTGTTCAGTTTGGTGGTCTGAACCACCCGTGATAAGGAAGCTGTTTAAAAATCACCTAGAACAATTTACCTACAGCAATGTAGGTGATTTTTAAAAGGCTATGTGAAAAAAATAGGATTCTTCAAAGCATCATATCTCATGAAGTATACTAACAGTAGGAGTATGATTTTCGGATATGTGTAAATTGAACATATAATTGAAGTTTTGATTAGAGGCACAACACGATTAAGACACATTTTCTCGATAGAAAAACAAGCCAAAGTAGCCTCCGTCTTTATCGATAAACGCTTGGAAGTGCTAAACGGTGAATTAGAAACAAGAAGCTTGATTTAAAAAAAAGAGATTGATTTTTTATAAATTTTGATTAGAGCAGAATTGAACTTACGTAAATAGTACAATTACAATTAAATAAAGTTTGTTTTATGCTTGCGTCGTTTCAGGCGCGCGCGTCTCTTTCTCTCGCATCACGCAGTAATATAAGCTATCACACGCCCATTTCGCTTCAATTATTTTTCGACATAGGCCCTTAAACAGTTTTTTTGTTATTTTTCTTTAGATGGCAGCAATGCCATCTTTTGACAATCATCTGTACTCACAATAATTTGATTCAAAAATTAACCAGACAGGTAATTCCTGTGTAAAGTAAACGCAGAATAATTAAGGCCCATCCTGACCGAGCACGGATAATTGGAGTGTCAAATGCAGATGTGATTCCCTGTAAACTCCCCCAGTGATGCGGTCCTTGTGCATTAATACTATGCGAATATACTGGGTGTAATAAAACACCAGTGATAGTGAGTCAGTGACAGTCAGACGAAGCCTTTGACTAATTATTATAAGGACTAGCCTTGCGGTAGCATTTCCCCTCTGCCACGGTATAAGCACAATTGATCTTGTGCATTTACATTCAATTTTACACCTTATCACTAAACGAGACAGCCTATAATTGCGAAATAATAACTTCGAACTTAGAACGTTGGGGCTTCACACGAGACTACTTTTCATGATTTTTAACATTCAAAATTAGAATCTAAAGTTATGGGGAATAAAATCCAAAGTTGCGGATTTCATGTTACCTCGCCCCCCGCAAAAAGTAGCAGAAATGTTTGTTAGTAGAATTACACGCGTAACCAGTCCATATAATAACTAGTCAAAGGACGAAGCTTGCATGCAGATTTTATCTTGTGTGCTGCCATTGACGAAGCTTGTAGCGGATATACAGGGTCCAACTTAATATGCTGACACTTTTTTAAGGAGATGATCAGACCATCAAACTGAACAACTTTCTCTATTGGATCAATATCGAACATCAAACTGAAATATTGACAACATAGAGAAAAAAAATCTTGTTTCATGTGAAACTGCATACCTTGTCGACTCGTTTGAGTCGACTGCAGTTTCACACAGTAATATTTAAAGGTATGGTTCTGACCATCAAACTGAAAAATTGACAACATAGAGAAAAAAAATCTTGTTTCATGTGAAACTGCATACCTTGTCGATTCAAATGTATGGAAGCTGGTTTTTTTCAAATAATTTTTTCTTTTGTCTCCATAATGGTGAAAGTTGTTCAGTTTGATGGTTTAAAGTCAAAACCATGCCTTACAATTTTCTGGGGTGTTTTTTTACACTTTTTAGGTATATCAGCAGTACTAGTATTTTATAAACTACTAACTTTTACCATGGGAGCAAACCGATCGGAGCAACAACAAAAAAATCTGCTGTTTCATACAATTGAGTCGAGTAGGCATTGCAGTTTAGTATGGAACAGCTGATTTTATTTTTGGTCCGATAGGTTTGCTCCCATGTTCAGTTTGATGAGTAGACTCTTAGTTTAAAAGGATACTAATGATATCAATTTCACCCTGTATAAAAATATACAGGATTCAACTTAATATGCTGACACTTTTTTCACCAACAACGAAATCGCGAAAAAAAATCTGTTGTCCCATACATTTGGCTAAAGTAGATTTGCAGTTTTGTATGGAGCAGTTGTTTTTTTTTCACTATTTCGATGTTGGTCCCACAGACCAAGTTGTTCAGTTTGATGGTCTGATCATACCCTTAAAAAGTGTCAGCATATTAAGAAGGACCCTGTATACTAAAAAGTAAAAACATATTTTTATAAATACAACTAAGTTACATAGGCTTTTGAGTCTGATCTAAGAACCCAAAAAACAAAAAAATTCACTGATTCTATACGTTAAATTTTGTGCCCATTTGTGATTTTATATAAAAAGCGAGCTTAGCAAGTGAAATAAGGGCACGGCATAACTCTTTAGCCCCATTAATCCCAAACGATATGGGATAAAGCGGAGAAAGGTCTATAAAAATGGTCCAGTGGCTTTTAAGGTCACAAAGATAAACCATCGCAAACTTTCCCCGTGTAAAGTAATTCTTAATTACATAGTAGCTAAATAGTCATTTACAGCCTTTCTTTATTGCTGAGTGAAAATACCTACACATTGGTATACATTTTATTTTGAAGTACGTACTTAAACAATTAATGTCAAGAGTTTTTGGCATTACATAAATGTGAAACAGTTTGTTTTGCATACTAATTTAAATCTGTTAAAGAAAAACTTACTATTATTGCTTTTTACCCGACTGCGCCAGAAGGAGGGTTATGTTTTTCGAGCGTATGTATGTATGTATGTATGTATGTATGTTTGTATGTCTATTTCTTTGGCACAGCCTACAGCCTAAACGGCTTGATGGATTTTAACGTTTGAGGTGTCTTTGGATTTGTAAAAATCGTGAGAGTGACATAGGGTATATTATTTCAAGATGGCGTCTGCGAATTAAAAAAGAGAGGGGGAATAATAATTTTTTTTTTGTTAAAAATTACAATATGGGTATCAAATGAAAGCTAGTAATCAGGCGATTCCAAATATATATATATTATAGTACTTTTATGTCACCGTTTCGACACAAGTCTAAAAAGTATGAAATAAACTAAATTATTAAGATAAACAAAAAACCCGACTGCATAAAAAACCTATTAACTGAAAAGAGAAAAACCAAAAAAATTCTTTGTCCCCGTTTGCGATACCTACCTAATAACAATCAAATTATATTGGCTCAAACAAAGTTGTTATAGCTGATTAGTGATTATAGAGCTTGTTTTTCTCTTTTCAGTTAATAGGTTTTTTATGCAGTCGGGTTTTTTGTTTATCTTAATAATTATTTACTGTTTAAACAGTGTATAAAGCTCTTTAAACTATGACAATGATAGCAATAAAGCCAAAAATCGTTTAATGCGAACGAAAATGGTGCAAAGGCAGCCGCTTGTTATACCTAATTAATAAAGGTATTGTCATTTTTTTAACAAATGTATTGTATAATTATAGTACTATACTGCCTCCGTGGTCTAATGGTTAAGAGCATTGTGTTCTTGACACGGAGGTCGTGGGTTCGATTACCACGGGGGACACCTAGTGATATGTCACTTTGTGCATTTTCCCCCAGTTGGTTTAGGACATTGCAGGCCGAATCACCTGATTGTTTGAAAGAAAGATGATTCCGTGCTTCGGATGGCACGTTAAGCCGTTGGTCCCGGCTACTATCTCTCGTGGTAGTAGTCGTTACATAAAAACCACGTCAAGGGCGTGAGGCGGTCTGAAAAAACTCTGAAACCAGGGCTTGCCCACACGATAAGAAGATAGGGCCTGTCCTATAAACGATTGTTTCTAATTTAAAGAATGATCGTACGTGAAATTTTTACCAGATTTAAGAAATCTGTTTAAAATTATTCAATGGTTCTTCTTTTTGTATCAATGGTTATTATAACACTTTATTGTACACACAGATATAATAATTCACATAGTTGAGAAAACATCTACTATCTCTGGTGGTAGTAGTCGTTACATAAAAACCACGTCAGAGGCGTGAGGCGGTCTGAAAAAACTCTGACACCAGGGCTTGCTTGAAGAAGATAGTACTATAAAAGAACGCACGATTTTTACAAAACAAGTAGCTGAAAGATAATTATGTAGTATATATTTCGAACTTGCTCATGAAGCCCTTTCATTTGATACCCGACACGATAGATTTCAGAAATAAAATACGTGAAATATTTTTAAGATCCGCCGGTCAAAATGATTGATTTAACCTAAAGTACCTGTGTACCAAACGGCCATCCTGTACATGCCTTTATAGGGCTAAGACTAATAATAGAAACTATTAGCTCGTCTCGATAATATTATTAATACAATAATCGTGGAAACAATCAAATACTAAAGATTACGCCTCTTCGTTAATTCAGATCTATTGATCTGAAACCGATTAATTCAATCACTAGAGACGGTCCACTAACTTTCGGTAACTTTTCGTTATATTCGTTGAGTTTTGATTTTTATCAGATGTTCTGATTAGTTTATTATATATCGTATTAAATATAATAATACTTTGATTGTGTGTAATTAGTCCGTTTTAGTTCAGAATTAAATAATCATGAATGGTGATGATAATAAATACAAAATATATCTGGTTATCGACACAGTAAAGCAATAAACTTTGTATAGTAATTATAATGTTTATCAATGCTAGTTAAAATTATTAAATGTCATAATTATTGACGATATCACAATATCAATTATAAGTATTTTGTTTTAGGTAATAATAAAAAGTTAAACTAATTCAAGGTCAAACTTATTTATTTAATGTAAATGTGGGTAATTAATTAATGAGTAACCCGATTTTATAGTTTTATTAATAATTAAGAGTTGACAACGATGTTATACTATGGTATTTATTACCTCGTTACCTATGTACCTGATGAATATGTAAAACCAAAAAAGGATAAGTCAGAATCAGAAACCTAGCAAAAACTACGATCTACATTATTAAAAACCTAGTTGCTTACTTGGGATGATTACAACATACGAATACCTGTGAGCGTTAGTTATTGATTTATACCTAATTTATATGTATTAAGCTATTTAGCCAAATAGTCTTGATTAGACGATTCGGTTATCGATATCGACAATTCTGACAAGTTCTTATATGGAGCATCTCTATCTTGTACAATCTTTGTCAATTATTCCACACTAAATACAACTCGTATTCATAATTGACTTTTCTGAATTACTATCTCGTCTAATTTCCATTGAAATAACACAAACTACTTCATTAAATATCCATTTCAAGTATTCGAGGATCGCGTGCGCCGACAACCCATTTAAGCATTTAGCAAAAAAAAGGTTAAACACCAATTTATGTCTAATTTATACTGGATTACAACATGTTCTTACTTAATACGAGCAAATTGTTACGATTAAGATTTATGGTAACGTAATTTGAGGTGTTTAATATGTAATTAGCTTAAATTGTACTAAGTGATTTTGTCAATATCAATCTTATGCAATAGATGAGACGACGATATTAGCCATAGGCTTAGCATTCGCTATTTTGTAGTACATTGCTCCAGATTATTTATAGTTGGTATTGTGAAATAGAGTAATCTACTATAAACGCCATTAAAGTTTTTACTAACGCAAAGACATACAAAAGGTGTGATTAAGTTGGCAATTAGGTTGTATTCTTCGCCTTATTAATTCAGCTGTTGTACTCTGATGTTAATCTTATAATGTTTATTTTTGACTCGTACAAATGAGTTTTTAGCAACTTTGGCACATTATTATACTTATATGCTACCAATGACTTTAAGGGGATATAATTCGGAGCGCGCTCCATACAAACGTACTATGGTGATATTTTCAATACTAGCCAATTAAACTCAATGAAATTTTGCTGAAACAATCTTGAAACATATATCTATGCTTGTATGGAGCCAGATTTTCGTTAAAATATACAGTTTCAATGCTAGGATTAATTTAAGATTTGTATGGAAATCTTTGAGGCACTGTAACTTTAAAACTATACATTTTAACGAAAATCTGACTCTATACAAGCATAGAAATTTGTTTTTAGATTGATTCTAGTATTGAAAATATCACCATAGTACGTTTGTATGGAGCGCACTCCGAATTATATCCTCTTAATGATAAAAAAATGAAAGCGCTCGTTGGCGTAGTGTAGCTTCGGTACTGGAAATGATCATCGAAGTTAATCAACGTCAAGTCTGGTCAGTCTTTCGATGGGTGACCGTTTAGTTGTATTTCATCTCGAGCGTTTCCGTGCTTCGGAAGGCACGTTAAGCAGTTGATCTCAGATAGTTCTGTCAGATGACGTTGTACCTATTCGTTAAGCCAGGTCAGAGGCCTATTAAGGCGGCCTGAAAATTATCTGGCAGCAAGTTGACCACTAACTTGCCTCCACCAACACACACTGAACCCGCGTGGTGGAGTATGGCCCACTCCCTCTCAACCTTATTCGTGAGAGGAGGTCTTTGCCCTGCAGTTAGATTCTACAGGCTATAACTTACTATGACGATCAAATTTTTATTCTGCCTTACTTTCCATAAAAGGAGAGGGCAATAGATATCATAATTAATACTTGACCGCTGTCTTAGATGTTTTTAACTCGATACATAAAACAAACAATTATCTCAAGTCAAACTTAAGCGAATATCGAATGTCGAACGAAAACATGAACGGTCATGATGATCGATTACCTATCTGCTTGGATAACTAATTTTAGGATTATTTCTTTCTCTCTTTTTTATTTCGATAGTTCAAAATAGACAATAACCAGAAAAAGTACAACCGTTATCATTATTGCTTTGACTATTTATATGTGGACTGGTTACGCGTGTAATTCTACTAACAAACATTTGTGCCACTTTTTGCGGGGGGCGAGGTAACATGACATCCGCAACATTGGATTTTATTCCCCATAACTTTAGATTCTAATTTTGAATGTTAAAAATCATGAAAAGTAGTCTCGTGTGAACCCCAAACGTTCTAAGGTCGAAGTTATTATTTCGCAATTATAGGCTGTCTCGTTTAGTGATAAGGTGTAAAATTGAATGTAAATGCACAAGATCAATTCTGCTTATACCGTGGCAGAGGGGAAATGCTACCGCAAGGCTAGTCTTTATAATAATTAGTCAAAGCATTATTGCAATAGAGTTCAAAATGTACCTTAAAGTTTTGTCTGACAGTAACAACATAATTTTAAGAACCACAACATTACCGTGGAACTCTCGTAAAATATCTGTTACTGCTAACGTTCAAGCGAGTAGCGGAACGTTGAGAAATCACGTAACAGTGATAATATGCGTTTTATTGCAATACCTGTTACTGTTACTTCTCACTTGGTTTCGTTTATAAAATTATTACGAGCGTTATGTTTATGGCCGCAATAAAGTTGTCAATGTTCAAAAAGTTTAATGTTAGTGAAAAGGAGAAACTTTTTTTTATGAGTATCGTTTCTGAAACAATATCGGAAATGAGTAAATTGTTCGACTAAACGTCTTGAATGAGCTAATCGAAAATAACCGAAATCGAAAACAGGAAAATGGGCAATGTATCCTGAATTGTCTTTGTGAATTACAATTCAGGATACATTGCTGAGAATATTAGGACACATGTTACCTACTACACGTTTAGTATCATTAGTAACCAGCAATGTACCTTGAATTATCATTGTAAATTAGAATTGTCACTTTAAATTCACAGTAATTTTGACATTTTCAACTGCTAAGTTCAACGTATGAGTTTCAAAAACTGCACTCCTGTACGTCTAGCATGATTTTTCTATTTGCGCGCGACTCAGCTTATTCCCATACTACAAGTCGCGGCAAGCGCGGCTTTCGCTCTCCGAAAAGGGCATGAACAGGTTATTTTCTATGCATCGAAGGCGCGTCGCGCGCGTGTAGAGAAATCATACTAGACGTGCTGGTGTCTTGTGGTATCAAATTAACAAGGTGTTTTTAGAAGTTCTTTTCGATTCTGCTTATTAAATATTTTCAGATAATGGATTATGATGATCACATAAATAAAATATTACTTCAAAATTTTCTAGTACAGTCATAACACGTTATCGATTTTGAAAACGATAGGTATAATCGGAAAATTACACAATGTAATTTGTTGGCTCAACGTAAATATTTACTCGAAAATTCATATATTCCCACTTCGAATGATCTCGGTAAGAACATTTTCTTTAAATATAGACTACTTATATTACATAAAACTTTATGTCAACGATAATTTTAATATTACCACTCTCTAAGCTCCTTTCTAAACCACCTACTTATTTGTCATTAATTTGTTGCTTGTAATGATTATGTGGGTACAAAGATTTATAGACTGTCATTAGAATAAAATTATAGCCTTTCTTTTTATTTGGACATATTTAATTACGATTAAATAGTTTGAATACCAAATAAATTGATCAAGCGACAAATACAGTAAACTTTTAAATGCGTTAAATAAATTGAACCGTCAAACTGAACAACTTTTACTATTTGACCAACTTTGAAATGGTGAAAAATAAAATCAGTTGTTCGTAAAATGTGCAGTTTCAATGTTAGAATTAATTTCAGATTTTAGGAACATTTTTGAGGCACTGTAACTTTAAAACTATACATTTTAACGAAAATCTGACTTCATACAAACATAGAGATTAGTTTCTAGACTGTTTCTAAAAAAATTATTAATTTTAATTGAAAATATCACCAGACTTCGTTTGTACGGAGCGCAGTCCGAATTATATTCCCTTAAAATCTGGTATAGGTATAATTTGTGCGGAAGAAGTCGCGGTTAAACTCTAATAGTCAAATAAGAACAGTTGACATTACCGAAATCCTCTAGACTCATCTGTAGTATCTTATCTTCATGTATATATGTAATGTAATGTATAAAAAGCGATAATTTCTGTTTGTCCGATAGTTATGTTTTTATTATGACTCATAGAGTTCAGTTACAGCCTTGCAGAAGGCATGTCGCTTTTGATAAAACGAGAAAAATAAGGAATGCCTCTATCTTTCTTACTACACGTGGCATAACAATTACCCATGACGGTTTTATCGTTTTGTCGCTTTGTCGCGCATGACGTGCTAGCCATACAGGATCCCAATGCAGAGCAAAGGCCTCGACATTTCACGGTAGGTCAAGATGGCGAAAGTGGATTCGAACCTGTAGTGCAGAATGGTGGTTGCAGTTTAGTGTTCATATTGCTGTCATAGTATTTTCAATTAAAATGATATATTAAAACAATCATTGAGGTTTATTAAATTATATTTGCAAAATCATCAACACTACGATGCCGATAACGCCACATATTTAAGATTAGAAACAGTGACTGAATGTAAGATTATGATAGGTGTTGAAAGGCTAGAGCAAGTCAGTGAGTTTGTGTACTTGGGTTGTCTGTTCACAAGAGATGGAAAGTACGACGGAGATATAGAGAGAAGAGTGAAAGCAGGAAATATGAATGAAACCTTGGACACCTTCATGAAGAGTCAAACTATGTCTAAAAAGGCTCGTTTGGCGGTTCACGAGGGTGTGTTGGCACCAACTTTAATGTATGGCAGTGAGAGTTGGGTATGGCAGAAGAAGCATGAATCTAGAATAAATGCTGTTGAAATGCGCTCCCTGCGTAGTATGTGTGGTGTGACTTTGAAGGACCGGTTATGGAATAATGTGATTAGAGAAAGATTCGGTCTGAAAGAAGATGTTGAAAAGGATTGAAAAAGGAATGTTGAGGTGGTTTGGCCATGTGGGAAGAATGAGTGAAAGTAGGTTGACGTATGAAATTTACAAGGCAAGTGTGAATGGAATGGTTGACAGGGGACGCCCTAGGTGCACGTACGCTGACCAAATCGGATGCGTACTGAAGAAGGGCCAAATAAAATGTACCCGGAACCGACGAGCTTGTATCAAGAGACTTATGGATGTTGAGGAGGCGAGAGATGTGGGAAATAGGCGTAAGCATATGTATGTATGTTTAAGATTAGAATAGAATAGATAATCACTAAATTCGGAAAAATTGTGAGAGTGACATAAGCTATATTATTTTAAAATGGCGTCTGTGAATTAAAAAAGAGAGGGGGAATAAATAATTATTTTTTGGTAAAAATTACAATATGGGTATCAAATGAAAGTTAGTGAACAGACGATTCCAAATATATAAATATAATAGTACTTTTATGATACCGTTTCGACACAAGACTAAAAAGTACACAATAAACTAAATTATTAAGAAAAACAAATAACTTGGCAGCATAAAACACCTATTAACTGAAAAGAAAAAAAAAAAGCTCTATAATCACTAATCAGCTATAACAACTTTGTTTGAGCAAATATAATTTGAATGTTTAGGTAGTTATTGCAGGCGGGGACAAACCAATAACCATTCAAAAAATTTCTTTGTCCCCGTTTTTTACAAAGATTCTTACTTAAGAGGATATAATTCGGAGCGCGCTCCATACAAACGTACTATGGTGATATTTTCAATACTAACCAATTAAACTCAATGACATTTTTCAGAAGCAATCTAGAAACAAATTTCTATGCTTGTATATTTTCGTTAAAATGTAAAGTTTTAAAGTAACAGTGCCTCAAAGATTTCCATACAAATCTTAAATTCATCCTAGCATTGAAACTGTATATTTTAACGAAAATCAGACTCCATACAAGCATAGATATTTGTTTCAAGATTGTTTCAGCAAAATTTCATTGACTTTGATTGGTTAGTATTAAAAATATGACCATATTACGTTTGTATGGAGCGCGCTCCGAATTATATCCCCTTAATTAGAAACTACAATTACTTATAACAGCTATTAATAGCAAAAGAAAGTAATGCACCATTTTTTGTCGCAAAGTGAATGTCTTATAATAGTTTTTACTAGTCTCTTCGATGACCTTAATGACGAAGTGCACCTTAATAAGTTGTGGGTGTAATGAGACGTCAGTTAATCTTTCATACATAAATACAGGGTCCTCCTTAATATGCTGACACTTTTTTAAGGGGATGATCAGACCATCAAACTGAACAACTTTATCTATGGAACCAACATCAAAATCGCGAGAAAAATATCTGCTGTCCCATACAAAGCTGCAAACCTACTCGAGCCAAATGTTAATATGCTGACACTTTTTTAAGGGGATGATCAGATCATCACACTGAACAACTTTCTTTATGGGAACAATGTCGAAATAGCGAAAAAAAAATCAGCTGTCCCAGAGAATTGGGTCGAGTAAGATTTCAGTTTGGTATGGAACAGCAGATTTTTTTTCGCGATTTCGACATTGGGCCCATAGAGTAGTTTTATGGTCTGATCATCCCCTTAAAAAAGTGTCAGCATATTAAGAAGAACCCTATACATGTAAGTTTGGCTGTACAATTATACAGGGTGTAACAAAAGTGGGTAGTATATTTAAAGAGGTGCTTCAGGTTATCAAACTGAACAACATTTACAATGGGACCATATGGTTTGTCCGTAGAAAATGTCGATGGGTAGGTAGTAGGAAATGGGACCAACATCGAAATCACGAAAAAAAATCTGCTGTCCCATACATTTGGCTCAAATAGGTTTACAGTTTTGTATGTAACAACTGTTTTTTTTTCGCGGTTTCGTTGTTGGTCCCATAGAGAAAGTTGATTAGTTTGATGGTCTGATCCTCCCCTTAAAAAAGTGTCAGTATAATAATAGAAGAGGATCAAATGACATTCTTAAATTTTAACGCTAGGTAAGAAATAACGTACACAGAAATGTTTTTGAACTTTTAATAAATGATAATACAAACTTTAAAAGTTTATTTTAGTCTTAAATTACTCTAATCTGAATCGTAAATTTCAAGTTTTTACAGTTTAAAGTTGTTAAACGAAATCCGTTAACTTTTACTGCCGACTGTTTCTTATCTCAGTTTCGCACCATTGTGGAAAATAATAGAGGTCGCCTTTGTCGCTGAACGTTTGATATTGAACCAAATGGGTATTGTTATAAACGTCACGTATTTATCATAATATCTACAGGCTATAACTTACTATGACGATCAAATTTTTATTGTGCCTTACTTTCCATAAAAGGAGAGGGCAATAGATCTCATAATTAATATTTGACCGCTATCTTAGATGTTTTGTAACTTGATAAATAAAACAAAAAAATGATCTCAAGTCAAACTTAAGCGAATATCGAATATCAAACGAAAACATGAACGGTCATGATGATCGATTACCTATCTGCTTGGATAACTAATTTTAGGATTATTTCTTTCTCTCTTTTTTATTTCGATAGTTCAAAATAGACAATAACCAGAAAAAGTACAACCGTTATCATTATTGCTTTGACTATTTATATGTGGACTGGTTACGCGTGTAATTCTACTAACAAACATTTCTGCCACTTTTTGCGGGGGGCGAGGTAACATGAAATCCGCAACTTTGGATTTTATTCCCCATAACTTTAGATTCTAATTTTGAATGTTAAAATCATGAAAAGTAGTCTCGTGTGAATCCCAAACGTTCTAAGTTCGAAGTTATTATTTCGCAATTATAGGCTGTCTCGTTTAGTGATAAGGTGTAAAATTGAATGTAAATGCACAAGATCAATTGTGCTTATACCGTGGCAGAGGGGAAATGCTACCGCAAGGCTAGTCCTTATAATAATTAGTCAAAGTAACTCATATCTTACTATTATAAAACTGTGACAGAAGAGTTGGGACTTAGAAGATATTTACAAATAAGATACTATAATATGGTTTTTATGTGTCCCTGAACCCAAAATACTATTTTTTTGGGTTTTTTGTCTGACTATTTGTTTGTTCGCGCATCACTCGAAAACTACTGGACCGATTTTGATGAAACTTTTTGTGTTTGAAAGCTTATGATTAGACTGGTATATTATTTGTCACTGTGAAGACGGGAACCCGATCTAAATGAGGAGTTGTTGACGACATAGATATAGAGGGTGACATTGATATCATTAACAACCTTTTAAACTAAGAGCCTACCCATCAAACTGAACAACTTTTACTATGGGAGCAACCCGATCGTCCGCCTGCTGATCCGAGGGTTGCGGGTTCAAGTACGGGCTGGATACTGGGACTTTAAATGTGATTAGATAAATTATTTGTAAATTGTCCAATATACAACGTGTTAATGAATAAGCGCAAAACCTCATACACCCCAACCGATTTATAACAAAATAATTAGATTAAAACAATAATTTCATTATTTTTATAGTTAAAATATAAAGTTTTACACATTTTAAGTTTTGAGGCAAAAATGATTTGTTATCATTTTAGCAATTAATGAAAACGCTAACGTGCTCATGTATACATTTTAATGAATCTGAATCGTAAATGAATCTTGTTTTGGTAGTAAGTAGGTGAGAGTGCCCGAGCGGTGGGTTGATATCGAGTTCAGCAAATTTTTAATTTTACAAACAAATTATTTACTATTTTGAAAAAAAAACGTGTTGAAAACATGGTAATTCGATACTGCTCTCGATTCCAAACAAACTACTTTATAGTTTTGCGTTAATTCATTAACACGTTGTATACCTAATGTACAACTTGGACAATTTACTTATACCGTATCCTTCTACAAAGAACATGTTTTTCCGCTTCTGGCATGTTATTATTAAGAATTTTTTCATACGATTTTAGTTTTAATAATATGTTTCCATTCGCTCTGCTATTGTTATTTTTATGAGTTTACAAACAAGTTTAATAATAGTTTGCAAATATAGCCTATTGTATTGTCATATTTATAAACAACTATAATGTGTATTAATACAACTTCTTTATATCTCATTTAGCCGTAGCATTGTAGCATAAAGCCGCGGTGGTCCAGTGGCGAGTAACCTGCCGTGCAGGAGGCGATGGTTCGATCCCCGTCCAGGCCGACTCGTACCAATGAGTTTTTCGGAATTTATGTACGATTTGTAACACCACTGGCTTTTCGGTGAAGGAAAACTTCGTGAGGAAACCGGCATGCTTCAATTTCGAGGCATGTATTGTACCCACTGTCCATTATAAGTGCCGACGGGCTCACCCCCCGTCACACTGGACAGAGTATCGGTACTACTGGTGAAACGTGGATGCTCTGAGGATTCAGAACATCTCTGACTACCCCTTTGGGGAATATAGTCGTGAGCATATACATACATGCATGTATCTCATTTTATACCTCATTCTTTTTTGTTATTTCTCTTTGTTATTTTTACTAATGCAACGATTGACACGTTCGTGGTTAGATTAAGATGGTGATAAGGTGGAATGTACATTTAGAATAAGGTTTTAAATTGAGTTAAAAAACCTCAATCGGAATATTATAATTTGATTGTTCTAACACGATTTTTTCCATATTGATGAAAAATAATTACTGTCGACAATTTTCGAATGGATTTTTTTTATGGAAAAGTATCATTAACCTTTAAACCACATACTCTACCTATCAAACTGAACAACTTTTACGATAGGAGCAAACCTGTCAGAACAAAAAAAATTTCATCTGTCCCATCTACGTTTGAATCGAGTAGGTATTGCAGTTTAGTATGGGACAGCTGATATTTTTTTGTACTTAGGTGTATTGAGGTGTACTAAATCATGCAATTCGTGCATTTACCTATCGTTTCCAATTATTTAAAATTTTCAATTAACCCAGTTTTCTAGATATCTAAAAATTTTATCACGTTCCAAAGTAATAAAATGTTTCAAACTACATTTGCGTGTACCGGCAGGTTTAAATTCATTTTTAATTGTTTTTAATTGAGTAGAAATTAAAATCGTGACTCGATGTGGTGCCATTGGAATGAAATCCTAGCTGTTTCTGACCTAAAGTGCTATTTTTTTGAATCGTGATATTAAAAACCATGCTTGACCGAATGAATCTACTAACTTCGTACTGTTTAGGTCATTTTCTACTTGTTACTGCCAACAATCGCAGTTGTAGGTATACAACGTGTTAATGAATAAGCGCAAAACCTCATACACCCCAACTGATTTATAACAAAATAATTAGAATGAAACAAAAATTTCATTATTTTGATAGTTAAAATTTAGAGTTATTCACATTTTAAGTTTTGAGGCAAAAATGATTTGTTATCATTTCAGCAATGAATGAAAGCGCTAGCTTGCTCGCGGATACATTTTAAGAATCTTGTTTTAGTAGTAAGTAGAGTGAATGTGCTCGAGCGGTGGGTTGAGATCGAGTTCAGTAAATTTTAAATTTTACAAACAAATTATTTAATATTTTGAAAAAAATTACCTATGTTGAAAACTTGATAATTCGATTCTGCTCTCTATTCTAAACAAACTACTTTCTAGTTTTGCGTTAATTCATTAACACGTTGTATATTGTATAATATGTTTATTGTTTGTGTACACAATAAGTTTGCCTTGTAATTATTAACTGTCTCTTTTGCGGGTCTGCTGGAAGAAATCTCATCAGAGATAAGCTCGCCCTTTGTACATGTTTTCTCAACTTTGTATATTATTATGTCTTTGTGTACAATAAAGTGTTATAATAATAAATCACACTCCTAATAGGTAACCTTATGACGGCAAACTATTTTGTATGTTTCACATGTTATTACAGGTGATTGCGACGAAGTTATAAAGACTAAGATTAAGACGCTCCCCATAGGTAAACGCAGGGCTGGGCCATATTTTCCTTGTTTTAGAAGGTATCTTCTCGTTATTTGAAATACATACAAATCAATGAAAAATATAACAATGATCTTCAACATCTCGGCTTTATTTGGTATGAAGTATATTTCATATTTTTCTATAAAATACATATGAAACCTGTTTTCAAAGGAAAGCCTAAATTTTGCAAACAATCCGTATCATGTGCATCTACTTTATAAGTTTAAGTCACTTTTACTTGCGACACACACCATTGTGTAGTGTAGAGAATATTAAGATCTAAAAATGCTATGAAGTTAAATTTTTTAAGGCCAATATTTAATGAGTTGATTAGATAGGTAATTGTAAAATTTGGTGTGAATTCTTATGATTTTTGAATTTTATTTCTTTGGATTAGAAGGCACCTAAGTGACATAATATACCTACTAAAATGATGCAGTTTAGTAGAGGTGAGGCGGCTCTGAAAGGGTCAAGGTCGTTCGGTCAGGGAAACCTCTTAAATTGACTAAGTATAGATATAAAACTTCTACAAGTAGTGTGTTTGTGTGACCTATATCTATCACACTTGCTACAGAATTCCATCCTGAAAACTAAAATGTGCAAAAAGTTAGCTATCCCGGCATGTTAAAACTCAGTAAACTATTTGCCTTGTATTTCGTTATTCAGAACTTACTGAAGTTATCATTTAATTTCCGTTCTTATACCAATGCACGAAAGATCACATTTACATACCTACGCTCCACAATGTAAACATACCTAACCATAACTAAAAAAGTAAACAGAATAACTTCGTGACGCTATTTCCATTTATACCTAAATAAACAAAACTCGTGATCTACAAAAAGACTAACACAAAAGGCTGGTAAAGATGGTCTAAAGATCGCGATCGTTCAGAGTTTCAGACATAAAACAAAAAGAGTCATTTATAAAGTAACAAAAACCTTACCTTACTAATGACACTCCATTTTCTCGCCACTAACTCTCACAAAGAAAAACAAAAACAAGCTTATCAACTGTTATTTGCAATAACGAAACGCTACAAAACTTTTTAAAAAACACAAAATGTTTTGTCCCGCAAAACGTTCGGATTTTAAACGTCGCGCGTTCCGTTTTTCCGAATAGTCAACGTCGAGTGCGGCCGCATTGGTCTCATGTTAGAACACAAATGGCAGTCCGTTGACGAAGCGGTACAATCGCTGTGACGTCACGTGAAATGAAATTAAAAATCAGAAGAAGCTCTAGTAGGGTATTGAGGCTTTATCGGTAACATGCCCAGCGGTAAAGAGAGAAAGTAACAGACTTAATAGTCATTCACTTGAAAGTGCAAGTTCCGTATCGAAACATGCAAGTCAAAGGCTTAGCGGTTGACAAAAACGTTCTAATTCCACTTGAACATTTCAAACCGTGCAGTTCTAAATAACTTCCTTATTTTTGCGAAATTTGAAATAGTATTTTGTCATTAGCTCCCACATTTCTTTTGTTATCGGAGTAACGTAACTTTGCGTAATCAGTTAAGCGTGTTTAGAATATATTTTGTGTTTATGCTAGATTTTTCTCATTTTTAGGGTTCTGTAGTCAAACAAGGAACCCCTATACTTTCATCCATTCTGTCTAATAAATCGAGTGAGGTGTCGTTGGACAGGTCTTGTAAAATGAAACAAAACACCCATTAAAACTAACTCGTTAATAATGCTTCTATCTTAAGATATATGCATTAAAAATTAAAAATAGGACGTACCCAAAAACCAGTAAGTACCTATAGGTAATTAGATAAGTGGACCTACCTACCTACCTACCTAATGATTTGTATCCAGTTTTTATTACTAAATTCTTGCATTTCAATTTTATCAAAAGGTACTGATATTTTGTTTGTGATATACTTTATTAGGTACTAGACTATATAATAGCTTGGTTAGTTAGAAGTATTTATTTAGTTGTAAGGGCTATTGGTCAATGACCAATAGCTACCGCGACCTGAACAGATCTATTGTAGCTGTTAGAGAAGGTAGCTCCATCTACAGTATGATCAGGACCACCAAAAATATAAATATATTTTTAGGGTTCCGTACCCAAAGGATGAAAACGGGACCCTATTACTAAGCCTACGTTGTCCGTCCGTCTGTTTGTCCGTCCGTCCTACCTATTTAGGGCTGTAACTTTTGAACCATAATAGCTAGACAGTTGAAATTTTCACAGAATATGCGTCATTATGGCGGATTTGTTAACAAATAATAAAAATGGCAAAAAGTAAAATTAAGGGGGGGTTGGCAACAAGAAACTAGTTTTTATTCACGTTTTTTCTTCTCGCTCTATCGTAAAAACGGTAATACATACAAGCGTCAAACTTGGTGTGATTATAGAGCAAACTCTACAGTATAACAACTAATAATAAAAACCGGCCAAGTGTGAATCAGTATCGCGCTAAAGGAAAAGGAGAAAACATTGTTTGTACGTTCTTATGTTGTATTGGGTGTTGGTGTGGTACGGAACCCTCTCGGAACGCGAGTAGCCCGAATCGCACTTAACCGGTTTTATTTTTAAAATAAGAGATCTTTACCCGTCTCAGAAAAAGCGTTACTGTACTTGTATTGTAGGTAAGTATGTTGATATTTGGGGGAGGCCTATGTCTAGCAGTGGAAGTTCATCGTCTGAGATGATGATGATGTAAGTGGTAAAAACCCGTTACAATGATTTGTTTGTTTAATTTACTCTTAATTTTTTTTCTAAATCAACTTTCAAATCGATACTTCAATAACTGGGTATCGATTTCAAATAAATAATTCATTATTTTAAGAGGCAAGGCGGTCTGCAAGAAAGAAGAATAGGTTTTAAACAGATCTATTGCTGCCACGCTGTTCCCGAGCAACTGAGCTACCAGTGCGAAAGTGATAACTGCTGTGATCCGGATTTTACCTACATAAAATGAACGAAATCACTATTTCGTATTCCCCTGTTTCCTCCACCAAAACTAAACCGGTTCTAATAATTCTTTCAAGAATAATATGAGATAGACTTTGACTATGTCTGTTTTCCTTTTATTGTTTATATATTTGTCGATTTTGCTTGCTGGATGGACATACACACAGAACACAGAGCGATAAAATTGAGCAAATTATGAAAACTTGCTAAATTTTATCGCTCTGTGTAATTAATTTATGAAAACAAACATAGGGATATGGCAGAAGTAACGTAGATTGTATGCTAATAAAATACTTGCTCTAGTGTCATTATAGCAGGGGAATACTTTTGTACGGACTAAACGAAACCCACCTTCCTCTTAACTTTTAATGTGTCGTTGTTTCTGAAATTGTATTCAATTGTAATTAGTTATTCATTGAATTGTTGTCTTATGGATCTAATTGTAGCTCTCACAATGACATTTAATACTAAACATTGGTATACATACTTTGGTGATTCTATCGATTCGTTTCATCATTTTCTTAAGAGGGTACTGACCGAGCCTCTAGTGCTGCCTTCAATACATTTTTTTATTTCAATTAAAAAAAACCAATCAAATATAAGTATCCTTTATTTCCAAGCAATTACGAGGATACAATTGCTTGGCATGTTGTATAATTGCTTGGAACAAATGTTGTAATCTGCTGGAAAATGATCTGCTACGGGAACTTGGCAGATCATATTGTCATCCAACTTTTTCTATGGTAAAAACGCTAGAACCATTTTCTGATAAATATCAGCCCCCCTAGACAAAATGACATTCTATTGTCGTTGAAGCTAGTAGAAAATGACAGAATGTATGGATTTGACATTAGTGATCGTCAAAATGTATCGATCGCTAATGTCAAATCCATACATTCTGTAATTTTCTACTAGCCTCAACGCCAATAGAATGTCACTTTGTCTAGGGGGGCATTTTATAGTTAGAAACTCAGCTGTATGCGAAAAGAACTCACATTTATTTATGATCTGCTGGACAATGATTTGCTAAGTTCACTCACATTACAACATTTCCAAAAAACAAGAATGTCACATTGTTATTCATTGATGCACTAGAAGTTACCGTTGGTGCGCTCCATACAAACGAAGTCTTGTTATATTATCAATATTAACCAATTAAATTTTTCAGAAACAATCTAGAAACTCATCTCTATGCTTGTATGGTGTCAGATTTTCGTTAAAATGTACAGTTTTAAAGTGGCAGCGCCTCAAAGATTTCCATACAAATCCTAGCATTGAAACTGTATATTTGAACGAAAATCGGACAACATACAAGCATTGAGATTTGTTTCTCGATTGTTTCTGCAAAATATCACTGACTTTAATTGGATAGTGTTGAAAATATAATCAGACTTCGTTTGTATAGAGCGCGCCAATGGTAATATCCCCTTAAGAGCGCAATTGTGTTAACAACAACGTGGCCTATATAAATATTTATTTGCAGCAAGTAATGTCGTGACTTAGTAATTGAAAAACCGCAGTTTCAGATAAACGGTGATCTTGAAATCTATTGCATATTTTATTATTAATAGATGCAAAATAGTATTTTTTCTCGTATTGGTGCAAGTAGCATGAAAGTAATTATTATTTAGGGCCAACGCAGACGAGGAAAAGATCGCCTTGGTACGCGGTGAAAATACTCCATTTCAAATATCAATGAAATTTTAAGGCTATTTTGAATTACAGACACAGAGATTTGAAACACTTCCTCTCACTTATTCTAAGAACAGCTTTAGTAACGTCCAAGATATGTCGGATAGTTTATCTTTCTGAACTTTTTGTCTTTATTTGAAAAGAAGTATATGGCAGCTATATATAAGTAGCAGTCTTTTCTAGAATAAGGAAGGAATTAGTGTCATGAGTGTATGTGTGTATGAGTGTATGTGTATAGAATATTTTGTTGTTATAAGTACCCAGATTTTAGTGAAATAACAACAGGGTTTTTTACATCCTCCTGTATAAACTATCCCTACAAAAATAACAATAACTTGTGCCTACGACTTTTTACTACTAAAATGTTAGACTAAGAAAAAAATTTTAATCATAATAAATGTCAAGAATCTTTAAATGCCTTAAATTACGACAACGAGTTAAACTAAAGCCTTTAGTAAAATAAAATTAAACTACAAGAAATGTTACAAATTACTTAAACGATCAGACAAACATAGCAAACATTTACTTCAAGCAATCCAAGCTCAGAATTGCTTGAAATTAAACAATATTGTGCAAAATAAACGTTTTACAAACTGAAGTGCCAATTCCGCTGTTGTACCGTAGCATACTACACGGTGACTAGGGATGTTGTGGTCGCGAGATTTCGGATTCGGATATAAAGTGCTATTTTGGTTTTGTCGAAGATAAGATCTGCGTAAGATTAATAGATCGCAGATCCTATACAAGTTGTTATTCAAGAGATCCGAAGATCTTTCGTCCATAAACAAGTACTTACTATAATTATAGCCAAATTGATTACAGGAAATGCTTTATCATCATCATCTCAGCCGATGGACGTCCACTGCTGGACATAGGCCTCCCCCAAGGATCAAAACAACGACCGGTCCTGCGCTACGCTTTCATCCATTCTGCGAGCAATATGCTCCGCTCATTTCCACTTTAGTTTAGAAATTTTTTAGGAACTCATAAAATGTTTCATAACAAAAAAGTCTTGTAACTACGAAGAAATCTATTTAAATGTTTAAATGTGCGCTTTACACAATCGCACTTTCTTGTCCTTATCTTCTTAAATGTGGTTGAACGGATAGCCGCTATTAAAAACCAGATGGGTCGGTTGGAGTAACACTGGTAGCTAAAAGGTGCATAGGCATCATGTTGAAGAGGACTGACGATTATTCTCCTCTTACTACACCCTCGGTCGGTATTATTCTATATCCTGATATCAAATACCGTTCTAGAAGTAAAAATTGCGCCTTGAATTTCGTCTATTTTGGGCCTTCTCTCACTAATAAGGATGAGGCGCACTGCCGTTCGCAGTTCGCACTCCGCTACGCGAACCCAGTAATAACTGGTGAAAAAAACTTGACGATCAACTACCTGTCAGAATATTTTCAAGCCTCAATTGGTTTCTGACGCAGCTTAACGAATAGACATCGAAGCATTAAAAACAACATCCGAAATTGTAATATCTGAAAGCACTTTTCATTTTCGGATATCCACAACATCCCTACACGACACGGTATTTCCCGAAATGTGAAGATCTTCACTTTTGACTGAGGCCTCTCACTCGGAATGATAATTACAGCATTACGCGGCTCACTTCTCGTGCTAATCACCCTTACACAGTAATATGTCAGTGAGAACATTTTGCTACTATCGGTTCTCGATGGTAAGTCGATGATGAAGAGTCGATCGGAACTTTCGAATGTCGATTTTAATTTCTCTACGTATTTTAAAATAAAATCGCTTTCCGCGTCTGTCTGTATATCCGCTAACTTCTCATAAACTGCGCAATGGATTTTAATGCGGTTTTCACTGTCATTTAGAGAATTTCTTCCGGAAGGTGTGTAGATACTGATATTGTAGATCCCACCCGGACGAAGCTAGCATAGACAGTGTCTTTCTTTGATATTTTAAATATGTTAAAAATAAACCATTGTTACATATTCTTATGGTTACCTAATAGTTGTACATATCACTGATCATTTTGAAAGGGAAAATAACCATAATTACTTATGTACGATGCCTACGAAAAATATTTAACATATTATACACTTTATAAATGAAATAGGGACCGAGTAAAAAGAATTTTCTCTTTATTATATCACTTAGCAGAGTTATCTTACGGATATGCCTTATTTATTTTAAAAGACGTAACCGTATAATTAAGAGTAATATAACAGTTTTCACATACTTAAACAAACCTTTAATTAGCATAAGTAGGTAATAGTTTAATTAGCATAGTGTTTTTTAGACGAGATATGTACTACGTTATGGTTATTTTAAGTACTTAGTTCAATTTGAACTCTTATGGCAAACGAGATAGGCAAAGTGTAAACAAATTAAAGATTGAAAAAATTAGTCTCGGACTGGACTTGAACCGCAAAACAGACGAAAAAGTGTTTAGGCTATGTAAGGAACGCTCTCTCAGACTGCTCATACTAATGACAATGTGGAAGCATCATATTTGAACATGTTTAAGCCTTAATAGTTTTTGGTGCAAGCCAGCCAACATTTTTCAATAATTAGTTGGATTTGAAATAGCACATCATGGCTGTTATATGTAATTTTTTTTAACCTGTTTCGTCCCATTGGGCAAAGGTCTCCCCCAAGCTTTTCCAGCCTTCTCTATCCCGTGCCATCAGTTGCCATTTCGCTTCGTGGGCATCCAGGTCATCGTGCCATCTCTTGCTTGGTCTACCCTGGCCTCGGCTTCCATCATCGGCTCCCATTGGGTCCGGCCCAGTCCCGTTTCAGAGTTATGCGGGTCTTGGAGTGTATCTGATACGGTCTATCCTTCTGACACCTAATTAAGCTCCGTTCATAGCTCTTTGGCAAAACAGTTCTAGTGAAGCTTGATGTAGTTTTGTCTGTACGCGGTTCTCACACAAAACTCGCCCGAACTTTTCACATGTATCTAGTAGTAGCATCCAGAATCGAGCCTATAACTACTCTCTTGAAATAAAAACCGCATTGTTTTGTTCTCGACTTTTCCCGTCAGTTTGTAATTAAACTCGATAATTGTAACTAATCGGTCGTGACGGAACTATTTATGCGGACACGCGATAGTGTATGCAAAACGTGAGTTTTGATATCGAGATGAAGATTGAAATCGAGAAAATCGTAGTAAACTAATCGATTTTAGTTCCGTTCTTCGAAATGGGAGTAAACATGCGACAGTTACAGGCTGTTCGTTATTGATTTGTCGATGTGTGAAGTGTTTTAAACAGGATATCTAGTTTTTTTGTGCTTTCAAGTCGGTTGTTCACAAGATTTGTGTGAAACATTTATAAAGCTTACCATTTTGTTATCAATCGTCTGAAACGTTTAGAAGAAAATATTAAAACAAATATTTTAATGTTCATGCTTTTTCATTGCATTGATAGGGTTGGAAAAAATTGGTTTGATAGTGCATATAGCAAACAAAATTATACTTACATCTCTTTTAAATTCGTATTTTTTAACCATCTAAAATGAAATGGAAGAGATTATGATCCGCATTGTGAAGACAGCCAATCCGCATTTGTCTCGAGTGGTGGAATAAAGCCCATACGCCTTCTCGGAGGGTAGCTTGCCCTGCAGTGGGACGTTAAATTGGCTGATGATGATTAGGAAATGAAATAGGTAATTGGAAAGAATGTAGACGCCTGGTCTAAAAAACTCCAGTGCATGGCAAATGCATTCTCTCACTAAAAACGAGTGAGTGAGGATTGCTTTTGCTGCGCGCTCCATACAAACGAAGACTGGTTATATTTTCAATACTAACCAATTAAAGTCAATGATTTTTTTTGAAACGATCTAGAAACCAATATCTGTGCTTGTCAGTGTCATTTGTCAGATTTCCGTATAAAAATATAGTTTCAAAATTATCGTGGCTCAAAGTTTTCCATACAATTCTTAAATTAATGCTAGCATTGAAACTATATTTTTATACGGAAATCTGACAAATGTAAATCATAGATATTGGTTTCTAGATTGTGTCTAAAAATTTTCATTGACTTCAATTAGTTAGTATTGAAAATATAACCAGACTTCGTTTGTATGGAGCGCGCAGCAAATATATCCTCTTATGTATGCTACTAAAACGTTTTATCTGAAAGAACAAAATGTTAACATCTATTTTATGCGGTGAATACATCAAAAAGTAAAAGGTAAAAATTTACAAGTAACAAACTAGTGGAGGGAGAAAACACAATTTGAAATTTAAATGAAGATAATTTTTTTTTAATATTTTACCGTATCTTAGCACACCATCTTACAATTTACAAGTTGTTTTATTACAAGGTGCCTTCGCACTTAAGAAAAAAATTAAATAAGCTAAAAAGGAAATCATTTTATAGCATGTTCATAAGAATTCTTCTTGATAGCATCGATGCGTGCGGTGCGTTGCGGAGAGGTACCCACGGACATGTTCTAATCCGCACTCAGGACGTACTTTTATACCGTGAACCAATGAGTGTATACCCATGTAATTCCTAAATCGGAATTTGATCTTGCGCTCGTACTGGAAAATACCCAAGAAGAAATTCCGATACGGTAAAAGAAGTCACCAATCAGAATACGGTATGTCATGTTTTTTTTGGAGGGCTGAATCAAAAATCATTTCGAGATAATTATCTCAATTTTCTATGTCAGGGATTTTAAAATGAAAGGATTACATAACGTCGTTTTTCGGTCCGTCCAGTGACGTCACTGGAAAACCTGTGAACTCCTTGGTAAACTTAAAATCAACTTAAAGTAACTGGCCATTATGAAAAAAAATACATTTCAAAATGTCAGAATTTGTCATTTCATGTTGCCGTTTCTGTTTCCAGCATAGAGTTAGAAAGAGAAGGTAGGCTTTTTTTAATTAATAAAGCAGTAAGTAGTTTTTCTCCATGGAGTTCGAATTATTTTCTCTTCACCATTTTTGCATTTAGAGATTACAGATCAAAGTATATTATAATTAAATGTATATTGATAAAATCGTTGAATCGCAATAAAAATTTTATTGGTTTCTTAAAATTATGTCTTCTATATGTAAAAAATATAAAATTAAGACAAAAAAATTTTACATACCGAATTGGGGACGCGTGGTGTTGGCACTAACATCCCATACCCTCCTTGATGACAGGCACAATAATTATGCCACATTGGTACGTACATAGGCTGATGATGGTGATCAGACTTCTTAATTTTTATCAGCAAATTATACAGCATCCCTCTCGCCCATCTCTTTCTATTTAACCCACACAATAAAACAAAGATTTCACACTAATAACAATGTAATACTAATTACGTTTTATCTTCACATGCCACCGGTTTGATTGCGATGTTTAGCGCCATCTGGCACAAACTTCCCTGAAGATTGACGTGATAGATTAGAAGATATTGATCGAACTATATTGTACGTGTAAGGTATGTTAGTAACCTAGTGCTTGTGAAATATTTTCGTGTTTCTAGTGATTTTGAGAGGACGGTGAAGCTAGCAGTCTTCTCCAACAAGCGAAAACATTTTTATTTTCAAAAATAAAACCGATTAAATGCGTGTCAGGCCAGGCGTGGGGTAGGGTTCCTTGGTTGTCCGTCACAATATATACGGACTTAGACGGGGGCTTTTTGTTTCATACCGTAACCGTAGTTTAACGGCCGATAAAGTCTAAAAAGTACATTTTACATGTTGGTCGATTATTACTCGTTAACTTGTAAATCCTACTTAGCGGTGATAGTTTTCTTTTGAACTTCTTTATATTATAATTACCGCCGTGAATTTTTTTACACATCCAGAAACAATCATTCTAGGGAACACACTTGACTCTAACAAAAATTTGCACTTTAAAGCTTAATATTTCGCTAACGGATCGATAAAAAAAAAGTCTTATCATTCTTGTAATATTTTAAAAAGACCTATCCAACGATACCCCACACCATGGGATAGACGAGATTTTTTTTTTTATCCCAACTTAACGTGGAGCGGAGCGATCCTAAAAAAAATATTTTTCAAGATTTTATTTTACCACTTTGTCGGCGTGATTAATATGCATACCTACGCCAAATTACAGCTTTTTAGTACTAAGCGTCTCTGAGCTATGCCGCGGACAGACAGACGGAAATGGCGAAACTTGTTCCTTGTTGACTACGAACCCTAATTAAAATGTTTTTAATTTACAAACTTGGTCATTTTAGCTTTTGTGTTATTTCGAATTTTATGATAAGTTTGTAGATATATCAGCATAACGCTACAACGCTGAAGAAGATATTCCGACTCGTATTTGTAGTCCACACAAACTGCATTGGGCATGTGTGGTAAACCGACGTCCATACATCCTCCCTGAGGGTATGCCTATGTCCTGCAGTGGGACACAGTTTACAGGGTGACATTGATATCATTAGCATCCTTTTAAGGGGATATAATTCGGAGCGCGCTCCATACAAACGTACTATGGTGATATTTTCAATACTAACCAATGAAAGCCAATGAAATTTTGCTGAAACAATCTTGAAACAAATATCTATGCTTGTATATCTATGTGTATATGCGAGTCAGATTTTCGTTAAAATATACATTTTCTATGCTAGGATTAATTTAAGATTTGTATGAAAATCTTTGAGGCACTGTAACTCTACACTGTAGGCAACTTTAAAACTATACATTTTAACGAAAATCTGACTCTATAGAAGCATAGAAATTTGTTTTTAGGATTGATTCTGAAAAATTTCATTGAGTTTAATTGGTTAGTATTGAAAATATCACCATAGTACGTTTGGATGGAGCGCGCTCCGAATTATATCCTCTTAAACTAGGAGTTTATTATAAATATAGTAAATAAGTAAGTAGGTAACTGCAGTAGTTGAAATCAGTATTGAACCTCCAATGCATATTAACTTCTTAGGTACCTAGTAAATCAAGTCACTTACTTTATTTTCCTGTGAATTATGAAACAGACAGTAGTACTAATAATTATTCGTGTACTTACTAACATTGTAAACCGACACGCCATTCGATCATAAAAGAATTGTTATTGGCATTATGCAACCATTTTCTAGTATTAATAAGCTTTAAAGGTACCATGACAAATCAATAAAAAGATTGTTTATTGTTTTCCTGTTAGTATGTCCCACAACTGGATAGTTGCCTTCTCTATTCTTGTTAAGAGAAGTTTATTCCGAATGTGTAAATGCGCGCTGCATACAAACGAAGTCTGGTGATATTTTTAATGCTAACCAATTAAACTCAATGAAATTTTGCAGAAACAATCTAGGAACAAATATCTATGCTTGTATCGTGTTAGATTTTCGTTAAAATATACAGTTTCAATGCTAGGATTAATTAAAGATTTTTATGGAAATATTTGAGGCACTGTAACTTTAAAACACATTGTCATCAATCACCCAAAATGTTTTTCTGCTAAATTAAAGTTTTTATTTCTCGGCATATTTTCTAAACACACGTTCATTTTATTAAACAAAATTCTCGTTACAATGAAATCGTCAATAATCAAACGTCTATTCAAATCTTACTGTCATCTCTTTCGAGCGAGTCATCACTTTGCAATCAATTATAGCATCAACTTTTTTTGGTTAAATTTCATTCAATTCACTGTTCTCTCTTGCATGTCTTTAGCCTATACAAAAACATGCAAGGTCATCGAAATTTCAAAAACTCTCAAGAGAGAAATTTTTACCCATAGTATTTTGATAGACTTCGGTCCAAATTAGAATAAAAAGATGTTCCGATTGCTAGTAAGCTATTTGATCAATTGGATGGTGAATAGACTTTGAATTCTATTCTTATTTCAATCGTTAACTTGTATTCATATTATTCTTTCTTTGTCCAGATAGTTTACATAACCACCGTCTTAATTAACGTATTTCTTCTCAAGATTGAATCAATGATTACTACTGTGTAATAACTTAACTTGCTCTCCTGTAACAGTAATATTGTGTTGTGTTGAGAAAATAAAAATTTTCATTAATTCATTCATTCAACATAAAATTTTCTAATCTGTATGCGAAGAACCTACAATTTCGACAGATTTGCTTCAAAATAACAAATTACCTAAAAACCGACTGACCGAAACAACATGTTCAGGCTAATCGTGTTAGAATGCAAACACTAAACAATTAGGTTAGCAATTACTGGACTATTTACAAAACTTCGTTGTGTTTATGTCGATGACATAATGATTAATGTTTCAATAATTCAACTGGTCAATAGACTGCGAATCATCTGGGCAGCGGAGCATGACGTATGCTATTCATCATTATTAGATTAAGAATAGTGGTGAGTGTTGAACTAATTGAAGAAGCCAAAAAAAAGGTACTTAGAACCTACCTGTTCAGCCATAGCTCCAAAGCCTATAGTTACCATCAGCTTACAACATCCTACTACAGGTCATGGGCATCCTCTCACAAAAGCAAGCATAAGATAAGAGCAAGTCATACTTTCACCGAATTACTTACAGATTTGTGTAGGCAAGTTAGTGGTCAACTCTGACACCAGGGCTCGCCACCCACACGATAAGAGTGGTCAACTTGCTATCAGACAAATATCGATCTGTCTCAATAGGCCTTGTGTCTGGATTCGTTGTGATAATAAGTTCTGTCTCTCATTAAATTTTAAGGATTCCTCCGAGATCTAGACTGTCTCATTTAAAGTTTCAAAGTCTTGGGTTTCAAAACGTCAGTATAATGTAGGTATAATTAAAAATAGTGTGTCAAGGACTTGATTCTTCCTTAAACCCATATGTTCATATTTCGGAGACTTGCTACAACTGCACGCTTTAAAGGATATGGTAGTTGTAGCGAATCTGACCACCCCAAAATGGATTAAGGTCGTGCCAAGTGTGTATCTACGAGCGTGAAAGGACATCTTGAAAATAGATTGAAAACCCAACGCATGTTCCTAAATATTTATTCAAATATCACAGATGCTATCGTTGGAGATGAAGCAATACCAAAACCATTTTCCCTCTCTGTCGTTACCATTGCATTCCTCGAGTTATCTACAAAGAGTGAAACTGTTTATTAGCAATTCAACAATGTTACTATTACAGGTACGATCGCGAACGGAATAAATACAGTTGTTTTTGTTATAATTATAAAGTAGTTATGTTCGCTTGATTACTCACTAGGTGATTTATATTGTTTTGCTGTTGTAAAATTGATTTTAAGATGATGTTGTAGAAAGTTTTTCTTCGTAAATTCTTATGAGTCGTAAAAATGTGCATAACATAAATTAACACAAAATTTAAATTTAATATTAAATATTTGTCATTATTAGGTAACTACTTATTGCGCTGGCTTAGAGACCAGAAGTGGTTCTTGGCTGACGACAAAACACGTAAGATACCAGGTCCCCGAAAACGATCGGCGGCGTCCAGGTCAACCCAGAGAGAGGTGGCGTGATTACCTGGACAAATTTGACTACCAATGGCCAGAGGGTGCCCAAAACAGGAACGAGTGGAAGAGCAGGGGAGAGGCCCAGCAGTGGGATTAAATCAAGCTAAAAACCGTCGGTCGGTGGCGAATTGCGGAAGTGGCATGGTTCGAATCCGCACGGACGACATGTCATGTACCAATGAGTTTTTCTAACATATGTACGTAAGACCAACTGTTCTGTAACAGTAAAGGAAAACATGGCGACGAAACCTGCATACGCTGAAGACGAAATTCTGATACAAATGTGAAGTCTATCAATCCGCATTGGGCACTCGTGTGGACTGAACCCCATACATCTTCCTTGAAGGTAACCCTGTGCCGTGCAGTGGGACGTCTGGTGATGACTGAAGTATCTGCATTTTGCTTACGCGACGTCTGCATCTCGCGTCGGTCGATTTATTAATGTCCATAAATAATTAGTCTATGAATATATCGGAGCAAATCTAATTTAGAGAGAGGAATATTTTAATATTCATAGTAATCATGGTAATGTGTGCTAATTAATTAATGGAGGTGTTCTTGCATAAAATAAGGATTTATTTGATTTTTATGCAAATCAAGAGCGTTTATCAATATCGAGACTGCAAACTTAATACGATGTTTCATTTTTGACATTTCACTTTGTTATCTGTCATATTTTTTACCGAAATTATCTGTGATCAAAAGTAATTACTGTTTTTACCCGAATGTACATATAACAATTTGGGTAAAAAGTTATAACTTTCGTCTTTAAGTGTTGGTTTGAATTGAAAGGTCATTGCAGTAATTTAAACCTCCGTACCTTCAGTTACAAAAAAGCTAGGTAATAATATCGACCTTCCCTAACAGTTTGTAATTGTAATCCCCAATATCACCAAGAAAGAAATACGAGAAACATCATGGAATGTTAAAATCAGAAAGAAAGTAAAATGTGTGGGCCGGAGAATCATTGATGAAATTATTATCGACTCGTGACTTTTTGATCTCAATAAACACATACCTATCACAAAAGTATTACAACCTACGCGGAATCAGTTTCTAAAAATAGGAACGAACGTAATCAAATGAAGTCTGGTCAAGAAGGTAATAGTTGCAAGAAAATTAGGACTTTTGCTAGATTTATACCGTTTTTTTTCCAGATGGTTATTGACATTTTTAGCTATGAACCACCTGCTTGATCACTCGCGAGCATTTATATACCAGAGAGAGTAGGGATATTGTAGAAAGTAAACTCAGAATATTCACCATACAACAGCCAACAAGTAAAGAGCTCGTCACCCCTTTTTAATTGATCACACAAGGTTCTAAATTGAAAGCATCTACAGCGTGAAATTAATATCCATAGCATCCTTTTAAACTAAGAGTCTACCCATCAAACTGAACAACTTTTGCTATGGCAGCAAACCGATAGAAGAAAAAAAAATCTGCTGTTCCATACTATGTCTACTCGATTCAAATGTATGCAACAGACCAACAGCTGTTTTTTTTTTGCTCCGATCGCTCTTATTTTAAAAGGATGCTAATGATATTAATTTCACCCTGTATACAGGGTGTAAGGATAAGTATAATTAACCTTTATCCTATACTGAACTATACCTATCGAACTGAAGAACGTTGACTATGGGAGCAAACCTGTCAGAGCAAAAAAATATCAGCTGTTCCATACTAAACTGCAATACCTACACGACTCAAATGTATGAGACAGCACTTTTTTTTTGTTCTGACAGTGTTGCTCCCATAGTAAAAGGTGTTCATTTTTATGGGTAGAGTATGTGGTTTAAAGGTTAATACTTTTCCTTGCACCCTTTATACCTAGTTTTACTTACTACTTATTTTATAAGGTACCTACTTCTACAATTATTTTGTTATATTGAATATGTATGTATTTATGCATATATTTATACGTTGTGTAAATTAGAATATTATGTATCAACTAGTACACCGTCATAGCATTTATCTCATGTAAGACTTCTTCCATCCACTGGTTGTATGGAAGAAATTACTTTTAGTGATAAGGCCGCCTTTTGTACACTTCTTGTTCGTGTATATTGTTGTTGTTTTTTGTGTATTTTGGTGTGCAAATAAAGAATATTTATCTTATCTTACCGAGGTTTTCTCACAATTTTTTCCTTCACCGAAAACTCTGTAGTGTTACATCGAACCTGCATCGTAGGTAGATAACGTAACGGTTCTAAGGAAAAAGTTTAAAAAAAATTTTGCAAATGAAAAACAAAAATGAAAATAATAAATAAGCATTTCCGTAAAGTATAGCAGCCACCAACATGCGGTATACTAACGTTGATAATGAAGCGAAAAATCTTTTGCATAACAAACAAAATGGCGGAAAAGGAAAATGAAATTCTCAGTAAACATAGTAAACGTGAAACGTTATGCAAACGTCATACTTAATGCAATTATATGCAGAATCTCTCCAACGGCATGTGCTTACGAAGCCTTACAAGCATGGCTTCATTCTAAAACTTATGCTAAATATGCTTTGTGCTAGTCCTATTAGTCTACATGCTATTTAACTTCATGCATAAACATTAGATAACCTCACGATCCCACTCTCCCGCGGGATGGCCAGAATCTTTACCACAACTAAAGCAGTCTTGATACAAATAGCGAAAACTTAACAGAAATCTATGGTTTTGGTCTCATTACCCGACTACGCCAGAAGGAGTGTTATGTTTTTCGAGTGTATGTGTATGTTTGTGTGTCCATTTCTTTATCACGTTCTACAGCCTAAACGGCTTGATGGATTTTGCATCCTAGTACTTCCTATCTCTATGGGATTTTGACGAGGTGTCGTTAGATTCGTAATAAATTTTAAAGTGACATACATTTTCAATATGGCGTCTGCGGATCAAAAAAGAGAGCGAATAAACATAATTTTTATTTAAAAATAATACAATATGGTTATCAAATGAAAGCTAGTGAAGAACACATTCCTAAATATATATTATTATAGTACTTTAATGCTACTGTTTTGACATAAGACTCTCATCTCAAGATCTTGGGTTATTGCACGCGAATCTCGTAATATTACTCAACTGCTCTCTTAGAGAAAGGATCTCAAGATCCTTTATCTTAGACTGCTCTTCATACACTTTTTCAACTAATGTAGAACTATTTTGTCAACTCAAGTATTGTATTATACTAATAATAACCGATATCACCCGACAGCTGAATACTATTCTAAACAAGACTGCTCACGGACTGTACTAAATTTAAAGGTTCTATTTTAGTTATCGCTTTTTGTATAGAGACTGTTAGCTTTAAAGTATGCAATTGTAGATTCATTCTTAGCATTTTCATGATTTGGTGGTTATGGGTGACCAGGCTTATGCCCTAAATAATACTGCAGAGGAAACCGTGATTAGTCGCCGACGAAAGAAACTGATTTGTCTTTGGTATAACATTTATGTACCTAATAGGACCTCTATCATCATCGTAGGCCTTATAACCTACTGCAGATGATTTTGTGCCTTAATCTCTTTCTCTTCTTTTAGGAGAGAGAGAGTCTTTTAGGAGAATTTGAATAAAAGGCCCAGTGCGGATTGGTTGAGAAAAGATAGTGTCAGAGAATTTCCAAGCCGCCTTAATTGGCATCTGATCTGTCTTATTCATCTGACGGAACTATCCGGAACCAACTGTTTAACGTGCCATCCGAAACTGAGATGCTCGAGATGAAATACCACTAAACGGTCACCCATTCAAAAACTCTTCGATGATTGTTTCCAATACCAAAGTTCCACTACGCCAAACGCCTCATTTCAATATGGTTTTATAATAATCACATAGGTTTACTCTCAACTGTTCCTTGTCTCAACTAAATATCGTGTCATCGATATGTCGTCGTCGGCAACGGTAAGTACGAGTATAACCAGTAAGTACTTAAACAATAGCAGATTAAAACCGCCCGTTTTCGTTACTTACGTTCGAGCAAAAACGATTTATTAATCCTTGTTGTGGACGAAACAAAAGAAATTCCAAACATCTGGGTTTTCAATATAAAAAAAAGTAATTTTTCATTTCGAGCTGTACCGCTGACCGACTTTGAAACCAACACCGATCGTCGAAAAGTTAACTGGAGGATTTCCAAAACTTAAACATTGCAACTCCTGAGTTTTCTTTTAGGGTTCCGTGACTCGGATACTATATTGATGAATATTTCTGATAGCCGATGTTGAATACAGAGCGTAGGCTTATTTACAAAAGCGAGTTCAGATGGTTTCTTCTTCTTTCTTCTTTTCTTCCTGTCACCCTATGTGGGATATAGGGTATAGGGCTCGGATAATAGTTCTTCACTGGATGCGATCTCGATCTTGGGCAGCACTTTAGACGCCGCAGCATGGCAGCGCGATATAGCGCTATCGCGCCTTAGCTCCCTTTCTATTTGCGCGCGAACGAACATGATAAAAGGCGCGATATAGCCTCATAGTCATGTTATGATTTTTGGCATCTAGTTCCTCAGAGGCCCAGATCGGTCAGGTCGGAGGTGAGTGAAGGATAGCAGACTGTGTGAAACATAAAATATGAAGCGAGTGTGAGTGCAACAAACGAAAAAGGTCGTTCTAGATATACTAAGCCATTCAAACTGGCAGCGTACAGGACCCGATCAAAATATACCCGAAATTGACGAGCGTATATAAAACGACTTATACATGGGGAAGAAGCATAAAAGGTTGGTCAGTATCGTAGCAGATGACGATCTATTCACTCTGCCTACCCTAGTAGGGCACAGGCGTTTGAATATGTATGTGTATACTAAAGAGCGGAAGCCTTTGTCCACCCTGAAGGCCCATTCTAAATACTAGTAAAAGAATTTTAGAAATCGGATAAGGAGTTTCTGAGATAACCTCCTACATTCGAACTTTTTGTAAGTTTTACCTTTTTATAATGTAAGTGTAGATGTAAATGACCTCCTACATCAAAACATTTAAACTTTACATCTTGATTCTAGTGTAGGTAGATGTAGACTATACAAATAGGTACCGAAGTATTTACCTTTAAACCAATATAATTTCATCAGCAAATTGAAATTCGTGACCACAGTTCGTGAGACAGTAAATTACACAGTTGCACATATAGGTACTTTGTCTTCAAGTTAGTTAAACTAGGGACCTGCATAAAATCTGTTTCAAGTCTTGACAAAAAAAAAATCTCGATTCATACTTGACCGGTTTTTTAATAAAAACCCGACCCGCGATTTACTGCAGAAGTTTGTGAAGTGCCACCCTCTGACTTCGGCCGATCGCCTTATTCTGAAACTTTACAGTTTTTTTGCTGAACATTATAAAACAATGCTGTTTACAAAAGTTATTTGGTTCGACGATAAATAGGGACATTTTACAGTTAATATGTAAGCCGTGGACGTTTATCGGCTGGGATGAGATGAGTAGTCTCATAAGTATTATGCATATCCCACATATTTTAAGACCACAGAAAGTTTGATTATACAGGTGTTAGGGTATGTTTGTACCCTTGATACTGAACAACTTTCCCTTAGAAATCTATAGAAATTCGAGAAAAAATTTAAACCTTCCGTACGAAATGCAATTTGTATGAAAAGTTGAAGTAATTTTTTTTTATTTGTTTCTGTTCCTTTGGGAAAGTTATTCAGTACCTATCATGAGTAAAATAACCATTAAAGTAATGCAACTGTATTCCATAACACCCTGTAGATTGTCTCAGCTCTGTAATGCCATCTAGCGGTCCCCCTGAAAATTGATGTAAAAACGCTCATTGGCGAAAAACACCTAAATTCGACGTTTCCTTTCCGCTTCAACTTCATTAAACAGTAGGTAAAGGAAGTATACTTTACAGATAACTAATAAAAAATATAGTCCACCATAGAACATTGTCTCAATCATCTGTATTAAGTAGGTACACCGTGACGAAGGTTTGAGAGTGGACTAAATTTCAGTATTGTTCCTTATACAGGGTCAACGTAAATGCGTAACATACTTTAGGGGGTACTTCAGACTATTAAACTGAACAACATTCACTGTGAAACATCATGGCAATCGCGAAACAAATCAGCTGTCCAGAAATTGTCAATGGCGATATGTGGCGGCGACTCCACCCTAATGTATATGGAACAGCAGTTTTTTTTTTCGCGATTTTAATGTTGGTACCGTAGTGAAAGTTGTTCAGTTTGATGGTCTGAAGCACCTCCTAAAGTGGACGCATTTAAGTTTACACCCTGTATAAAACGCTATCATACGGATCTATACTCCATTCAAAATAGCAACGAAAATTTAAGGCTATTTTTAATTACAGAAACAGAGATTTGAAACACTTACTCTCACTTATTCTTAGAATAGCTTTAGTAACGTCCAAGATATGTCGTTTAGTACATCTTTCTGATAAATAAATTATATGTGCTTATCAGAATTGGCCAGAAAGCTAAATAGGAATCAGAAAATCTCGTCGTCCTTATTTGGAATGAAGTAGGCAATAATTCCCATCAAATCATACGAGAATCTTTATTTAAATGTAGAATAAGGACAGAGCTATGATATTATGAATTTGGCGCCACCAGCCAGTAGCGACGGTACTAAATCTTTAGGTAGCTCATTAACTTAATTGAAATTTAGATTTTCAATTAAGATATCATACTGCGACGATATCTACTATCACAACATTTATCAACAGCGAGTTTCCTTTTTTCACTCTAAACATTAAACAGAAATAAAAAATTTCGGGTGTATATTTTATGTCAGCCTAATTTGCATTTCAAGTGTTAATCTCGACACACGTATGTCAAACACTGCGCGCCAGAAAAAAGGGAAGAGCAAATAAAAAGCGTGGCTGCCTCATTTGAGATTCCTCTCAGATTTGCACAGAATAAACTAAAATTGCATAGTCTGGGGAAATTGTGGCTTGAAATTAAACACCCGTAGGTATAAGCAAGTTTACGCGAACGTTCCGGTTTTATGTGTAATGCAAGTTGAAAATACTGTTTTGCAGTTTTAGTATGTACAAATGCTGTATATTTGACTTTAAATAATGTGTTGCAGCATCAAATGTGTTTGGCTTGGTTGAGTGTACACAGAACTAATTATTAAGTACTTACTAAAGTACTGTGTTCGTTGTTAGACTTACCTTCTAGTATTTCTACTTAGTTTATATTTGGTGCAAAAGGATGGAAGGATGATCATACTGAGGATCATGCATTCTTCTTCTTCTTGTGGGCAGCATGCCCTGGGGTCAGAGTTTTTTCAGACCGCCTTACGGCCTCTGACGTGGTTTTTATGTAACTACGACTACTACCACCAGAGATAGTAGCCGGGACCAACGGCTTAACGTGCAATCTGAAGCACGGAATCATCTTTCTTTTCAGACAATCAGGTGATTTAGCCTGCAATGTCCTAACCAACTGGGGAAAAACGCACAAAGTGATATATCACTAGTGATCATTGTGCACTGAATGACATTTTTAAAATACAGGGTCCATCTTAATATGCTCACACTTTTTAAGGAGATTATCAGACCATCAAACTGAACAACTTTCTTTATGGGACCAACATCGAAATCGCAAAAAAAAAATCGGCTGCCCCGTACATTAGGCTTAAGTAGGTTTGCAGTTTTGTATGGAACAACAGATATTTTTTTCGTGATTTCGATGTTGGTCCCATAGAGAAAACTGTTCAGTTGGACGGTCTTATCATCGCCTTTAAAAAGTGTGAGCATATTAAGAAGGACCCTGTATACTCCAACAACTACCGAACTATAATCAGTAATACCTAACCCAACTGTGGTTATAATAATTGAAACAGTATGTACTATTTATAACCAGATTTTGGGTATTTTATTAGTTCGGTAGATACATTATTCCATTATTCGGTTAAATTTAACCAAACTATTTTTTCTGATTGTGCTGATTTGATGCCTTGCACATGACAGGTCATTCCATGTTTTGTATTAAATTCATAGTAATATCTAGTTATCATTTTATTGACATACCTAAAATAAGTAGAAATAATAGAATAGCCTACAAGGGTAAACTTTATCCCTTAGTCTCCTCGTACGACACCCGCATGGGAAGTTAATTTTAAACCTTCCTCTTGTTCTGTTTCTTTTACATAATTAAGATAAATTCGGTCACGTACCTACTAACAATTTTAAATAATAAAAACACGCTTCAGCCGAGCCACACGCTGGAACGGAATGTTAGCTTTGTCTTTTACTGAATAATTTTGCAGAAAAATCTTTATTTTGCTGTTTATTTAGAGTTCCGTAGTCAAACAAGGAACCGTTATACTTTCGTCTATTCGTCCGTTTGTCTGTCTGTATGCCCTGTCTCAATTAGCTCAACCAGGGGCGCTGTTCCTTACGTAAGAAAAACAATTGTTAGTTGTTTTCCTACTTGCACGAGTAGAATGGCTACGGAACTCTATCATGGGCGAGTCCGACACGCTCTTGGGCGGTTTTTTAAATTCCATTTCGAATTCCATTTTCATTAAGACGTAACTCCTGCTAGGTAAACGCTGGGCCAGGCCATATTTTTCAGATTTTTAGAAGCTCATATTCTCGTTATTTGGACGGCATACAAATTAATGGCTCTACCACAATGCCTCAAAACGAAGGTGTTCAATCAGTGCGTCCTGCAAGTAATGACCTATGGTGCGGAAACTTGGACCCTGACGATAGGACTAGTTCATCAGTACAAGGTCGCTCAGCGAGCTATGGAGAGAGCTATGCTCGGTGTTTCTTTGAGAGATCACATTAGAAATGAAGTGATACGTCATGGAGCTAAAGTGGTTGACATAGCTCAGAAAATTAGCAAGCTGAAGTGGCAATGGGCTGGTCATATCTGCCGAAGAACTGACAACCGGTGGGTTGTCAGAGTTCCAGAGTGGAGACCGCGAACTGGTAGGCGAGGTGTGGGACGCCCTGCTGCCCGCTGGACTGACGACCTAAAAAAAGTAGCGGGGAGCGATTGGATGAGGAAGGCAGAGGACAGAGTTTTGTGGTTCGCCCTGGGAGAGGCCTATATTCAGCTGTGGACGATGATGGGCTGATGATGATGATGATGATGACAAATTAATAAAAAATATAGCAGATAGAGAGAAATATAGAAAAAAGAGTGACCGCACTGATATGAGATTGCAAACGCAACACCGCTTTTATTTGACGGTACTTTTTGAAATGGTCGGAGTAGAAATGCTAACATTCTTAAATATGCAGTCTAAAATTATCTCAAATGCCGACTTAAAAATGTCTAGCATTATTTGAATATTTGGACAAAACATTTGCATAAAGAACAAAACAACACTTTTGGAGCAAAAATGAAAGTATGAATAAATTCTGCATTATACATAGGTGAAGAATTTTCAATTCCCGACACAAAATCATTTACGGTTGTCCTCAGACAGACAAAAGTTGGTAATCACGGACACCATCACATCTCCAAAAACAAACAAATCTAAAATGTATTCCCTTAGAAATAAAGCTCATTTACAATGCACGAATTAACATGAAGGCTTGTAAAGTTATCAGAACAATAGACGTAGCCTCTGTATTGGAATTTAGTATTTATTTGTATGAAGTTAGAGTTGTCAGCGACTGCATGGTTTTAACAGTATTATGCAGCGACTTCTGCCGGGATTCAAACCGCAGACCGCAGACACCTGCTTTTAGCCTGACACCTCTGGTTGTATGAGAAATTGTCGTAATATACGATTTTGTATGCTTTCTCTAATTCTGTTGGCATTATGTGTTACAATAATTTGTTAAACTATTAAGCTTCAAATTAATGTTTTAGAAAAATAGATTCAGTATCAAATGAAAGATAGTAAATAGCTGATTCCAAATATACAAGGTTTATCTTAATATGTTGACGGTTTTGTAAGGGGATGATCACACCATCTCGCGAAAAGTAAGCTGTCCCATATATTTGGATCGAGTAGGTTGGCAATTTTGTATGACAGTGTTTTTACGCGATTTCGATGAGGCCCTATAGAGAAAGTTTTTTAGTTTGATGGTCGTATCATCCCCTGAGAAAACCGTGAGTCTTTTATACAGGGTCCAACTTAAAAATCTTTATCGCTTTTCAAGACATTTTAAGATTTCTGAAACTGATTGCAAATTGGGATTTACGCTGATATGAAAATTGCACTCTTGATATTACGACTTGAGTCGTGTTAACTCGTGTTTCCCTTACATGTCTTTTGGTAGTAAGAAAAATATACAATTATTAACAGTTACAAAGTTATAACAATAAACGTGATGATAAAATCGTTAGGAAACTATAAAAGTGGTAATGACTTATTCAACTCGTACGTGACATAAGTCTACTTTAATGACTGTATATAAAAGTTTCATACATACGAGTATAACAACACTATAGATGCGGAAATCATCAGCTACCAGGGTTGTCACTTTAACTTCTTATTTTGAAAACCAAAGGTGTTATTTGAGAAAATGTTTTAATACCACAGTCTAATTAGAGAACAAAGAAAAATTTTTTCTTTTGCGTACTGGGCCAGCTGGTATATTAGGTATGGTTCAGATGGTCCTCTCTTTCAGAGAGCTAAAGCCGCACTTGCCGCGCATGCCGCGACAAAGTCGAATCGTGCGCGTGTAGAGAAATAGAAGGTCAAATAAAACACTCCAGCATTAGACGTGCATTACACACTCTAATTTATACTCAAAAGTGACATAGAGTTTAGCATCACTTTCGTAATTGAATTAGGATATCTGACTTAGTGTTAAAGAACACAAAGTTACAAAAAAATATTGTTTTACAGGACGTAAGTCCTCCAGAAGAAATAGCATCTTAGCGATAAAGACTACCTATTTGTATTTCTTTACTTAAAGTACCAAATAAATAAAATAGGTGATTAATCAATAAAAATGTTATCTCATCACACCACGGATAGAACTATTTATTTCAAATCAGAAAACCACTTTAAAATATTCAACTTCATACTTGGTGCAGAGCAGAAACAGACAAAATCTATACTCTCCATATTGTGTCAAGCTCTTTTAACAGTCCTGTTAAAATAGAACATAAATATCTACCAATCACCGATGGAACTGTGTGAAGCATTTGAAGTCCACTTGTTGCTAGACCAGAATCATTGGCACATAGGAATTCGAAATAAAAAGCACTCTTCGAACAATCAGGAATTTCACGAAGCGCTAAATAAAAGCCCGGACATTTTCATGTAAATCCGCTAGGTAACCCTACCGCATAGTTTCAATAGAGAAGCGATATTTTGCATAACTTTTCCAGGTGAAACTTTTCGCGCCAAACCGCAAGGCTGGACAGTTGTTTCCGAGTTTGATTTTCAGTTTACTGAAAGGAATTTAAGGATTTTACGAACTTTTATCACGATACGACTTTATGTTAGAAGCCTTTGATATGCGGAAGTGTTTGAAATATTTTAAGCTTCTAGCTAAAACTATGTCCACATAAAATGTTTGTTATGCATATGCCAAGCCAACGCGTAGAGATAAGAAATGGCAAGTGCATTTTGCTTTATACAGTTACATATTATAGAGTGCTTCAAACCATCAAACTGAACAACTTTTACTTTGGAGATAACAATGGCGAAAAAATAATTTGTTGTTTTGTTAATCAAATAAATGTAAGGAACAGATGAATTTGTTTTTGCTTTAATCATTGTTGGGTTGGGCTGGTGATATACTTTCAGATATATGATGTAGCCTATGTTGGCTTTAATAGTACGCTCGCACTGGCTTCATGTAATTATCCCATTTACGAGGCTGTGGCTGGCTTGAGCTTCATTGCGCTTATCGACAGCAGCTCCACGCTTAGCCTCAAAGTCGAACACATGATTATGATGGACCTCTAAAACATGTAATGTAACGTATTTAAAATTACACTCTGTAGAGTTTAGAGTGCATTTTGGACTACATAAAAAGTAGTGCGGATAAAATACGAACGTTCGAAGAATGACCAATCATCTTCATCATCAGCCCATTATCGTCCACTGCTGAACCAAAGCGCGCCACAAAACTCTGTCCTCGGCCTTCCTCATCCCATCACTTTTTTTAGGTCGTCTGTCCAGCTGGCAGCAGGGCGTCCCACACCCCACACTACGCCTACCAGTTCGCGGTCTCCTCTCTAGAACTCTGACACCCCACCGGTTGTCAGTTGTTCGGCAGATATGACCAGCCCATTGCCACTTCAGCTTGCTAATGACCAATACTTTATTATTATTTACCAATACCACTATGGGTATTATTTTTTTCCGTGACAATGTTTATACATTTATATTACATACAACAGACAATGAAAACCTACGCTACGCTACGCTAAAACCACGTCAACCTACAAACTCTATAAAATTAAATTCTCCATTCTTTTATGACCAAAACCTTGCCTTATCTATCATCTCAAATTCCACTGACCCCTTTCACGTGTGATCTGACCTCAAGATCACCAGATAATAAATAAAACAATATTATGCGATGTTTACTACAAAATATTATCACGATCCAATGTACTTTATTTCTTGGTGATAAAGCTTATAATGTTATTAAGCTTTATGTAGGCAACATACATCGGTTCTCACTGAGGTCACAAATGCACCGCTTCTTGCAAATTGCGTACGGTCATGTACGGTACAAGCACCGTTATGTCAGTTTTTGTACGATGCAAGAAGTCATCAATCAATAAGTTTATGTTTTATGCAGCTAGCGGGTCTTAGCTGTTTTGGGTCACGGGAAGATAGTGATAAAAATATTATTTTTTAAAACCATCTTTAGAATTTCTTTTCGTTATACAGGGTGCCACATCGAGATGGGTTTGTATGGGGACCTCCGAAACTATTATGAAATAGAAAAATATGTTATTAGGAGCCATATCGGCAATTTTAGGAAAAACTGCATTAGGGTTTTTAAAGATTTCTGAAAAAAATCATGCTCAAATGCAGCTATAACAACAAAACAAACAAATATACTAAAAGAATAAGCATTGCTCTAAAAATGTAGTATCTAGTGTGGTTGTTTGTATTTTTAGGTAACTGTTTGGTAAAACAACAAAGGAATGCAATCTAAAAAGAAACTGTTTTTATTTTGAGTCGAATTTCAGCTTTGCAAAATGCTTTTGATGCCTATGCATGTTATAACTCCGTTGTGGCTCCTCTAATTAAATTAGAATCTGGCTTAGAATAATAGATTTCTTTGTCCTATAAAAGCGTTTAGAAAACTAATAAAAGCTTTGTAAACACTAGACCCAACTAAATGTTCCAGACAAAATAACAAGAGCTTAAGTTCCATCAAAGAGATTACAGACTAATTAACACTTAAAACGTACCTAAATCAATCAATATAGTACCTAACTACAGTTTAAGATTCATTTCGTCTCCTTGCTTAACTCTTCAGTCGATGTCATAAGTTTGAAAATTGATTGATTCGTGGGACTATGTGTTTAAAAGACGGATTAGGTTTCAATTAGAGGTCGAAACATTCGAGCATTGACCGACTCGCTAAGTAACGCCCATCTCTGATTACTTTACGATAGGTACAGTGTGCAAAATAGTTGCAAAAAGCAAATAATGGTCCGTATACTCATACTATCATAATAATCCTTAATAAGTTTAGCATAAGCATAATGTTTTCCAGTTTATTCCCGGAGGGAGCAATCAGCGATATTTCGATCAAACTGAAAAACGTTCACATCGGAAATGGCAAAAAAATCTGCTATTCCACACATTTGGGTCGAGTAGCCATTGAGGTTTTAGAAAACCTCGAATATCGAACTCGATAAAAAAAAGTGCTTCCTACAACATTTTTTTTTCGAGTTTTCTATGTCGGCTCCATAGTGGAAGTTGTTTAGTTTGATGGTCTGAAATATTTAACGAATTTCATATTACATTGTATACCCATTTTACTAGTAGTAACCAAACAATGCCCAGTGTAACAGGTACGCTTGTCGCCACTTTTTAAAAACATTTTTAATTTTTATATTCAGTATTTAGTACTTAGATATCCCGTTGCATATTTTTCTACTATGCAAAGTTCACGATCGTGATTAGTAATAGAGAAATTATTTTGTAAACAGTATAGAACTCTTAGTCTAACAAGAGAGGAGTCAATCGGTAGCTTTGTTCTTACTTACTACTTTGTTCTCAAATCCTTATGATGGTTGTCAAATTTTAGCAGCGTTCAAAATATTTGTTAGGAATTTTTGAACCAAATAATAAAACAAATTGTTGATGTTACTAGCCACCTAGTTTAAGAGTCTTCACCTTTTTACGATTGCCTCTAAAAACAAAGACAAACAAACTTGGACCAGTAATCTGTGTCGATAGTGGCAATACATTTAAAGAGGGCGTGTCTATTACTCCACAGATTTATGTCATATTGCCTAACCAATAGAGTCCATACCCCGCTGACCCCGATCGTAAGGTCTTTGAAGTAAGATATTGACGATTTTCGGATGTGTTTAGAAGTTGGTGCCAGAGCTATCGTGACTCACTCAGACAGGAGTTTCTAAGTTTATGGATTTCGAAATCTGGATGTAGACGATTACTAACCCACGTTTTAGATTTAGAAAAACATTTGTGAAGACTGACTCATTAACGCTAAGCTAAACTAAACTCCAAAAAAGTTCCTATGGAACAGCAGATTTTTTTGGTCTGACAGGTTTACTCCCATAGTAAAATTTGTTCAGTTTGATGGGTAGAGCTTAGTGATACTTTTCCTTACACGCTGTATACTGAACTAGAAATCATAGAGCAGATATTTTTGGTTAATAAATCTAGATACTTTTCTTTCTTTCATTAATTTTTATTAACCAATTGGCTATGTGCGAAGTGGTGATGGGAACTGACAAATTGATCGCAGCGCCTGGGGTGGCAGAAGTGTGTACTTTTGTCGGACGAGCTGTGTAAAATATGCTTGAATCTATGCAAATCCACACACTAACTCAACACGAAATCTCCAAAACTGTAAAGACTACAAACTTAAAATTTGGCATGGAAGTTTCTATTGGCATCTAGGTGCTCACTAAAAAGGGTTTTTTGACATTTTATCTCCAAAGGTATGAAAACCGGGATAAAAGGTTGTACGGAAATTGACACTGCAAATATCGTGGATTCTAGCAAATATAGGTAGATGCCTATTTTAAAATTTTGAATATCGATAATGTTGCAAATTTCTTTAGTTTTTACATTATTTTATTATTAAATAACAAACTTTGAACTAACATGTTACTGGAAATAATTCACGGCGTCCGACACTGCTAGGGGCGCTAGTGTCGTGCACATATCCATATTTCGGGTATCATATCTTTGTTAATGTTTTGTATGTAACAGTAATACAAACAAGGTGTTCCAGAAGTAAAAATTAACATTTAAACCTTTTAAGGGGGTTGTTTAGACCATCAAACTAAACAACTTTCACTATGGGACCAAAATCGAAATTGCGAGAAAAGTATCTGCTGTCCCATACATTTAGCTCGAGTAGATTTGTAGTTTAGTATGGAACATCAGTTTTTATTGCGATTTCGATTTTGGTCCTGTGGGGACTTGTCTCAGATTGCTATAACTTGTAGGTGTCAACACCCACAAGTTATAGCAACGAAGCTAACAGATGGCGCTACGGTCGCACTCGCAAATGTGTACGTAAGACAACTTGCGACGTCACTTTGGTAACCCGTTAACCGCTACACATAAGGTTAACAATCGTATACAAGACATGAATCGCGCAAGAGAAATAATCACAGAGATTCGATATATATACAAAGTCCAACTAAGATCTGTTGGACCACGGCCGGTCCCCAGGCTTCACACCTAGCCTGGCGGAAGATCTTCTCTTTTCACCGGAGAAACTTTCCACAGCAGTTCCTCCACAGTCCTATAGTGAAAGTTGTACAGTTTGATGGTATAAACAACCCCCTTAAAAGTTGTAAATGTTTATTTTCAAACTGAATCAAACTGAATTAGATGTTTTGGAGTCGCGCTGCAATTCTGGCGGAGTACGGACGCTTGCGTATCGGCGCGTTGGGATTGCACGTGCCTCCACCATTTTGTGAACTCTTTTGTGTTTTAACCTTAAAACAATCACTTGAGATTATAACCTACTTACATTGGCAAAACTGCCACTCTAGACTTAATAAATACTACTGATCATTTTCCTTCATATACTATCCACATAACGAGACATTGGCTGAATTGTGATAACCCATCGGATGCCACTAAACAAAAAAAAAATTGAATTGAATTAGATGTTTTTTTTTTGTAACTCCTTGTATACCTACCATTCGTTTATAACTTGAACAACCTTCAATATGCCGAATTCTCTTTTTCATTTATTACCAAGAGAGGACGATGATTTATGTAATACTATGCCTTAGGTTTTATTGCCCGAAGTCCAAGGGAATTCCTTTCAAGGATCTCATAAACTTTTTTTATTATTATCATTCCCTTTTGCCGCCAATCTTCTTATATCACGAGGAGTCTATTTATAGGAATTCGTTACCTTAGTAACGGTAATTAGAGGGCGGTATTTGGAAGGTACAGCTTACATAGCGATCCTTGGAAAATAGTTTTGGTGAACAAGCCCTTTAATAATTAACGTTCTAAGCAGTATTTCATTGTAATACCTAACTACTAAGTTAACCAAAGCACCAATCAGTTAGTAGATACTGTTTTCCTTAGAGAAAACACGAGTAAAGTTATACCAGGTATCTTTTTACCAACACTTTACTACAGGCAGAATCAGCGACAAATCAGCTGCTCCATACATTTTGAGTCGAGTAGGTACTGCAGATGATTTATTTCGCGTACGTGACTACAAAATATCCACCACGCCGCGCTAAAAATGTCGTACTTAAGAGAAAAGACGGTCTGCAAGAAATTTGAAGAATTGGTATATAACAGATCAATCTCTATTCCCGATCAACAGAGCTACTAGTGCAAAAGTGACAACTGCAGTGCGGACTGATTTTACCTTACCTACATAAAATGGACGAAATCACGATTTCGTATTCCCCTGCTACCTCTTTCAAAGCTAAACCGATTTTAATAATTCTTTATCAAATTACGAGAAAGAGATGAGATGAGATTATGAGAAAGACTTTGGCTATATCTGTTTGTTTTCCTCTTATTGCTTATATTCGTTTAATTGGTTTGCTGAATGTCTGAACACAGCGATGAAATTGTAAAATTTTTGTCATTTTCGAAGGTTTCTAGTTCTTATAGTAAGTAATTAATTTATCGAAAAAAACATAACATAGAGACATGGCAGAGGCAATGTAAATTGAGTGGTAAAATTTTGTTTGCTCTAGACTAGTGCCATTATCCAGGGATTAAACAGGGGAATACGTTTGTATGAACTAAAGAACACTAGCCTTTCCTCTTATTAGAGTTTAGTGATCACCTTGTTTATTCAGGTGGCATAAACTTCATTCAAAACACAATAAACATTCCATTCCACAAATACCTAGCTAAAACCATGGGGGTTATTATGAAAACAAATTTCTACCATAACTTGAAATAAAATAGCGCCTGAAGGTAGAAGAGAGGCAATTTGCTATAAATCTGCTTTAGATGGGAATCGTTTGTAGGCGTTTTTGGGTGTGCCATTGTTTTGGGAAAAATATTAGGTTGGAGGTCGAACCGATGGGCGTTACGTGTTGGACCTTTTATGTGTCTGATAGTTTATTAGTGGAATATCTAGATAGGACTAGACAAAATATAAAGCCAGCTTATACTCTCGGATTGCAGTTTTTTAAATATTTTTCTTAGAAACATATTTTTTTGTTACGATATTTAGTATAATTGTGTAGGTACTACAGATATTTAGATATGTTACCTACCTAGTAAATAAAACCATCAATAAGAGACCTCTAGTGATCACAGAGCTGGCAGGTTCTTGGCACAAGGAATCAGTCTCGCCATCCAGAGAGGGAATGGGGCTAGCCGGTTAGGTACTTACCATGTCTTGGGGCGACACTCTGGAGTGTGTGTAAACTTTGTGTTTAGTTTGTTCTGTGTTGTATTAATAAAATATCTTGGTCTATCCAAATTATAGTGCCGTGTGGTGTCCGACTAGCACCAACCCAGACTGGTGTCCATCTTTGATGCCCTCGCCGTCTAGCTGTGTCGGTAATAGCAACTGCATCCAATCCCAATTGTTACTCTGGTCGTATCAGTTTCTCGTTCCGTCAGATTTCGAGGCTTAGACTAGTTTTGGACGATAGAGTTCAATATGTTTAGCACTCACACTTATTGCACTTAAAAATGTCCTTGATGACTGTCTTTCCAATAAAGCGGTCGCTGTATTGTAGACGAAATTGGCTGTGAAAATTTCAGTAAAATAATGGAGAGGCCTATACCCAGCAGTGGGGTTGATGATGATGATGAATTATGGAGAATGACCCTAGCGAAGTGAGAAACTGTTGTTCTTCTAGCGAGTCGATGTCATGTCATTCTAAATTTGCCATACGGGTCATATTACTGGCAGCGTCCATAAGCTGCGTTCGATTGCAGGTGTCTGCCATAGTCAATATCGGCCATAGTCTGATGAGCAACACAGCATTTACAATTGAGTTCGTCCTTCCAATCGGTCTGGGCAGTTCCTGTCCTGGAGGGACGCTTTTCATTAGAGAGACAAACGGGTCAGGAGACCGAGTGCGCCAATTTAAAACATCGAAGTTCTATTCTTATCCAATTTCAGTTCTAATCACATTGCAATCCAATTACTGTTCAACTGTGCTAAATTCCGCATCGCGCTTAACTCTATGTAACTGACGTCGACCTTTAACTTCTGAGCGATCTGTCAAAACGGCTATAACGGCTGTCATGAGCTGTACCGCGATTGGCGCAATACCAAATGTGTCAAAAGTTATGGTTCGTACGTAGTCCAGTCACGGTTCAATCACCAAATATTTACCGCGATTGCAGCTCAGGATGTTGGTGTGGTGGTGCTAGTGCCCGCCAAAGACTACGTCTAGCTTGAGGACTGTACTTTTCAAAAGGAAACATTTAAAATATTATAACTTACGGCACTTACCGGTGTATTTTCGTTTATGAAACTTTAGATACCGCGACTTCGTAATTATAACGTAATCAATATGAAAGCCTTACCGAAATTTTGAGTACAAATTAAACCGAATTTCAAGATGGCATTAAGAGTTATTTTACAATAGTCGTAATTCAAGCCAATAATTTGGAGCGTAGTTAACTGGACAAAGGAAACAGCTGGTGTGGTCAGCTGGGCCGCAGTTTTGGAACGGCCATACATTTCAGTTGGACAGTAAAGATGGATATACACAGGCGCTTTCATCGACATCCTCGTAACCCCAACCCAGAATTTTCCCTTAATAGGGGCAAGGTCATAGGTCAGTCCTGGGCCTGGCAGCCAAGTCGACTGATTCTCTTTATTTTACTATTTTATCTTGTCTCTTCTTTTGTGACTGTCAAATTTTTCAAATGCCGTCTAGAGGAATAGTTCGTCTCGGCCATCTGGCCCAGTACCAGGTTCAGTTGACCATACCACCATACCTATACGGCGATGCACACTTAGTCTTCATAATTATGCCAACTTCAGGTTTTTAGTTTATATTTTCTTTATGCGCCTACTGTTTGAGAAGCCAGCTACTGCATTCCATGCTGGGTGCACAGATTCGATCCCAGTCCAGATCAGGGGGTCTACCTGGACATTCGAACTTCGCAATTGCGTGAACGTTTTCGTTCCAATGTCAACTTTATTACAATAAAGTTCGGACCGAAACGGTCGCGATATATCGAAAATCGAATCGATTCGGGTACAGGGCCAGACCCAAAGGCAGCGTTGCCAGATCAGTTTTCATACAAATCCAGATTTTATAAAGTGAACCTAAAAGAAGCGGAATGGATTGGATTAAACCTGGTCAAAATACGATTCACATAAGAAATAGTCAGTGTACATCGAACTTAATCCCCTTTGTCGTCGTGTTGAAAGTGTAAATCCTAATTAAATATGAGTTTGGGTCTGTGAGGAAGGTCATTCTGATTGTTTTGTCGTCCGCACGTTATCTATGACGGTGCTATTATAAGTTTTGTTTTATGTTATTATCCCACGATTTCACACTGGAACCAACTGTGCTGGAGCTACGAGTAGGTATGTATATTGTACTCAAAAAATTTTCAACAAAACGAAGTTAAATGGAGCGAAATATCTATACTATTTTAGTTTAAAGAGGATGAGAGGTAGGGTGAGGTACAGGAATAATTAGATATATTAAAAGTGTACTGTAGTATTAACAGTACAAACCCATACAAGAGGTGAAGGAAAAGAGGAAGGAGGTGAGGATTGGAATTTCTCCATGAATGCTTTTTTAATTTGTTTAGGAAGGGCATTGCCATTATTCAGTTTTCGGGACTTACCTTACCACGATAAAAATAATACTTTCCTAAAAAGACAAAGTTTGATCCTGAGCTTCCACGGGTGATCTTAGTAACACAACAAGCTCTACAGTGGCTGTATAGTAGCTGATTTGAGGTAAATTATTTCTATACAACTACTATACAGCTACAGACGCTACTGTAATAGAGCTTGTGTGCTGCTTGGACGTGCTGAGCTGATACGTACGGCACAACTTGGATAGTCAGGAAGCTTCTAAAGCTCAAAAGCTGGCTGATGAAAGAAGATAAGATATAGGTAGACAGGTAAGGAAGAAATGGAGAAGACTTGGAGAAAAAGAGGTACGTAGCACACTCAACCGTCATCGCCAGAAGTGCATGCAAAAATCTAACATAACCTAACGACGAAAAGACCCGGTCGTTAGTTACCACGCTGGTCTGCCAAACCAGGGTCCTGGGTTCGAACTCTGGTTGTAAACATGTTTGTACCGTCGTTGTATAGTTTCTATAATAACATTCTGAGATTGGGATCATTACAATGTATGGGTCTGTGAGCGTTATTATATTAACCTACAGTTTATACTGTTAGTTAGTGTAGCAGACACATTTTCACAAGTCACGTCCCTGCAAAACAGCAGTCATAGAGCATAATTTAGTAAGAAAGATAGCATCTTTTTGCGCCATAAATAAAACGTGGCCAGCATCAGTGGCGTTTTTCATTCTACATACCATATTCCGCCCTCCATTAGTCCGAGTAATGGACCCAGGCTGTTTGTTTGTTAAGCTTAGTACATACATACTTACAAACGTAAACTACGAAAGAACTCTCGGTCAGAAACGTCGACGTTGGTCGCCACAACTTCAAATATTGTGTAGGTACGCAATTCTCATATTTTTCAATTAATCTTTATTTATTGGAATGGTAGCGCAATTATTTTAACATAAGTAACTGTTTTGAAAACTGTGAACATCGAAATTAAACAAATTTGCCATACCAACTGAGTTTAAATGATGGACCTGACCTGAACTGGAACAACATACTCTCGCCAGACCAGGAGTGCGATTTTTGAAACACAAACGCTGAACTCAGCAGTTAAATATGTCAAAATTACTATAGATAATTTTATTTCATATAGCTGATTTGACTTTCAAAAATGTGTTTTGTGAATCTCAAATTAGCAGTAGAAAGATTTATATCTTCATAGTAATTTTGTTATTTTCGAATGCTGAATTGAACGTGTGAGTTTGAGAAATCGCACTCCAGATCGACCATGATATATTACCCTGGAAACATTAAAGACCTTATCAAACTGACGAAAGAGGCTACCTACCGAATGATTGGAAATCTTGGCCTTATTACTGTAACATGTTCTGAAAGCCATACCAGCCATATGAATAAAATAAAGCCAAATTTCTAAGTGCCAAAGCACATTAACTAAAGTCACTTGATTTTTTATTTTTTAATAAAAAGGTATGTCAGCGATTTACTCAGTAATTGGGTACGACACATTTGCAGTTGGTCACATTTGTATTTCGTCTCATTCGCTCTTGGCTGATTTTATGACAGACATTCGGCTTCGTTGTGAAATAATAATGATAATTATGTCACTCATGTATAAACACCATAAACATAAAATCTTCTATAACATTTTTCCATTTCAAGATTAGCATCAATTATTATAAATTAACAAAACCCCAGCAAAGGGTTTTCAACCAGACTTGTAAAAGTTGTGTTCATTTGGTAAATTATAGTTGTGGGCTAGCCTTAAACCCCAGCTAAGCGGATGACGCTAAACGAACTTAGTCCAATGGTATTCACTGACTCTGCTCAGAGCAGTGTTGCTAACCGACTGATTTATATTTGCTTTTTTCGTGGCTTTTAGTACGCTTGTATAGCGTGCTTTTACAGAAGCAGAATGAAAGAATGCAAAACTTACGACTAAACAATGGATAACATTTCATTTTAGGAAAGGTACAAAAATTCGAAAACCAATTAAAGATTCTGTCATAAAAAGCAAAATTAGCATAAGCATAAACATACTCGTATGCTCACGACTACATTTCCCGAGGGGGTAGTCAGAGATATTCTGAAACCTCAAAACATCCACGTTTCACCAGTAGTACCGAAACTCTGTCCAGTGTGACCGGGGGTGAGCCCGTCGCCACAAGCATAATTATCATTTTTCTATTTATGATTTTTCGAGTTATTTGGAAAAATTACGTTATAATGCATTTCCATCTAATCATCATTTAAGATTCTTCTGATATTTTCTTAATCATTTTTTAAATTTATAATTAATGGACTTTTGCGTGCGTTAGCACTGCATTTCCACTAGTGTTAAGTAGTTTGTGGGAGTGTCTAATCCCAATCTCAGGAATTGTTTTTGATCAAGAACAGGAAGAGACTGCGGATGTCGGAGCCTCGTGGCCGGCAAAACGGCACGACACGGCAGAACACCACGCAAGACAAGCTCGTGTCAGAACCTGCAACGTGACCAATCATTATTTTGTCCGGCCAAGGTAATAATAGCCATGATGCTGTGGATTTCAGAAAAATTCATATTTCGAAAAGATAAGTAAGTAACGTGATTACGTCTATTTTTATCATTTCACGCACAGCCTCCATTTTTGTTTTATTTTAAATTTATTTAAAAAAATCTGTGATTAAAAAAAATTCAATTCTGTTCATTGACTGACATTGATTATAAAAACCCTTGTTATTAAAGACTCTAACAAGGATTTTTAAGATGTCGATTCTAAACTTTAAAAAAATGTATTTATTTAAATCGATGACAATTCGGTCCTGAACTCGCCTTTCCCAAAAAAATTACCCTTAAGAGCGTAAAAAGTTAAACTAGTAACACTGGCCACAGTGTCATGCCAAATTTTAAGCAGACTTTATCGCGTGAAGCGACAGTGGTCTGGACACCAGGGATTTTAACGTCTGAGAGTTTCATTTGAGCTTCATTTTATTTGTAGTTTGTAAAATTGTTTCTCTGTTTGGGTTCAATTAAGTCGCGTTGGTTTTATGTGTTAACAGGATTCGATTTCTATTAAAATGACACTTTTCAACTGACGTCAAAAAAAGGAGGAGATGCTATCTTCGGTTGTATGTTTTTTTTATGTATGTTCACTGATAACTTTGTCAAATGTGGACAGATATAAAAAAAAAAAAATTTTTGTTTAGAATGGTATACTCCCGAGGTAGTCCCATTTTAATTCGGTGAAGATCTGATGACGCGCTTCGGAGCCAAACAATAGAACTCCTCAAAAGTTGACAGCAAATCAGCCACGATTGAAAAATTTGCTTCTTATCGATTGCGTGTATAACTGATATCAGATTCGAACTAATGTATTTCACCACTATATTTAGTATGAAGAACCACCACCACTATGAAATATATTTTTTTTCATAAATAATTAAAACCGACTTCAATTCTAAAAAAGTAAAAAATAATATTGCAGCCGATGAATTTTGCGTTAGCATCTATAAGACTATTAATTTGTTTTATTGGAGTCGGTGTCAAGCCTAGCTCAGTCTTGAATCGTACAGAATAAACTGCAAGATCAGTCTTGAATCGTACAGGTTTGACAGCGACTTCGATAAAAAAAATAGTCTTATAGATGCGCTAACGTAAAATTCATCGGCTACAATATTATTTTGACTTTTTTAGTTTTGATGTCAGTTTTAATTTTTTGTAAAATTTTTATTAACTTAGAGATAAGAAAGTTTTGTTCCTTATTTTGCATTGAATTTTATTTTTGTTGTAAATCAAGTATATTCATTCATTCACTTAGATAAACAGATTAATATGTAGACACGGAACTATTTTAAAAGTATACAGGATGTATAATTTACTTCAGACCATCAAATTGAACATCTGTTATTATGGCGCAAAAATCAAAGTCGCAGAAAAATAAATCAGCTGCTGCATTCATTTAGGGTCTGTTCAAAATGCTTAAAATTGTCTTACGTAATAAATGAACAGCCACTTATCGAGGTCGAGAATTTTTAGGTTGTTGTCCTGTATGTCGATATTTGTTACAACTTGAGGGAATTTTAGGTCTTTGCTCTGACAGTTAAATTAATTCGGACGGACGGAGTTTTCAATTCGACGTATATTGTTAACAGTTTGGAATATAACAGCCTTTTGCACTCAGTAGTGAAAAGCAAACCTGAACTATTTTCATGTCAATCATATTAATATAAATAGTTTCCAACAGCGGAACTAAAGCAGCAGCTCAGCAGTCTTATATACACACATAAACTCACGACCGTAAATTCCCTTTCGGGGAGTCAGAAACATTGCGACAACAACCAACTGTCTGTATAAGAACGTAGTTTTAGCATTGCTCTCATTTAGCAATTTAAGTTTCAGAATGGAATGACGTGTGAAGTGGTGAGAGGTGGCCTTTCGCCCACATAAACACTGCACATGAAAGTTTTAATCCCTTAGTTGCCTCGTACGACACTCTCTGAATAAAGTATGATTCATTTGATTCCATGGTCGATTCTTTTATTTGTAGCGCAAGTATCCAATCCAATACGACATAAAAAATCCTAAAATTTGATAATATTCAGCTGAATTTTTACTCCGTTGTTAATTCGTATTTATTACAGTAACCTAGCAGACAAAAACTTTTAAAGTTTTATCTCTACCATTGTAGCAGTATTACAACGCAAATTGTCAGTAAGTGTGAAAAATTGTTATTTTTCTCCGTGAAATTGAAGCAAAAATTCTAGACGAAAAATCTCTCTTTTCTTTGCGATGATGCGTTTCTTTAAAAACAAAACACGATCGTGTCAAAGAGAAAAATAGTCCAACATAAACCCTTTCAGAAAAGGTTGTTGACATTGTCCAAGGCCCATGAGATCAGACAAAGCAAACAGACAATGCTTTCCTATAGGCATTATCGTCATCTTTCAACAAATTCTTGTCACCACGTACGCGGTTGAAAGCTCATGTTATCGATACCATCATAGTACGTCACTTTCAAGACCAATTTCTTCTAGAACTCTCAACCATTAATATCTGTTCGATATACATCGCTACTTACATTTGTGGAATCAAATATTCTTGTAACGTTGAAGCAGCAACGAAAGTAAAACTGCTCCAGAAAACTGTAAAGGTTTGTTTAGAGAGCGGTGTGATGGTAAAAGGGAAATAGATGGCGTAAGATAAGAAAGCTTAGGGTGCATATTTGATCGTCTCTGATGAAAGTGATTTTGTTGCTGAAGCTAAAGCCATTGCATTGTGGCGTTCTTCACGGTATTCAGGTTGGCTCAAGGTTTTGGAGAATAGCTTTTGTCATTTTGAGGTTAAAAGGAACAGTAGGTTATAAAATATTAATATTCTACAGTTCATATTATACACTTGAGTTCATAAGATTGTTTCTTATTTCTATTACAGCAAGAAGAACGATTTAACCACTCTCTTCCAATTTCCCTCCAATCTGCACTTATCTGAGTCCGCGTATTTGCCTTGTGCCCTGTAGTGGGAGGTATACAGGGTGTACATTTCAATTAGTTACATATTCAGATCATTAATCTGAACAACTTTAACTATATGACCAAAATCGCGAAAAAAATTTGCTGTTCCATAAAAAACGTCAACGGCTACTCGGCCCACAAGTACGGATGAGCAGTTTTTTTCGCGATTTCATTGTTAGTCCCGTAGTGAAATTTGATTAGTTTAATGGTCTGAAGCACTTCTTTAAGTATGTAACGCATTTAAGTTTACAGCCTGTATAGGCTGATGGTGACAAAGTACATGTTTTGATAACATAACTTACTTAGGTACCTTACTCGTCTACGATAACGTTGTGTTGATCATCTCATTTTCTAAAGCAGTCGCAGTTTCCATCGCGGGTTGGGAATTTAATAAACTGAAGTTCGAAAAATAGTATTTTTTTTAGAACGTCTAAGAATTCGACTGCTGTGGACATGATTGCATTAACTTGTCTATTCTACAGGGTGTAACAAAACCTAGTAATAGTTAGGCCTTGTTCAAGGAAACGCGGGGCGTCAGGCGCCGCGGTGTGCGGAGCGGGCTGCCGGAGACAAACATACGGCGATGTAAAGAGCGTTCACGGAGAAGCGTTTTTGCACGCGACAAATTGTCATAGATTTATTGCCCGCCCAACGCGCCGCGTGCCGCCCCGCGTCTCCCTGAACGAGGCCTTAAGGGGGTACTTCAGTAGACTATCAAACTGAACAACTTTCACTATGGAGCCAACATAGAAATCGCAAAAAAATTCCGCTCTTCCATACAAAACTGCAGTTCCTACCGTTTCGACTCAAATGTATGGGAAAGCAGAATTTTTTATAATTTTTTCTCGACGTTGGCTCCATAGTGAAAGTTTTTCAGTTTGATGGTCTGAAGCAACCCCTTAAGTATTACTAGGGTGTTTTGTTACAGTATAAGAAGTCTTTAACACAATAATGTCATACTCGTTAAGACTTCTCTATTCCAATATACAAAAGGCTTAATACCCGGCAACATGAATTAATCTTATTAGAGAAGAGCAATTCATCCATTATTCGTAACAGGTGTGGACTCAGTGTATTTTTCCGACAATTACTTAGAAAGCGTATTAGTTACAATGGTAGAAGTAGCCGGCAAATAAACAGTATCCTTTTACTGCCGCCACTTAAAGGTTGCGGTGGAAAAGAGTTGTGAGTGGTTCAAGTGTTAGCGGGTTTCAGATCTCAGATATGTCTGATCACAAGCTGTATCACTCATTGAGTGCGACAAAGCTATGGATATTTTATCTCGTGTAGGTATTACGTACACAGACGGTCTAAGTAAACCGAGTACTTAGCTGCTGTGAAAGTCTACGACGGAATGGCAGAGCGGAGCGGGCTTTTCTTCTCGAATCCCAATGTCCTCAACCAGCGAGCAATTTTTGGACCTCTGTAAATGGGCCACCCTGAATATGTAATTTTGCATACACACAGATTTGGATGTTAACCAGTTGAAAAGTTATTTAGTCTGGTCATCACCTCAATATTTCGCGTATTTATATTCGCGAATTAGTGTCGTTCTTCGTGTGTTATTCAAGTGTCTTCAATCAATTAATCAAATCTGCCCACATCAACCCACCGCTAGGCATAGGCCTCCCTTTTACTGTGCTATTCTTCACGGTTCTGTGCTGATCTGATCCAATGCGAACTCGTCACCCTCACAATGTCATCAGACCAACGTGCTAGTGGTCTGCCTACTGACCTCCGTCCCTTTCTTGACCACCACTCTGATATTGGCTTGGTCCACCAGCCGTCTTCCCGTTTAGCCAAGCGTTTTATTTCCTTAAAACTCGCTGTAACAGAAACCCCGCAGTAAGGCTACGGCGACAAGGGAGAAAACCCTAGTAATTTACGAAGCAGTAGTTTGTTGCGCCTAAGGAAACACTTTATTATGGTGACGGGTATGTGTTAGAGTTAGGAAAACTGTTCGAGCAACTTTATGCGGTCGTTGTTATAGTTGTTTATTTTATATGTGCGCTTATTGGGTGGGTGGGGCACGTCTATTAGCCGTGGCCCATGGTCTTGCTTAATTTTGTGTGTTTTTGTGGAACCAAATTAGGTTTCGCTGAGTTTTATTTGTCAATCTCAGTGGAGGATGGGCGTAGACTTGTCTCTACAATAATTATCGTAATTGGCATAAATTACACAGATTGCTTTTTCTATTATATTACGTAAAAAAAAATCAACGCCATCAGCCTCATAGTATTGTCAGCTGCTGAACATAGGCTTCAAAAATAAAATAAATATCTAAAACAAAATTGTAAATGCACAGCTATATCCTCTCTTACGTGTTCCTTTAATGATTGCTTGCTATTTTGATAATAGTGTTTTCCTATAACAAAACGCTTTTTTAAAAAGATACCTAGTTTGTGTTACTTAATGTGTTAATGTTTAGAAATTAAGCGATTGTTTGTGAAGTGTCTTGAATAAATACAACTAAATAAAATAATAAACAGTTATAATTTTATAAACAGTTGTTTATCACCTGAGTAGGATGCGCGTTATATAATTAATGATTTGACCTTACCAATGCCACGAGATAAAATGCGACCCTAGCGAAAGTGATTCGATAAACAGAGCAATTAAAATAACAACTTTACTATTACAACACTAGAAATGATCTAAAGTGTTCATGTCCTTAGACAACATAAACATGAGATGGTTATACTTCGTATATCAGTATTGTCACCATCACTTCCATCATTAGCCTTTACACGTCCAAAACCAGACCCTACACACGCCCTCACCATCCTCTCAGCCGATAGACGTCCACTGCTGGACATAACCCTCCCCAAGGATCTCCACAACGACCGGTCCTGCGATGCCCTTATCCAACTGGTTCCCGTCGTCTTCACCAGGTCGTCGGTCCACCTTGCGCCTACCCACGCTGCGGTTTCCAGTATGTGGTCGCTACTAGAGAACTCTTTGGCCCCATCGTCCATCAGTTCTGCGAGCAAGCACTCATTGCCATTTTAATTTAGCAATTCTTTGGGCTTATCCGTCGGTTTCTTTCTTTTGCAAAAAGTATTACAATAATAGCTTTAGGTTAGTATAGTAAAAGTTAGTATTGTAGCAGATTTGCAATAAACATATGCTTTTCCTTCAACAATATCCATCCCTAACCACTACACACAGATAACATTTAAAAACAAGATAAACTTTTACCTAAGATAACACGTGAGACAGAGAAAAACAGATTAATAATCAACAAGATGTTTCTGTTATCGCCGTGGCCAAATCTATAAATCGGGCAGCGAATTTGTTTAGCAGCATTGTAAGGACTGATCTTAAGTGAACAATGGCGAAGAAGTTCCACTATTTCCATTTGAATGGACTCGGAGAGTCCATCAGGTATATATTGCATTACGCTGGTGAGAAGTTTGAAGATGTCAGATACGACATTAAGACTTGGCCCGTAAAGAGCGTCAAAGACTGTAAGTAAAAATACTATTTGTATATTTGAGTTTACTATTTTTCTCGTCAACGTAATCAGCATCCCTGAGGGCTCTTTTGCATCCTTTTCTTTTATACGATCATGAGGTAGTATTTTATTGTCAGAAAAATACATTATAGTGTCTATAATGTATTTTTACGAATTCGGACAATAAAATAATTCTTTTATTTTTAACCCTTGCATACATATTTTGACAAGGGCATCTGTAGCGACAAAATACTGTACTTGTAAGTGCGCAGTGAACTGAATTATTTTGGGTACGATGTTATAGAACTTTAAAAAAAGGATTTTGTGGCATGGCAAACTTATGTTTAAAAATTGATTTTCACTAAGATTTTCAGTGTAAAAACACGCAATGTTTACAGATTTATCATCTCGATTGTTAATTTTTTATCATGACCTCATAATCAGTTCATTTCAGGTGAGATGAGGGTCAAGTTAACGTTTAAATTTTAGATTAAAATAATCTTTATTATATTTATTACTTACTTATTCTCTTCTTCGCGTGAATTGTCGCACAATTAATTTACTCCTAATAGAGAATATTTGCCGCTTGCGGTAGTCTGACTGCGATCATCAGCCATGCAGGAAGGCTCACAAGTATGATAGACAGATGATTTAAGCAGTGTTGTGTGTTTGAGAAGCACGTGGTCGCAAGCAACAGACTTGATATTTCTCAATACAAAAATGTAATTATTACGTAATTTAGTTTAAATCTCTTCCAGCTCTTCCATTCGGCCAGCTGCCTTTGTACGAGGAAGGCCACAAGTCACTTAACCAGTCCTTAGCAATCGCCCGCTACCTTGGCAACAAATACAACCTTCTGCCAACCGATCCCTGGGAGCAAGCCGTTTTGGACTCCATCGTCTTCAGTATCTATGACTTCTGGGCAAGTAAGTTAAGATTGTCAATGAACTGCTAATATGAGATGATTTAAAAACTGCTAAAACAATATTTGTTTTTCAAATCAAATCTATTGACGGAACCAACATCGTAATTGCGAAAAAAAATCAGCTATTCTATACAAAACTGCAAACCTACTGGAGCCAAATGTATGGGACAGCTGATAATTTTTTTCGCAATTACGATGTTGGTCCCGTAAAGAAAAATGTTCAGTTGGCGGTCTGATCATCCCCTTAAAAAAGTGTCAGCATATTAAGAAGGACCTTCTAATTATGATGTTGATTATGAAATACGGGAGACAATTTTCCTATTTAAATATGAGTTACAATCTTAATTTTATTATAATCTACTGCACGGCCGTACATATATTCCGTATTATTTATAAGTGCAATTTCATACTATGATAACGATAAGGCAAAGGTATTCAATTTTAGAAATTTTAATGATATATTTAGAATGAGGGCTTAATCTTTGCTCAATTAGCGAAAGGATAAGTAAATTTATTTCGCTCATTGACTTAGTTAACTCTTAAATGGACGCTTAAACTTCTTAGGGTTAACGTCCCAATTTAAGTGCTACATTCTTGACCATTGTTTTTGATGAACTGTGCCTAATTGTCAGGTGAGATTAGTTTAGAATCTGGCGCATTTCTGAATTTTACAGTATATTCCTCTACAGGATGTACAGGATTTATGTCTCTTTGATAGCACCTTTTATAGTACGACGATTTCGTGCGCAAACGGCCCGCGGGGCAAAGACGTTGGAGGGGGTGAGGTAGAACGTGCGACTGCCTTGTGTTGCCGCTGTGTGGTGTGCGCTTCCCCTTTACGCCACCCGCCCCGCGCCTACACCTAGAGTACCTCACCTCCCGCAACACCTGTACCCCGCAGGACGGCCGTGCACAAACTTGTCTGATTATAAATTATAAATATTCATATCGCAATACTACTCTTTATAACACTGACTTACTTATGTTGACCACTCAGAAAAGAATGCGGTCATAAGTTTATTAATGATTGTCTTTTTTTTTTAGAGGTCCCGACTTACATGAAGGAGCAGGACCCAGTCAAGAAGGCAGCTCTAAAAAAAGAACTTCTGGAAGAAACCGTCGACTACTTCTTCTCCAGATTTGAGAAGGAACTTAAGGCTCACAACGGATTTTTCTCTGGCAAGGTAACGTCTTTCGTAAAAAAATAGTTTCATTTACTTCTTTATCTCTAGGAGACGCTCGATGGGTAGTGGAACTTCAGTATTGAAATCGATCACTGAAGTTAAGCAATGTTAGGTCCGGTCAGACTTTGGATGGGCGACCATTTTAGTAGTATTTCATCTCTACCGTCTCCGTGTTTCAAATGTTGGTCCCGGATCGTTTCGTGGTGTAACTATATTCGTTAAGCCAGAACAGAAGCATATCTAAGGCGGTTTGAAAATTCTCTGACAGAAAGTTGACCACTAACTTGCCTTCACCAAATCGCACTGCACCCGCGTGGTAGAGTATGGCCCACTCCCTCTCACCCTAATTCATGAGAGGAGGACTTTGCCCTACAGTAAGATCCAAGTTACAACCACAGAGCACTATAATACTGCGTAAACTACAACTTACCTACTTCTTATCATAATTTGAAATAAGAAGATCATAGCTAGAAGAATGTGGTTAACGTTCGTCGTTTAAGAGTCTTGATAACCGAATGGGACAGATTAGATTAACTATGATAATGATTTTTTTTCTTCTCTGTATGAAGGAGGACCATGTGAAACTTATTAGTACAAGTGACCTGGGCCGTCGCCTCCTGTATGGAAGGCTAGATAATTTACCTTTAAGGTTTTTTCTAACTATGTTCTCTTTTTTCATAATAAGATATAAGTTCGGATGATTCGTTTACCAGTTCGATTTCGTATAAGCTGACTGGATCAAAGTAAAGGGTAGTAAATCCTATTTATTTACTCCTCTCACATCCTCCCAATACTTTTACTATCTCGTAACTTTTTCTTGTAGTTTTCTCACGATTTCGTGATAAAACGTTCTTGTTCCTTGTTTGTTGTTAATTGGCGACTTTATCGTTCGTTGATACTTATTATAAGGAGTTTGGGTTGTTATTTTGTTATCTAATAATATCTGAATTTCTGCCTAAACCAAAATCCCTTTGATTTAACACTATTTAATATTATAATTAACTAACTTTGATGATGCGACCTTTGGGTAAATTATGGATAATTTGGCAACCCTAAAATTTTATAATAGATAGCTAATGTTTTGATTCTTAATATCACGCAACATTATCAACTAATAAAATCGAAATTGAAACGCATTTGAATCCTTAAAATTTGCTAAAAGTTACCTCTCTACAACGGCACGGTTTATAATAGTTTGCAAATATAGCCCGGTTTCTAACCACGGAGTCATCAACATCACCAGTCTCATACATCCCATTGGAGGGCATCGTCGCATCAGAATTTCCCCCAAACATTGTTGTCAAACCTTAATATCAATAATAGTATTGTCAAACTACGTTTTTTGTGGAATAAGTAATTACATAACCTGTTCTGTGTCCCACTGCTATGAAAAAACTTCCCTTCTCTTTTTCCTTTCTGTTGTATGCAAACCTGGGTCGGCTTCCCAGAAGGCATCCAGGTGATATTTACATCTTTTACTGGACCTTACAACGAAGACGACAAACTCAATAAAACAATATTAATACCTGTCCTCTGTTTCCAGCTTTCCTGGGCTGACTTCGTCCTAGTCGGCATCGTGGAAGCCTTCAACCTGATCCTCGGAGTCGAAGTTGAGAAGAAATACCCAGCAATCAACGCCTTGTTCCAGAAGATCAGATCCCTGCCTGGTATTAAGGAATACATCACATCTAGAAAGCCATACGTTTTGTAATTTAATGATCTTGTTATAGTGTCACCTTAATGAGGTTATTCGGACTTTAGGGACTGCAGTGAGCAGATGAGGGAGGTGGTGGGTTTACGTGAATAAATAATTTAAAGTTGAATTTATATATTTTTTAAATAATTTTAATACTTAACTATGTTGTTGAGTAATGGTTTACCTACGCTCTTGATTTTTATAATCAGATTTACTTTTTGTATTTTTTATTTGTTATTATTTCCAACACATTCTACGACACATTTGAATATTATATTCTGTCAAAATTTCAACCGGCTACCTATTGCGGTTTAAAAGATATAGGCCAGGGACGGCGAACCTTTTTATATCTACGAGCCAATTTTTAATTTGGCCATAACGTGCCAAGAAGAATTAGAAATATATTGCGCAAAAATTTTAAATGAAAATTACATTAAAATATTTTTTTTTTCAATAATAATATGTAGACAAGTGCAGTCTCAATGAATTATTGTTAAATAATTTTTATAAAAAAGTGTTTCTTTACAATTTACAATTTACAATTTCTTTTAATTTACAATTTATAAATAATAATATGTAGACAAGTGCAGTCTCAATGAATTATTGTTAAATAATTTTTATAAAAAAGTGTTTCTTTACAATAAGTGCTATGTAAGTTAACAAAGCCGTATTATTGGTTTGGCGCATATTTTAAAGAAATTGACAATTATTATATCTGTGATCTAAATATCTGAATACCGCCGGCACTGTGCCTATAATTGTCAGTCGCGTGCCACCTTCAGCACGCATAATATTGGTTCGCCATCCCTACCGTAGGCTTTGTAGTAGGGTCCCGTGGACACCCGTAAGGTACGGATCCCTAAAAATTATACGTATGCTTACTAACTATTTGTAAAGAAAATCTACATATATGTTATTTTCCGAATTTAAGAATATTGTTCACTTACAGATTCCTTACAAACATTTTACGGTGATTTGTTAACAATAAGTAGGTATATGAAATTCCTACGTCATAGGCTCGTATGTCTTGAGGTTGCCAAAAACAAAGAACTTTGATTATTGCCTACTCTTAAAATCCAGATAAAGTTTACCAGCTCAAACATTAAAACTCTTTGTTGGCACGACAAGAGGCGAAAACTCGAAAATTAGTTTTGTTCTAATTGCTTTTCGAAAGTTTAAGGTTTACTTTGCGATCTATAAAGGTTTCTCGAATACTGGCGTGTTTATGTCTTCTTTACGAATATGAGTTACGTAAAGTAAGTAAAAGGAGAAATGGGAACTCTAATGAACGTCAAAGAGCCTCACAAATCTCACAATGAGTTTATGGATTTTTGATAAAAGTAAAATTTGCGAATGGATTAAACATGGACATTTTTATACGGAAAATTGTTTAAATATATAAGGTGTAGCAAAACACCTTAGTTATATTTAGACCATCAAACTAAATTGTGTCGATTACGGTTTAAAAGTCCCACACGTAATTACCTACTTCCCACCCCTCCATAAAATATGTCGTAAATTGACTGGCCTAGTAAACAAAGTCAAATGCACGAAACGGGAAAAGATTGAGTAGGTACCTTACACCTCTTTAATAATAATAATAAAAACATTTATTTTCTCTCAAACACACATATCAATTAACAGGTGCTTAAGGGGATATAATTCGGAGCGCGCTCCATACAAACGTACTATGGTGATATTTTCAATACTAACCAATTAAAGTCAATTAAATTTTGCTGAAACAATCTTGAAACAAATATCTATGCTTGTATGGAGACAGATTTTCGTTAAAATATACAATTTTAATGCTAGGATTAATTTGAGATTTGTATGGAAATCTTTAAGGCACTGTAACTTTAAAACTATAAATTTTAACGAAAATCTGACTCTATACAAGCATAGAAATTTGTTTTTAGATTGATTCTGAAAAATTTCATTGAGTTTAATTGGTTAGTATTGAAAATATCACCAAAGTACCTACGTTTGTATGGAGCGCGCTCCGAATTATATCCTCTTAAAAGAGTATATAATTACTGTTTTGAGAGACTGGCGTCTGAGCTAGGTACAAATCTGTGAGTCACAGAGCACCAGGTTCTCCCTTCACGGATCGGTTACAACATTGGAACTCTTTATACAACGTGTTAATGAATAAGCGCAAAAACTGATACACCCCAACTGATTTACAACAAAATAATTAATTCGAAATAATAATTTCATTATTTTGATACTTTAAATTTAGGAGTCGCGCTGCAATTCTGGCGGAGTACGGACGCGCGTGCGTATCGACGCGTTAGGATTGCACGTGGCTCCTCCATTTTGTGAACTCTTTTGTGTTTTATCCTTAAAACAATCACTTGAGATTATAACCTACTTACATTGGCAAAACTGCCACTCTAGACTTAATAAATACTACTGATCATTTTCCTTCATATACTATCTACATAACGAGACATTGGCTGAATTGTGATAACACATCGGATGCCACTAAACAAAAATTGAATTGAATTACTTTAAATTTAAAGTTATTTGCATTTTACGTTTTCAGGCAAAAATGATTTGTTATCATTTTTAGCAATGAATGAAAGCGCTAATGTGCTCATGGATACATTTATAGAATCTTGTTTTGGTGGTAAGTAGGGTGAGAGTGCCCGAGCGGTGGATTGAGATCAAGTTCAGTAAATTTTAAATTTTACAAAAAATTTAATTTAATGTTTTGAAAAAAAAAAACCTGTGTTAAGACATGATAATTCGATTCTGCTCTCGATTCTTATAGAGACATTAGTAGAAAACAAGTTATGCAGATACATAGAATATTAGTAAATACTTTCTGTAGCTAGTGTGGATGTTTGTTACCTACATCTATATTAGAATAAGATATACGTCGCCACCAGTATGGCTTTCTCGTTTTGTCGCGTATTATAGCCCTGCTTTTATAAATATATCCTCGTCTAAACATAAATTACACCATACCATGCAGTTAATTAAAGGAAAAACATTGTAATGTACAAGCACCGGACCTTAATAAAGTCCCTTGTTATTAAAATAGCTACATAGTCGCGTAAGGGATGCAATATTTCAACCCCCTGCTGAGATTATCAACAGGTGTGCTCATCTTGGCTGGTTAGTTGTTTAGTCAATGTTGCCGAGGTCATGTGATTTACGAAAAAATTACCTTGAACAAAATGTTATTTATATTTTGTAGAAACAAGTGTCCGGAACGGCACAGATATGACATCATTATCTATAAAGGGAATCCTCTTGACTATATTGTTCCTACTGCAGTGATCTCTGTCCTTTTTTAGGGTTCCGTAGTCAACATGAACCCTTATTGTTTCGCCATGTCCGTCCGTCTGTCCGTCTGTCTGCGCCGCTTAGCTCAGAGACGCTAGTACTAGAAAGCTGTAATTTGACATGGGTATACATATTAATCACGCCGTTAAAGTGGTAAAATAAAATCTTTAGAACATATTTTTTTAGGGTACCTCCCCTACACAAAAAGTGAGATGAAATCCATTTTTCGATTTTGGGATCCGTTAGCGTATTTTTGTTAGAGTCAAGTGTCGCTTGATACACACGAAATGAAACGTGGTGGTCTATATTCTTAGTCGGAGCAACAATGGATAAGGGACATTATAACTGGTGATCAGCTTTGCATGAGCATTCCCCTCTGCCAATGTAGAAGACCAACTGTGCATTTATAAAACTACTTACGTAATAGATTTTTAACTATGTTAATTTTCCGTAGAGGGAGAAGTAATAGAGGTCGGAACGTATTTTATCCACAGAACATTATAAGAGGGGTTAGAAGTGCAAAGTAGGCGTGGAACGTGGCGCCATAGGTTATGCAATGATTTGCATAACACCATAAGGCGCGCGGCGTGGTACGAGCGAGAGGGCATGAGTAATTGTAGCAGCGTGAGCGGGAAGACAAGTGGCGACAGCTGTCTCCGAAGCAAAAGCGCTACTTTGCATTTCTAACCCTTCTTATAATGTTCTGTGATTTTATCCTATTCTTTCAATAAGAGATGAACATAGCAAATTCGCTTAGTTAAAAAAGGAGATCGCTACCTTATTGCTGTTCTAATCAACGTAACCATTTTTTTGTACTACGGCCACTTGACTCCAAAATGTTACTACATATAAATTGTATAGGATTTTATAACTATCATCGCTGTCTCATACGCGGTTACTCTGACATTCTGTCTATTAGCGAAAGCGAAAAAAAATGTCGTCTATGTAATTATCGCTATCGCTGTGTTCCTCCATGAAAAATGACGATCTGTGCAGTTATCCTTTGCAAAAAGATGTCAAATGCTTCAAATCTACAAAAAGAGGGAATTACATTTCATATGTAAGTATTACGATGGGCTAAGGAGCAATACGCCTACTCCAAACTACCACCAAACTGAGATCGTGAGATTTCGATACTCATTTATACGAAGTTACGGAAATCTATAAAAACTTTCCTCATACCTGAATCCCACTTCTAAGATACTAAATCAAGGAACGACTCAGCATAAATCCGCGACAACTATTAAAAAGTTTTAAGGCGAAAAGTTTGTGTCTCCGATGTGAACTTCTACGTTGGCCTCCCATAAAAAAATATTCGAAGAATGTAAATGCCCAACTCCGGTGAACTAGTTGGAAACTTGTGGAACAGTTTACAGGGGGAGTTCATTAAGAACGTCGCTCGTTTGGCGATTGGTGCAAGTTGTGGAGGGAAAACGGGAGGAAACCGCTGCAGTTTGTGGTGTATATCTCCCACTTTTTGAGAGAAAAGTAAGATATAGCATAACCTACTGCGAAGACCATTTTTCACGATAAGTGTGAGAGAGAGAGGGCCATACTGCACCATGAAACAAACACATCAACTGTATTATTTAGGGCGATATCAGTGCCGTGGTCAACTGTGGGTGATTTCAAGCTACCTTAATAACATAAGCTCACGACTATATTCCCCGAGGGGGAAATCAGAGATATTCTGAAACCTCAGAACATCCACGTTTCACCTGTAGTACCGAAACTCTGTCCAGTGTGACGGGGGGTGAGCCCCTCGCCACTTGTAATGGACATTGGGTACAATACATGTCTCGAAATTGAAGCATGCAGGTTTCCTCACGATGTTTTACTTCACCGAAAAGCCAGTGGTGTTACAACCTACCTTAATAAGCTTTTGAAATTGCCAATCTTACAACATTATTCGAGACCAACTGGTTTGAGAGTTATGCGGTCGTGAATTAAACTTACCTACTTTAAGCATAATGATGCCTGTCAGTCATACCGTAAAAAAATTTGAAAAATAAGTTATTGGACAACATTTTGGATTCTCTAGGACTTAGAGTATCCTTTTTTTACCCACAGAATCTAGCCAAGTTTTCCCAAATTGCAGATTGCAAATTGCCAATGAAATAACTTCTTTTCGAAGCGTGCAGGTTTAACAAGGTTCCCTTTTGTCAAATTTGGAGTTTGTCTCTTTCGTATACTCACAGTTTTTACTTCTGAAAGTAAACAATTCTACCTTTATTTCAAGCAAGAATTGTAAAAATGGTGTCCTCTAAAAACTATAACTTGTACCAAACGAAAGCACAGAAGAAATACTTCACTTTCTATAAGTAAGGAAATGAAGTTTTACCCACTCGGGACTCGTTTCGACTTGGTCGTAATTGGACTTAACTTGGCATTGTTTGACATCAGTTTTGAGTCAGCCTGTAGATTTGGATAAGGGCCGATTGATTGCAAATGATATTGGAATGTCAATAATTGTTTCCAATTTACACGGGACTGATTCCAGTAGTACCATGAGTTTTTACTGTACGTTACTACTGTCGTTGCGGCGCCAATTTTGTATGACACAATTAATTCACAACGTAAGCACTAGGAGCGCTGTACGAAACTCAATACAAAAACTGTAGTTTACTACAGTGAAAACTCGTGGTGGCCTACAGGTCACATTTGCAATGTGATCTAAAATAAAGTTGGAATACGAGTACAATTAACTTGTCAGACCATGGAAACAAGAAACGACTCTCAATAATTGAAATATGTTTATTTTCGTTTACTGTGTGTGACAAATTATATGTAAGTTTGTAAACAACCTTGGGAAACTACTAGTATAAGAGATAGGAGGAATTTTGGTAACTATCAGCTGCAACGCTGATTCAGTATTCATAGGGTGCAGAGCATCTCTGTGATGGGGATGGACAGGTTAGCCTGCATAACTCCAGTCGGTTTAGGAGTTACAGTCGTACGTAAGGTCTGGTATGGTTGCTAAAGATGAATATGCAGGTATTATTGTAAGTAATATGCACTGTAGCTATGCGACCAGTACAAAAACTGGCATGGTCGGTTTAGGAGATACAACCTTTCAAAGGTCGGAACTCTAATAGCCATGCTTTATTTTATAACTATCTCCCGTTTGCAATGGAGGGAAGTCGGATATTTCTTTTTCCTAAGCCTTCTATGTTCTTTGATTAATTCATTGTGGGTTCCAAGACAGATTAGAGTCATCACCCGGGCTCGCTGAACTTCATTGTCTAGCGTTGTGACTGGTCGCCGCTGTTGATCCTGGTTTACAGTAGTTACAGCAGTGGGAATGTGTGGTGGACCTAAGCCCGTTATCATCTTAAATAGCATAATAATTTAAAGCCGTGCTGTTCCGGCTTAGAATGGACCACCCCAATTCTACTCGTGGGTGTCGTACAAGGCGACTAAGGGATTAAAGGTTTCTTATGCAGTGTTTATGGGGGCGAAAGGTTAGCCCCCTCTCACCACTTAACACGTCATTCCACCTTGCAGTGCTACAACCACATTCTTAAACAGGCAGTTGAAAGTTGTGGCAATGTTTCTGTCGAAATCCTCGAAAATCCTCGAAAGGGATTACGGTCGCTAGTTTATTTATGTGCGTAATTAAATTTGATAAAACCGGTTTCAATTGCGTTTTAATTTAATGGTGAAAAATCAATCATAAAAGTAATTTTACGGTATTTTTTTAGGAATCATAAGCAGTTTAAATTATCTGTTTGTATTTCGTAGTGAATAAAAATGGTCATAGAAAAATGCTTATTGATTTGCTGTTTACTAATTTTCGTTTCAGCTGTTATAGGGTCTTCGCTTCATCGAAAAGGTACTGTAATAAATAAGGTATTTGACAGGTTTTTATAAACTGTTGTACGTTATTTACTAAAATCTAAGTCTATGGACTCTACAGAAAATGTATATTTTACGTTCCATTACATATAGTGCAAGAAAAAACGAAAACAAAAAATGCTATTTAAATATTACGCGAAAACTAGATTTTCTCTTAAAAGTATTTTTCGTAACTGACTAAACAGTTCGTTTCCAAAATACATATTCAATACGGATGCCATCAATAGATCCTATATTTAACATGGTGTCAAATACCCTATTGTGAATTAATTATAGTAAATACGTTGAGTACGGTCACGTATGGATAAGGGTTGCATTTGAGATATACAGGGTTAAATTGATATCATTAGCATCCTTTTATACTAAGATCCTACCGATCAAACTGAAAAACTTCACTATGGGAGCAAACCGAACGAAGCAAAAAAAAATCTGCTGTTCCATACTAAACTGCAATGCCTTCTCGACTCAAATGTATGTGGCGTAATGTATGAGGCGCAAGCTAAGGGCGAGAGGGCGTGGGCGGTCCCCCACACAGCACACCTTTCGCAGCTAGGGCTATAAGTACATTGGATGCGACAAAGCTCTAAATTGCATATTATTTTTATCTCATGCGCATATGATGAACACGTCTGGTGTAAATAATCTCACCGATCCCAGCTACCCAATCCGCCGCGTAGCCCCAGCAACGTCCTATGCCGAGGTCCGTACCCCCCTGGGGTGCCCCTAGGTCGGTTGCTTAAGTTCATTCAATTAGCTCGGTGAACCTTCTGGTCCCTCCAATAGTCCGCAGTAAAAAGCAGTAAATGCTCCCTGAGCAACGCTGTATACGTCATTTAAAAAAAAAAAAAAAAAAAAGTTTAATAAAACCGAGAAACTGCGAAAGTCTACGAATGGCAGAATTGATTGGGCCTTCTCTGCTCATGCGCAGCATATTAAGAATAGAGAGGGCCTTGCTGTTTTAGACAATAAAACCAAATGAAATAAAATTTTGTTTCAGATGACATTAGCGATGACTATTATTTTGGAAGAAAAGAATTAAATCTTCGAACTCGAGAACAATTTAAATGTTAAGTATTTTTTGACATTCTCCATTCGAAGGATTACGAGTACGAGGAATTAGTAAATTTTGCATTTTAATAGCTTAATTTTATTTTTTTCTACTAATATTTTATTTTGACGCCTTTTGTCCATAATATCGTGCATGTGTATTTTTTTTCGGGATGCATTTTTTTCTTATTATCAAATATGGATCAATTTAATGGTTTCTTTGTTTCAGGGGGAAAAGTTAGCGGGAACAGTCCACTTCTGATATCACAACATAATAATGATTATGAAGATGACAGTTCTTCTGATATATCTGGTATGCAATGATTAATTGACAGCTTCTGTTATAATTTGTATGATGTTTAAAAATTATTCTGGATTTCATACAAGGCGAGAAAGATAGACTGATAGATAGACTGGTCGCACACGGGCCACAACCATAAAAATTCATACGTTGTATAGGAACTCGACGCACACGGTTGTCGCCAGTGGTCGCTACAAGCCACGTGGCCGCCACTAGCTTCATGGGGTCGCCACTAGCTTCATGGGGTCGCCACCGATTATGAAACAGCGACGCAAACGCCGACACTCGCCACTACGCGCCGCTCCGCCCTTACTCTCACTCTCGCTTCTGTTAACCGCTATAAGAGAGCGGATTATAAGTTGTGGCGGCCACCGCTCACTTGTATCGACCACGGACCGCAAGTGGCTAAAGCACGCTTCCGCTACTTAGTCGTTGCGCCCGGCCCGTGTGTGACCAGGCTCAGAAACTTTTCCTATCGCGGGTGTAAAGTGTTGACACCATCATTATATTAAATAGAATAGATTAGAATAGAACAATATTTTATTGCCAATATAAACTTTACAACACAAAGACTGCTTGATCTACTAAACTAAGAATTAACATTTTAACTATAAAATAAGAGAAAGCAGAAAATTTAATAGACATAGTACATTACAATTATAATTAGGCAATAGGATGGCTCCCAGCATATACTGATAATAGACCCAAGGTCTGATTGTACAGCGCTGTTTAGTGATTATGCTCATGATACTGAACAATATTCCCTAAGGAATCTAAGAGAAATTAGCTACAGTGCTGTCGTTTTAATACAGAGCGACGTCTTCAAGGTTAAGCTAATAAGCATAGCATAGCATATGCTCACGACTATATTCCCCGAGGGGGTGGTCAGACACATTCTGAAACCACAGAACATCCACGTTTCACTAGTACCGAAAATCTGTCCAGTGTGACGGGGAGTGAGCCCGTCGCCACTTGTAATGGACAGTAGGTACAATACATGCCTCGAAATTGAAGCATGCAGGTTTCCTAAGCTAATAAGTATTAAGAGAAGTTTATTCCGAATGCGTAAATGCGCGCTGCATACAAACGAAGTCTGGTGATATTTTTAATACTAACAAATTAAAGTCAATTTTTCAGAAACAATCTAGAAACTAATCTCTATGCTTTTCTTGTCCGATTTTCGTTAAGATATATAGTTTCAATGCACGGATTAATTGAAGATTTGAATGGAAATCTTTGAGGTACTGTAATTTTAAAACTATACATTTTAACTAAAATCTGACAAGATACAAGCATAGAGATTACTTTCTAGATTGTTTCTGAAAATTTTCACTGACTTTAATTGGTTAGTATAGAAAATATAACCAGACTTCGTTTGTATGGAGCGTGCCAACAGTAATATACTCTTAATTGAAATCTGCTTCAGGACAACACAGTCATGACTAATAACATAACTTTTTTTTATTGCCGCTACAGATGAAGCACAACCCGAACCAGTTTACGCCGAACATCTAGCCTTGAGGCATCACATCGCCCATTTCTGCCCCAACTTAGACGACGCACGAGTCTGCATACGAAAGTGTTCTAAAAATGGAAAACCGGCGTTCTGCGGCAAAGACCACGTTTGCTACTGCGGCCATAGTTACAATGCTCACGATAGAAATGATATAATAAACGTCGCAGATGTCTATGCGCAATTCCATGATATGTATAAGAAATATTTTGGAGAAAACACAGAGCATAGATCTCTTTCTGATAATGCTGAAGTTCAAGAAATTGCGAGAGGAAAATAAATTTGTGTTTTTATCTTGTTTTATAATTTTTTCTGAAGTACCAGTACCAGTACCAGTTCGTCTTGTTTCTTATTTTTTAAAGGACTCAATTATACAGGGTTTATAAGACCAACAAACTGAACTACTTTTACTATAGGACCAACATTGAAAATGAGAAAAAAAATCTGTTCTTTCAATATATTTTGGTTGAGTATTGATATATTGATGTCTTCTTTAACTCAACAGATTTTTTTTCGCGATTTCTATGATGTTCCCTATATAAAAGTTGTTGATGGTCTGAAGCACCACTTTACGGTTTCACCCTATATCGTCCAAATAGGAGGCAAACATACCAAATGTGCATGAATCTGGAATTTATACACTAAACGTAAACAAATGTACAGATCAACATTTCACTTTATGAAATAAGCAATACATCATGTATTTTTTGTAGGTTGATAGCGGATGGCGATCAATTTCTATCTGCCACCCTCAATGGGGGATTATTGGTGGTAATGGGAATTTATTTCCATAAAATATTTGTTTATTTAATGTATACAGGGTGGAAACTTAAGAAACTTAAATGCGTTATACAAGGTGTTAATGAATAAGCGCAAAACCTCAGACACCCCAACTGATTTATCACAAAATAATAAGATTGAAACAATAATTATATTATTTTGGTAGTTAAAATTAAAAGTTTTTCGCATTTTAAGTTTTGAGGCAAAATGTTGTCATTTCAGCAATGAATGAAAGCGCTAACGTGCTCATGGATACATTTTAAGAATCTTGTTTTGGTAGTAAGTAGGGTGTGAGTGCCCGGGCGGTGCACGGTGGGTCGAAACTGCTATGTGAGGGACTTTTCACAAATTCCAGTTTTTTAAAATACCTATCGATAGATCTTGTAATTTGAATGAATAATTGTCGTTAAACGTTTTTGTCTAAAACTTATAGTTTGCTTGGAAAAAAATGTTTTCTGTTTTTGATGTATGAAACGAGACATAAAGTGCTCAGTTTCGGCAAATACGTGATATATCGTGCTTTAAAACTACTTAAGCCTTATTCTTTGGCCTATTTACTCTAATCCTACACTATCAGCGAGAGCCCAAAGCTGCCCGTTCACGAGCGAAAACGTAAATGGCGATTTACGTTTTCTATATCATTTTTTTAAATGGATTTGGAGTATTTTTTTTTCCGTGATGTAAATATTGGTACCATAGTAAACTTAAATGAATGCGTTAAATTCTGTAGGGGTGCCCTTAAATTAAAGTATGTAATGCATTAAAGTTTACACCGTGTATATTATGCATATACAAAACGAAGCAGATAGATTCAGGTTTCATGATATAAAATCACATTTACATAAGCATACAATATTTCCTATAACATTTCTTCACTTATAAATTTTTTACTCAAGTAAAATCGACTAATAATAAACGATAAACATCTTAATCCTTCTGTAATTAAGGTCTAGTTTTTGAATTTGTCTCATCAAGCAAGGGGAGTGTTAGAATGAGGTTGTCAGTGACTTTGCTTCTGATTTATATGCCGCGAACACTGCCACAACCCAACTGAATTTTAATTACATACAACCCCTTTGGAAGAGTTTTTACATGGACTTACATTTTCTGGAACTATCATTAATAATATTATACCGAAGTGTAGACCGAACAAGCAGAATAGCGGTAACAAATTTACTACTTTAAAATTTCCAATTTCAATCCTAATCAAAAGACAATGCTTTTTGTATGGCGCCTTATTTTTTTGGAGCGGCCATCTACCAAACTTGAATATTTTAGTTCATAAAAAGTAACAAACAAAACTTGTTATTACATGTATATCCTTTAAACTAAGTCCAAACGGAGACATAAAGGCTTGAAGTTGAAAATATATTCATTACTGAGTGTAGAGATATACTTGGTTAACAAGTTTTGTATATAACTTTATTCTGAACTATAAATATTCAAGTTTGCTTGATTGCCGCGCTAAAAAAATGGGCGAAAAGAAATAAGGCGCCATTTTTAGGCATTGGCTTTTCATTTCAAATCACTTTGCAATCCAATACTATTCAACTGTACTGAATTCCGTATCGCGCTAAACTTGGCTTATTTTTTACTATGTTACTGACAGCCTTTAACGTCTGAGCGATTTGTCAAAACGTCTCTAACTGCTGTCAAATGAATAGCTCAAAGACCAGAGACTCGAATGCTTATTACTGTGGAATATGGGGGACCACAGCAGTATAGGTGTAAAGTAGCTCCCTAATATGTCTAAGGGTCTAAGGTTCAATTCACAGTATAAAAGCAGCCGCGAGGAGCCGGCGGCGATACGCGTCTGTTCCCACTTTTCCGTTGTAAACTACGTGGCGGCTGCTCGCGGCTGCTCGCGACTGCTCGCGCCTGCTTTTTGAACTGGGCGCGCGGCCTCGCGGCTGCTCAAGGATGCTTGCGGCTGCTCGAGGCGCCGCGCTACCTGCCTATCGCTTCAAATCAATTTCAACTTAATTCACTCGCAGTAAGATTTAAAATGTGAGGTTAAATATTGAAAACATTGAAAATGCTCCTTGGGCAGCTGCCCACTGCGCGCCGCTGCTCTTTCAGTGTGAATTGACCCTAATTGCGTACACACCATGGCACTTAAAAATAAATTCTGTGTACTTGTCATGTGTGGCAGGAGTAGACTTTGAATTCAAGGACAGTACTCAGTCAATAACTCGTTATTAGTTTTAAATTAACTATTTTAGACTGGTCCCAAAATTAAAGCTTAGCTATGGGGCCACTTCCAGACAGATTACCTATCTATGATATTCAAACTTTGGCAGTGTCAGGCAGGATTTATTGATTGTATAAGCAAGGGGTAGTGTGTATACAATATGTCTGTTTTAACTAAGTACGTATATCATGTTGTTTATAATAAACATTGTTTGTTATACAAAATCTCTATACAGGGTCCTTCTTTATATGCTGACACTTTTTAAGGGGATGATTAGACCGTCAAACTGAACAACTTTCTCTATGGGACCAACATCGAAATCGAGAAAAAAATATTAGCTGTCCTCGGCTCGAGTAGGTTTGCAGTTTTGTATGGAACAGCTGTAATTTTTTTGCGATTTGATGTTGGTACCATATAAAAAGTTATTCAGTTTGACCAGTAGTAGTTATTATTAGATTTGACGGTCTGATCATCCCCATAAAAAAATGTCATATTAAGAAGGACCCTATACAGGGTGTAAGTGACAGCCTAGCAAATACTGAAACGGTGAACTCAGACCATCAAACTGAACAACTTTCACTGTGGAGCCTATCTCAGGAAACGCGAAAAAAAATCAGCTGTCCCATACATTTTAGTCGGGTAGGTACAGCAGTTTTATATGGAACAATAATTTTTTTTTCCCATTTTGTTATTTAATACAATAGTGGAAGTAGTTCATTTTGATGGCCTTTGTAATGTTTTGAAGCGAGTAGGCTTTCACAGCTCTAGATTCCAAACGTGACGAATTGAAAGCCCGACTACCCAGCAGCTAGCTTTGGGATCAGCTAATAAATTTTCTATGTGAGCTCCAACATATTTTTTCGTCCAGTATAAAAAAGAAAATTCCTGAAAAAATTATAAATTGCTTTCGATACGTACTCGTATCAGGGTTATGTAATGTTGATTACAGGAAGGTGTAACACAATTTTTATTACGTCAAAAACTCATCTCATCCGAGCCGCAGATGCGCGTGAGAGATGATACGCGAATGAATTTAATTTATACAGCGCCGATGAATAATTTGCTGCTATCAGTTTTACGCGTTGAGGTCTCATCTGGGCAAATTATCAATGCTTACATTGGTGGGCTTGTATTAAGGGTTTATTACTGTTGGCGGGCTCCATACAAACGTAGTCTGGTTATATTTTCAATACTAACCAATTAAAGTCAGTGTCATTTTTCAGAAACAATTAAGAAAGTAATCTTTATGCTTGTATCTTTTCAGATTTTCGTTAAAATGTATAGTTTTAAAGTTACAATGCCTCAAATATTTCCATACAAATCTTAAATTAATCCTGTCACTAAAACTATTTTGACGGAAATCGGACAAGATATGATCGTGAGATGAGATTGTGGAATAGTCATTTTCAGGGTTAATGAGATGCTCAAACTGGCCAAACGAACTTATACTAAGTAGGTATGTGACCATCTTGAGTGACCATCAATGAAAACGCGCAATCTCAAGCGCAAATGAGATTGCGGAAAAGTGATTTTCAGGGTTAATGAGATGCTCAAACTGACCAAACGAACTTATACTAAGTCGGTATGTGACCATCTTGAGTGACCATCAATGAAAACGCGCAATCTCAAGCGCAAATGAGATTGCGGAAAAGTGATTTTCAGGGTTAATGAGATGCTCAAACTGACCAAACGAACTTATACTAAGTCGGTATGTGACCATCTTGAGTGACCATCAATGAAAACGCGCAATCTCATCTCACTAATAATTTATAATAATAGTGAGATGAGATTGCGGAAAAGACATTTTCAGGGTTAATGAGATGCTCAAACTGACCAAACGAACTTATACCAAGTAGGTATGTGACCATCTTGAGTGACCATCAATGAAAACGCGCAATCTCATATCACTAATAATTTATAATATTAGTCAGATGAGATTGAGGTCAATGAAAAGTCATTTTCAGGGTTAATGCAGATGCTCAAACTGACCAAACGAACTTATACCAAGTAGGTATGTGACCTTCAATGAAAACGCGAATGAAATCACTTGTTCCATAGAATAAAAATTTCGAACAGGGAAACAACTTTTCCCATCTCAACAACAACCTTCACTATAAAAGATGACAGTCATTCCACCCCATTTAATATTACAATAGTCATCATATTCACATACTTCAAAAACCACTCACCCTTCAGTATTAGCATTAACATTGTGCCTACAAAGCTGTAGTGGCCTATTGTTTTACTATACATTAGTACAAACTTATCCATCACTTTGTTTCAACCTCTATCTTTAAAGCTGCAAGGTATACAATCCGTTGAATTAAGTGTAAACTGAGGTTGGTAAACTGGAGATGTGGAACGTAAAAGCAAGTTGATTTGATTAAGCATTCCGTTCCCATTTCGAAATCCATTGTTCTTTTAGTTCGTGTATGATAATCATGGAATAAGGCTGTAGTTTGTACGGAGTAAGATTGGAATACGTAATTTGGTTTTCAGAAGGGTTGGGAATGTTTGCTTAGTACCACTACGGGTAGGTACCAAAAATATAATTTATGCAGGTTTACTTTTGATCACAATGTTAGAGTAGATTTTGCTTGTCGGTGTTGGAAACGATCACCGAAGTTAAGCAACGTCAGGTCCGGTCAGTCTTTGGATGGGTGACCGTTTAGTGGTATTTCATCTCGAGCGATTCCGTGCTTCGGAAGGCACGTTAACCAGTTGGTCTCGGATAGTTCCGTCAGATGGCGTTGTAACTATTCGTTAAGCCAGATCAGAGGCCTATTAAGGCGGCTTGAAAATTCTCTGACAGCAAGTTGACTTGCTTGCTACGATAACGCACTGTTCCCGCGTGGTGGAGTATGACCCACTCCCTCTCACCCTTATTCGGTAGAGGAGGCCTTTGCCAGGGCAAAGGCCGGCACTGCAGGCAGTGGAACATCTGAATCTCTGAAGATTCTTTGTTAGAGAGATTTTTAACCTCCCCGAAAAGGATTATGGTCGCGTATTTATGTGGGCAGTTCAAATGAGAGTTGCCAAAAATATGTCGTTAGCACCAAAAACTTTTAATAAATAATTCCGGCGCCATGTGTGACGATTAATGTGGGTGTAAAAGGGTGAAATTATGTCAAAACTAGTACAAAACTTTACGCATTATTATCATGGTGCTTACCTTAGATGGAATCGAAAGAGGAAGAGGCGGCACTTACCTACAATGAGCATAACGGAGTATGGATTTGGGGTGCCTGTAGCGATGATGCTTTGAGCAAGGAAATAACACCAATGAGAAAACACTGCATCTTCTCTACAACGGAACACCTTCCGACGCGGTGGTAGAGTCAAAAATGACGTCAGAACCCATGACCCAGACCATGACCCAGAGACCCATGTGATATTATTTTGAATAAAACATTTTGAGTTTTGAGTTTTTGACATGAAACTTAACGAGGTTAATCTACGATGTGTAGAAATTTTAAAAAATGAGTGCTTCGTCGAGCAAGACTGAAATGCCAGTTGGAATTTTCTCACCACTATGGCATGATAAAAAGATCATGTTGGTCGATATTTCCTAGGTCACCTCGTCTTTTTCACACTAAGGTCTAAAGTTATTTGTGTCTAGCTCGTACAACTATTGACATCCATCAAACAGTCTTGGTTTTCATATTAGACTTAATATGTACTAATATTACTATTTTATGAATGTTGCGTCTTCCCTTATTTGGCTTTCACTAATGTGCCTACCGAAAGTTTTGGTAGGATTTCAAGGGCTTAGTAGGATTAATACTTGGCTGTTTTATTACGGGTAAATTTAAAGCCATATACACCCATAGAACCTAAAACTGTAGAATTAAGTGTGTATACAACGTGTTAATGAATAAGCGCAAAACCTCATACACCCCAACTGATTTACAACAAAATAATTCGATTGAAACAATAATTTCATTATTTTGATAGTTAAAATTTAAAGTAATTCGCATTTTAAGTTTTGACGCAAAAATGATTTGTTATCATTTCAGCAATGAAAGAAAGCGCTATTGTGCTCATGGATACATTTTAAGACTCTTGTTTTGGTAGTAAGTATGCTGAGAGTGCCCGAGCGGTGGTTTGAGATCGAGTTCTGTAAATTTTAAATTTTACAAACAAATTATTTAATATTTTGAAAAAAATTACCTATGTTGAAACAATGATAATTCGATTCTGCTCTCGATTCTAAACAAACTACTTTCTAGTTTTGCGTTAATTCATTAACACGTTGTATATACCACAATTATCTTTGTCATATTGGTCTCTATATCTAAGTCCATTGAATGAAAACTTACTTACCTACTTCCGCATAATTGTTAGAAAATCAGTTTCACTACATACATCTGTATGTATGTATTTGAAACTCACGACCACACGCTCTATATGGGTGGTTAGAAACTTTGCTAATGCTTTCAACCAGTTTTTAAAGGGTAGTAGGGAAGCATAATAAGGTCTAGCCTTAGATTTCTTTCTCTTTTGGTTACAAGAGTAAACATTATAATCACAAAATAAATAACCAAAATCCCGTAACTAAAGAGACACAGGGTGAAATTGATATCATTAGCATCCTTTTAAACTAAGAGTCTGTTCAAGAGAGGAAGCTGTTCAGTTAGATGGTCTGACCATCTCCTTCAAAAAGTGTCAGCATATTAAGATGGACCCGGTGAAATTGGTATCATTATCATACTTTTAAACTAAGAGTCTACCCACCAAGCTGAACAACTTTTACTATGGGAGCAAACCGATACATTGCAGTTTAGTATGGAACAGCGGATTTTTTTTTGCTCCGATCGGTTTGCTCCCGTAGTAATAGTTGTTCAGTTGGACGGGTAGCCTCTTAGTTCAAAGGATGCTAATGATATCAGTTTCACCCTATACAACGTGTTAATGAATTAACGCAAAACTAGAAAGTAGTTTGTTTAGAATCGAGTGCAGAATCGAATTAGCATGTTTTCAACATAGGTAATTTTTTTCAAGATAATAAATAATTTGTTTGTAAAATTTAAAATTTACTGAACTCGATCTCAACCCACCGCACAGGCACATTCATCCTACTTACTACCAAAACAAGATTCTTAAAATGTATCCATGAGCACGTTAGCGCTTTCATTCATTGTTGAAATGATAAGAAATAATTTTTGCCTGAAAACTTAAAATGCGAATAACTTTAAATTTTAACTATCAAAATAATGAAATAATTGTTTCAATCTAATTATTTTATTGTAAATCAGTTGGGGTGTATGAGGTTTTGCGCTTATTCATTAACACGTTGTATATAGGGTCCTTCTTTATATGCTGACACTTTTTTAAGGGGATGATCAGACCATCAAATTGAACAACTTTTTCTATGGCACCAACATCGAACATCGAATCTTCCATACAAAGCTGCAAAACTACTCAAGCAAAAAAAAAATCTGCTGTTGCATACTTTGAGTCGAGTAGGCATTGCAGTTTAGTATGGAACAGCGGGTTTGCTCCCATAGTAATAGTTGTTCAGTTTGATGGGTAGCCTCTTAATTCAAAACGATGCTGTTGATATAAATTTCACCCTGTATATTTATTATAATAATGATAATGTTATATAACTATTAAAGATCCTCGTATAATAGCCAGTTGTAACAACAACAAAGAAATTGATTGATCGACCAAAAAATATAAAAAGTGTGCGAACATGGAAAATAATAAGGGAGTGATTGATGTAAGGGGATAAATTGTTACTGAATTACTTGTATACCTATATTTTTAGTACATATATTCAACGTGTAACAGAATTAAACAGAAAATAGAAACGAATTTGTTCATAATCGTTAACTGAATCAACCTTAATTTTACAAAATATTGCTTTTTGAAATTCGAAATTTCGATCAATGTATATCCATATAGAGCTAATCTTAGTTTTTAAACTTAATTCAGAATTAAAAAGGGTAATCGTAAATTTTTTTCGATAATTATATTTCAACACAAACCTTCAATTTTACAAACAAATAGTTAAGTGTTATTGCTAAGGTTTAAAGCAAAATATAAATGTTTAATTTTGAACGAACTATATGGTCATTTCAGGATGGAATGTGGTTTGGAACGTACCAAAAATTATGATAAAAGACCGTAGTCGCATCTTAGGACACCTACAAGATTAATGTGCTGGTCCGTTCTAAGGAACCACATTACGTTAGTAAAACTCATGTACTCAGTTGCAGAAACGCTCATTAAAGGTAATCCTCCATTAAATCTTTTGTTAGCTTTAACGATGCCAACAAGACAAAAAGTGAGTGCAAGAGATTTAATGGAGGATTAACTTTAATGAGCGTTTCTGCAACTGAGTGATAGTCCCCCAAACATACAGACTTTGACCCTTCAATCAACTATTATTTTCCCTCCAAAACAACAGGATGTATAACTCAATATCTGACAAATCCAAACATTGTCTTTAATAACGTCTGTCTGACAAGCCACTGACATGCCCCTAATCTAATACGGTACCTCTATGGGTAGGGGATATATTTAATACTGTATTATTAAGCGAAAATAAGGGGCATGTCGGTTTCGTTTGGTCTGCATGATTGCGTTGGATGCGTTTAAAAAGCTTGATGATGACAGTTCTTATAGTTAAAGCGTATCGATCGTTACGTAAGTTGTCAAGTTATTTTCGGTGCCATTTTAGCGCGATAAGTTGCTAAAAATGCTTTGGCGCTTTCGAGTGTCCACGGAACTTATACAACGTGTTAATTAATAAGCACAAGACCCATACACCCCAACAGATTTACAAAATAATTTGATTGAAACAAAAATTTCATTATTTTGATAGTAAACGATTTAAAGTTATTCGCATTTGAAGTTTTGAGGCAAAAATTATTTGTTATCATTTCAGCAATGAATGAAAGCGCTAACGTGCTCATGTACCTACACATTTCTTCATGAATCTTGTTTTGGTGGAAAGTAGGGTGAGAGTGCCCGAGCGGTGGGTTGAGATCGAGTTCAATAAATGTTAAATTTTACAAACAAATTATTTAATATTTTGAAAAAAAAATATGCTACCTATGTTGAAACCATGATAATTCGATTCTGCTCTCGATTCCAAACAAACTACTTTCTAGTTTTGCGTTAATTCATTAACTCGTTGTATTGAAACGGCCGTCATTAGCATACATTTAGAACATGGGACATTCGGAGGTGGCGCTTCAAATCCACACCTAGAATTAGCTGAAAGAATCATGGCGAATTTGGACCCAGTCATTTTTTACGAAAACTAAAAGCCGTTCAGGCGTCCGGCGTTCATAATTAATATAAACAGAAAAAATTAAGGCATTTAAAAAAACTACCACTTCTCTAGAAGTTTGGATTCAAAAGTAGAAAATCCTAGTGAAATCACAGAACATTATATGAGGGGCTAGAAATGCAAAAGTAGCGCTTTTGCTTCAGAGACGGCTGTCGCCACTTGTCTTCCCGCTCACGCTGCTATAACTACTCATGCCCTCTCGCTCGCACCACGCCGCGCGCCTTATGGTGTTATGCAAATTATTGCATAACCGTGAGGCACGCGTTCCACGCCGTCTTTGCACTTCTAACCCCTCTTATAATGTTCTGTGAGTGAAATAGAGAAACAGTAGTAAAACGCAGCATTGAATATTATCACTGAGGTATTTTTTGATCGTTAAGGAACGTCTTTGGCTTGGTTGAACCGATAGTGTGTGTGAATTCATTTCTTCAAAAATCATAATATTTTACGGTTTTCGTGAATTGTCATTAAAATAAACATATTGATTGCGTAGAAGATTGAGTGAAATATTTGAAAGATAGAAGAAAAATTATGAGTTTCACACACTTAATACAAAAGGTAGTTATCATAAGAACAAATATACCTTTCCCCCAACTTTTACAGTTTACTACCAATTTACTTTTTTGATCGTTTTTTTTTCACTCTACACGTATTACTAAGTTTCATTTATGAACGGTCGTTCTAGAGGGGGACAGAAAAAACATACAGTCTGCTTTGTTCTTTGTACGAGACAACCAGTACAGTGTAATAATAGAGGTCAGTGGTATACTGGTTCTTATACTGTGGTTCCATCGCATGTTAATCGAATGGCTATACGTGAATTAGTAATTTCCCTATTAAGTAAACCCCTAATTAGTAAAACCTAAGGGGTTTATTATTACCCCCTTATATGAAATTAATATTTAATTTATATCCAAAACTGTTTCACCCATAAAATTACGAAATTAAATAGTGAAAGAAATCTATTGTTCGATTTAAGGGCCTATGTCGAAAAATAATTGAAGCGAAATGGGCGTGGCTTAGTCGCAGCAAGCGCCCCGCGCCCCGCTACCGAACATCGTCGCGCACTAGCCCGCGAAAATCAAATCACTCAAAATGCGTAGAAGACGCTTCGCTGTTAAGATATTATTAGTACCTTTTGTCCTATGAAAAAACACAATATATCATAATTAAGTATCGTTCTATTTATCCTCCTTGATCAATTATTAATTTATTACAGGATCAATTACGGACAACCAATTTATAGATAGAAACAATACCTAACTAACGATACTCTTTAATTGATTTCACTTAAAAAACTTAAAACTCATTAATATCATACCGAAAATCACTGTACCTATCTAGAAGGAAAAAAACTATCATTACAGGATTTTGTTTTACTTCATAGTACGAGAGCTACCTGTTGTTAACTTTACGTCATTAGGTCCCGTAATCAAATCATTCACTTCTTATTTAGTACTTGTAATTTATATAATACAAGTCAAAAAATTCTATGGTCAAAACATACCGACTATCTAGATGAAACCATGAAGTTATTTTACGCCGTCAAAAAATAAGTTTCGTAATACTGCAATAATCTCAGTTATTCTCGATACCACAAGAACTTTCAGGTTGAGAAGTTGTATAACACTCATAAACCTATTTTGAAAATCCATAGGTAATTCTAAAATACCTCGCATCCCTCAGATGCATGGCATAGCATTGAAGGATCAGGATGATGCAGTATATTATAACAGGTATGAATGAATTTTTAAAATGGTAAATCAACATTTATTTACAAAATCACTAATAATATTTATCTTACGACCTAAAATCAACATTTATTTTATTTACGATAAGTGTGACTTAAGTAGTTCATTATTGCACAGCGTGAAGTTAGCACCCGAGCACAAGCAAGGGTGCTAAACGTATATGCAGGTTTAGGTCACAGAGTGCTGGAAAATTATTTACAACTTATTATTACCTGTTCTTTTTTCTCATACTTCTGGTATGTTTCTGCCGGTAATAGTGGTAATAAGCTACAAACTTCTTTAAATCATCGTTATGACATCCTATACGTTAGGTCAAATGTCACATAAAATCTCGTTTATGCAGGTCAAAAGATTCAAGGTAAAATGTCAAAATACAGGTCTTTAGGAAATATCTTCTTTTCTAAGCTCTAAATGACCTTTGAAGTTTTAAAAAAATTGTAGAACTTTAAATTTTCTTCAAATTTGGTCATTTATAATATTTAATATAGTTAACCGTTCTTGAGATAGATAGGTAGAACGCAAAGAGTTGTAACTCCCATAACGGTTTGCTCCCATAGTAAAATGATACTTTTCCTTACACCCTGTAGAATATTATTTGGCGTTATTAATGAAAATACATAATTTCAATAACTATACACGAAAGAAGATGATGAAGAATTATTTCGAGTTTGAATCAATCGGGATAGAAAAACGAGTACAGAATAGTGACCCTGAGCAGCGCGCATTGAAGATATTGAATGAAACCAGTCACCGCCTGCCCGACAGACGCTTCAAAATAATACTTAAATGGAAAGAAGACGACATGAAGATTCCGAACAACTACAAAAACTCACTCAAACGGCTGCACAACCTAGAGAAGAAACTAGACCGAGATGAAGACCTGAAAAAGAAATATGAAGAAAGAATGCAAACCATCTTCACTTTGGGCTACGCCGAGGAAGCTACCACACCGCCGGTGCCAAATAAAACATGGTACCTACCCCACTTCGCGGTCATTAACCCCGCGAAACCGAAGATAAGAGTAGTACACAACGCCACAGCGAAGACAGCCGGACGCAGCCTGAACGATATGCTACTCTGTGGTCCAGACTTGCTGCAATCTCTGCCGGGAGTTGTAATGCGATTTCGTCAACACCAACACGCCGTGTCAGCTGACATAAAGGAATTAATGTTTATGCAAATATGAGTTCAAGAGGACGACAGAGAGGCACTACGATTTCTATAGCGGGGCGACGAGAGAGGGAACCAGTGACCGCGAGAATACCGCATGACGTCGGTGATCTTCGGCGCGATGTCATCACCATGCACCGCGCTATACGTGAAGAATAGAAATGCTTCAGACTTCAAAGAAAAGTATCCTGCAGCCGCGCGAGCCATTGAAAAGAACCACTACATGGACGACTACATAACAAGTTTTCTGACCGAAAAAGAAGCCAAAGAAGTATCGAAATCAGTCGACTACATTCATCGGCAAGCCGGCTTCGAGCTATGCGGATGGGTATCCAATACAAATTCAGTAGTACAGCAGTTTTCCGCCAACTCGGGCGGCGCCACGGTCTCTATCGGCGGGAGCGAGGTCCGATGGTACAACGGGCCGAGCTTCCTACGAAACCACGAACGAGAATGGCCACAAGAGACGAAGACAGAAGCACCGAAGACAGGAGAAGAGAGGGGACTTGTCACGTCACCCACCAGCGACCTGACCACGCTCACCTACCTCGAATCAAGCGATTTTCGTCGTTCCCACTTTTGCTACGAGCTACGGTGCGCATGCCACAGTTCGTCAATTTATGTCGAAAGATAAAAAATGAAACAGTATTGGCTACGAAGCGCAAACGAACGAAAGAAAACAGTAAAAACGACTCTGATTGAAAGATTGATAAGAAAACACGCAAGAGCGAGACACCGTACGTGAAGAAATGAGATAGCAACACCATCGGTATCGAAGCGCACTATCTCATTCGCGCTGAGAAACTATGGTGGAAACCTGTACAAGAAGTACCTGGTACTCGTCTGAGACCCCACCCTGCCCCGCAACACATGGCCGACAGGAAGGATCGTCGCGGTCTACCCAGGGCGAGACGGCGAGGTGAGGATCGTGGACGTCGTAACCAGCAACGAGCATGTCCTCCGGAGACCGACCAAGAGGATCGTCGTGCTACAGGTTGGATCGCAGAGCTGCGACGGCGGGAGAAAAGTGCACGACAGAACCTGAATTGACTACCTATGTACATAGTTTTTTACATTACTTTGTTTATTTCGTTTTATATACCCTTTTATACTAGTAGGATAAGTTTAGGTTAAGTGTTAACTTCAATAAATATATTTTTCTTATTAGAATTAGGGCTTAGCACATAAATTATGTAAATAGTTCTAATAGGATTCTTATTTGATTTCTCTAGTGACTTCTACCCCAGATTAGATTATTTACACTTCTCTATTAAAATTAACGCATAGCACAAGTAAATAAAACAATTCGAATCGAGTTAGAACTTATAAATTCCAATTAGAAATTACGCCAATAAGGTTCACTGCGTCATTAGAAGGGGTAAAATCCTATTAGAAATAATTGTTAGAAAGAGGCAGAACGCTCCATCTCTGTCAGCGCATACAGGCGAGCGAGGGGGCCCCGGTGTCCGGAACCTGTGTTATGAGGAAGCGGGGGCCGGGGTAATATAAATTTTGTACCTTTCCTTTTCGTTCTGCACTCTGTTATGCACCGGCGGATGATGCACATGCTATTTTTAGAATAAGAAAAAAAGTATCTTAACTATATAATTATATTGGTTTGTAAGCGTAGAAATTAAGATTGTATGAGAAATAAAGAGATTTGTATTCAGGGCAAAAGTGCGGGGTAAGGAGGGGTGGTCGCTTGAATATGATATAAAATGGCGCCAAATCGGCGTAGATTCATTCCGGATCCAGCACTCAAGAAAGAAACAACTTGGAAGAAGAAACTCTCTGCGACCCCTCGCCTTCCCTACCCTGCCCTCCAGCCTGGCTCACCAAACTGACGACCCATACAATTAAGGGCCACAGAGTTTTCAAACTCTCATACCAGGCAAGATGTTCCGGAGCAATAGAATCCTTCAACTCGGTAAAAATACTGACAACGGTTCATAAATACGTTTATAACCAGATTCCATTATGACAAATAAATATAATTATTTGAAGAAATTGAAAAAAAAGATAGTAAAACCGAAAATTGATTTCATTACGTGACCGACGACTTAAAGACTATGGCTCTTGGTCTATGAAGTCCAAAAAAACTGCTATACATATTTGAGTGAGAAATATACTTAAGAGAAGTTTATTCCGAATGCGTAAATGCGCGCTGCATACAAACGAAGTCTGATGATATTTTCATTACTAACTAATCAGTAAATGAAAAATTTGCAGAAACAATCTAGAAACTAATCTCTATGCTTGTATGAAGTCAGATTTTCGTTAAAATATACAGTTTTAATGCTAGAATTAATTTAAGATTTGTATGGAAATCTTTGAGGTATTGTAACTTTAAAACTATACATTTTAACGAAAATCTGACTTCATACAAGCATAGAGATTAGTTTTTAGATTTTTTCTGAAAAATTTAATTGGTTACTTTAATTGGTTACTATTGAAAATATCACCAGACTTCGTTTGTATGGAGCGCGCTCCGAATTATATTCTCTTAAATGTGAAGCTGCTATGGCCTCGAATTTATTTTAGATTGTATTTAATATATTACACTATAATATTTACACGTAAGCTGGATAATTAATCGTAATTCGGAAATTGGGCATGCGAACGCAGGTCCGACGCGGGCAAAGGCCACAGCCGACTGAGCTTTTTAATAGATTGTGATAGCTTATATTACTGCCTGACGCGAGAGAAAGAGATGGGGCGGCGCGCGCGCCTGACTAAATAAAAAGACGTAAGCGCCAAAACAAACTTTATTTAGTTGTGATTTTACTATTTATGTAAGTTAATTTCTGCTGCAATCAAAATTTATAAAATATCAATCTCTTTTTTTTAAATCAAGTCTCGTGTTTCTATTATTCACCGTTTAGCAGTTCCAAGCGTTTATAGATAAAGACGGAGGCTACTTTGGCTTGTTTTTCTATCGAGAAAATTTGTCTTAATCGTGTTTTGGCGGCAATCAAAATTTTAATAATATGTTCAATTTACACATATCCTGAAATCATACTCCTACTGTTAGTACTTCATGATATCTGATGCTTTGAAGAATCCTATTTTTTTCACATATCCTCTTAAAACTTTAATCCGACTTGTCCCAAATGCATGAGACAATGCAAGATTTTTTTTCGATTTCGATGTTAGTCCTATGAAGAAAAATGTTCAGTTTGATGTTATCCTCTGTAAGTATAAAAATAACATGAAATAAAATACTCCCTACAAATTTGAAAAAATCCTTCAAAATAATCAACATGGGTAAAACATAATTCTAAAAGTACCTATGTCGTAATCATAATTTCACAATTTCCATCTTCAACAGTCGTAAAAATTATTTACGACTCAAAAGATACGATATTAAACTTGATATCAGAGTTAGGTACTTGTGTTACGAAACAACGCAGCGATTATTAAATTCGCCTAATTAAAATTGAATAAAGCCTTGAAGGAGACTTCCGTTAGGATCGAAGAAAAGAGAAATAATGCTTTGAAAAGGTCACCGAAGTTAAGAGGATAGGCGGGCTCTCGAAGAAATTTGGAGAACAGGTCACTTTTCCGACTGTATACGTATTTGTCCCATCCTTTCACAAACCCCGCCGACTAGAGTGACTCGGACTGATTTTATCTATATAAAATGGACGATCACAGAATTTCGTTTTCTCCTGATTGATATTTATAATTAACCATAGAATTAGAATCAGTGTACAGTTATTTAATTTTGAATAAAATGTTAATTGTTAATGAAATCAAATCAAAATCAAATTTTCCTCCTTCAAAAGTAAACCGATTATTCAAAAAAGCAAAACATAGGGACATAGCAGAGGCAACATAGATAGTATGATAAAAAAAAATGTCTCTAGTGTCATTATCCAGGGAGGAAACAGGGGAATACGTTTGTATAGACAAAACGGTAAAGTCTATCCTCTTAAGCAACATCAGGACCGGTCAGTATTTGGATAGGTGACCGTTTAAGTGGTATTTCATTTCGAGATTTTTCTTGTTTTGGAAGGCATATTAAGCAATTGGTCCAGGATAGTTCTGTCGGAGGGCTATCTATGTAACTATGTATTCTTTAAGCCAGGTCAGACGCATATTAAGGCGGCTTGAAAATTGTCTGACAGCAAGTTGACTGCTTGGTTTAGGATGGTTTTTATTTTATTTATTTGGCACACAAAACAGGAAACAATCAGTGAAATAATAACACATAATATAAAAAGCTTAAATCTAGATTGCAACCCTAAGTAAACTCAGTTTACTCCCTCTCACCATTATCCATGGTAGGAGCATACTGGTGCCTTTTGCCTGCAGAGGAATCCTACTTAGTGTGTTGCCCTAGTGGTCTAAAGACTTGTAGTCTCGGTTTTCGTCGCGTCGATCTAAGCGTACCAATGAAATTTTAGAAAATTACTGGGTTTTCTGTGATGGAACTCTCTTGGACCAACTCTGCTTAAGATGACTGTGGATCTTGTAATATCCATAAAAGTAAAAGCGTTTTTACCCCAGAATAAATTATAAAACTAGATAGTTTTGATTTCATTTGATTCAGTCTCAGAATAGATAAAAAATACTAACCGATTCAGTGGACTAGATTGGTAGAGTTTATGGTATACCCCATCGGTTTTGATTTTTAATTTAATGTCATTAAATTTATGTCAATCAAATGATTGTGGTATCACTATGCATATATAGCATAGCATAGCATAGCATAGAATAGCATAGCATATGCTCACGACTATATTCCCCGAGGGGGTAGTCAGAGATATTCTGAAACCTCAGAACATCCACGTTTCACCAGTAGTACCGAATCTCTGTCCAGAACTCTCTCTCTCTCTCTGTATGGTGTCTGTCTGTGTGTTCTGTTATCCAAAAATCTATAATTAAAATCGAAAAAATCAAGTGTGTAGAAACGTTTTCTCTTTTGAGACTCCTTATAATGTGCCCTCCGAAGTGCGGAAGCGTTTGAGATGTTTTACGACGTACTATTATACCTACACCATATTCTTCCATACTGTGATATTAAATAAAACGGTCACCCATCCAAAAAAGCGGTCGACACTTAACTATGATCGTTCCCAATACCGAAGCTCCACTACGTCAACGAGCGCCTCAATATTAATACTTAAATAGCAATATGATAAGAAGAGAAATAAGATAGACCCTATCCTCTCTTGTTTCTTTAATCTCTGCCCTATTAGCCTTAAACAGGGAAACTTAATTAACGTGTCTGAAACGGGAACAAATTATTAGGTAAAAGGGAAGTACGTACAGAAGTCAATTAGCGAAATAAAACATAATTCATTTCAATAATTTTCTGATGAAACTTTGCCCTTTTTCGTTGTCCCTGCCCGTTGTGTTGACTACCTGCCTCTTTCTAGCGCGGTGAAGAGAGCGTTTAGTGTCGTCTCATTCTAACGCACGCGAAATTGCCCAACTTCGACTGTTATCTCATTTCTGTACATCTCCAATGCGTTGGTGAGCTATGATGCTCTATTAAGCTGTTTTTTGTTTAATACATTTTATTTAGTTTTGTCTTGAATGAGAAAAACAAAATGCTTTTTAAATTGTTGGTGAAGTGTTATGTCTAGACCCTAGGGGAGCGTGTTATTTCTCTGTGGTCTACACACAAGTTATGTGTTCAAACAAGGTGACACCAATTCGTCAAGTTTTTTCACAAACCAAAAAATGATTTACATGGTTTTATTAAATCAATATAACTTATTTTAGCTCAGGTTAGGCTTATGCGATATTTCTATTAAAATACTGAATTTTAAAACTGTTTGAAACACTAAAGTAACTATATTTTATTCGGTGTCTCTATGTCTTATTATTTATTTTAATTATACAGGATGTAACACAACACTCTAGTGATATTTAAAGGGGTGGTTTAGATTGGACCATTAAACTAAACAATTTTCACTACAGAGATAACGTAGAAAAAAAAAAACAGTTTTCCTACAATATATTCCAGTAGTAAACTACACAAGTTTGTATAAAACAGCAGATTTTTATTTTTTCTCTATTTTGGCTCCATATCGAAAGCTGTTCAGTTTGATGGTCTTAACCACCCCTATAAATATTACTATGTATATTATAAATACCATAATCAGAATATTTGCATTTCAGACTCAGCACTGCCCAAACACTGCGTGATAGGCAATGAGCTCATCGCCACTGTCGTCCCAAAATCAAATTAAAAACCCAAAGTAGAGCAACATCTCCCGTCGCGCAGCCTCACTTCGATTGGCTACGGATCTCCCCTCGTAGCTCGTAGCAACGTGAGCTGTCGTACGGGATACCCGGCACGGAGCGGTCGCCTACGCCGTAGTCCTTGCTACGAGGACCTTGACACGGTTCATACCAGCAGCGAAATAATTCTAGAATTCCATCAATACTTGTGTGTGAATAAATAAACTACGGTGTTGAAGTACATTTTTTTGGATTTTAAGAACTGTTGTTTTGTTTTTTTTTTCAGTGAATTTTGTGTTTATGACTTAAGTGTGACACGTGGAGTTTAAAAGGTAAGTTTTAAAAAAAAACTGTCATATTAATAAAAGATTTGTACAAAGAAAGGAATGCCGCAGTGTTATCTTCATTTTGTAACAGGAAAAAGATGTCTTCGTCCAACGAATTAAGATTTGCTTCTCACTGCACCATTCCTGCACGGAAACCAAATTAAGAATGGTCCTCTGTGAATTATTTTAAATTAAACTATCACTCGGAATTGAAATGTCTGGTTTTAGTTGCTGCAGTAGAAATCTCAAAAATATGTAAGGATCGTACTATGCTTGACTTGATTTTTCATTTATATTAATCTATCAGCTGTTTCACTACAATATGATTGATTCTGTATTCAATAACTCATGCTGATACGAAAAGAAGCACTATCTGTTGCTTGTGACTTCGTCTGCGTTGACTGTAAAATAGAGTCCAGAACAAAACCAAATATATCTATGTGACTAATTTTGTCTAAATCCGTCTAGCCCTTTATGTGTAATTGATTACATTAGCCACAAACATACAAACATCGTCATAAACCTTCACATTTATTATATAAGTAGGATCTCTATCTCTATTATTCTAAAAATGTGACAGAATTGTACATTTAAGATATTTACGAAAAAAGTAAAGATATGATTATTAGGTCTCCCTGATTCCCAATCACAAATTTTTTATTTTTTGTCTGTCTGGTTGTTTGTTTATTTGTTCGCGCATCATGGGAAAAATACTGTACCGATTTCTTTCATAATTTTTAGATTCTCAAGATTATACTTAAAATCTGGGATATCATTTAACTCTCTACGATGACGGGAATCCATGCGGACGAAGTCGCAGGTACATGCTCGTACTTTATTAAAACAGTAATAGAACTTTATACGAGTACATTGAAGATATTTACTCCAAACCACAGATTTTTGGATTTTTTGTCCGTTTATTCGTCCAAAAACGATTGAATCGATTTAGATGAAAGTTTTTGTGTTTAAAGTTTATGATTAGACTTAGAAACTCTTCAGATTTTTTGTCCGTATACGAACGAACGACAGTCCAAAATATTCTGAATGGATTTAGATGAAAGTTTTTGTGTTTATAAGTTTATGACTTAAAAACTATTTCATCTCAGTACGACGGTGGGAGCTGGTGTGGACGAAGTCACAAGTAAAACCTAGTGATAAATATTGTTATGTTGTTTCTGATAGTAGAAATATGTTTATAGCAAAAATAACGTCTTGAGAGAAAACTGGACTGATCATTTAATTGACATGTTATCGATAATGTTTTTTATTTTATTCGATAGTAAAAGAAATAACTGAGCAAACAGATTTTTTTCTCGAGACCTGTATTCTCGGGGTTAAAATAAGAAAAATAAGTCAGATATATTTTTCTGATTTATTATTCTTACAATACAGCGTGATGCCTTTGATCAGCAGTGGACGATGATAAGCTGATGATGATAAACTGTGTTAGAAACATGAGAACTTTATTATATTCACAATTTTTTTTTTTATTATTTATTCAATTACTACCCCCTTGCATGTATCTAGTACCGTATTTCGGTGGTTTGGGAACCTCAAGGATTTTTTTATGAACAAAATCACTTTTCAAATAAAATGGTAGAGCCCAGTGGCCAGCCAAAAAACACCCGACCGATACACGACCGTCTACAAAAAAACTTGCCAAGCGACTCCTTTTATAACGTTAGCAAACCGCCACCATTCAGTTCCAATTATTTCAAATTATTGGATTTCGTACTACACATTGACACAAAAAGACCATAATCCCTTTCTGAGTGGGCAGAAACTTGGATACAACTACCAACACTATTCATAAGCATGCAGTTGTAGGAAGACCAAGACTCGCATTTAGAATATTGAAAGATAGGACTTAGATTTCATTCAAACAAAGGTTTTTTTTAATTACGTGAAACAATACTATGCTAAAACTGTCACCAAGTTGCCTTAGTGCATGCTATTTGACCAACATCGAAATCGCGAAAAAAATCTGTTGTCCCATACATTTGGCACGAGTAGGCTTGCAGTTTTGTATAGAGCAGATGTTATTTTTCCGCCGTTTCGATGGTGGTGCCAAAGAGAAAGTTGTTCAGTTTGACGGTCCTCACATCCTCTTAAAAAAGTGTCAGCATATAAAGAAGCAGCCTATATATGCACTGAGAAAATGCTACGTATACGTAGCCCATCGCAGCTTATACGTAGCCCGTCGCAGCTTACGTACCACGTAGCTTACGACGCGATACTGATTACGCGGTAATGAAGCTTCGTTGTGAAGTAAGAGACAACTTAAATACTGATGCAACACTCGTAATCAGTATCGCTTCGGTAGCTACGTGGTACATAAGCTGTAATGGGCTACGTATACGTATCATTTTTTTCTCAGTGTGTTATTCCGAAAAACTACAACGTTTATTTACCAAAGTCAAAGTCGATATAATTTATTCAATATAGGAGCTTGCAGCACACTTATCAAACGGCAAATCTTTTTTAAAGCTACCACCGCGTCGGAACGTGTTGTCGCTGCAGAGAAGATGCGGCCAGAAACTCTACAACATAACACGACTTAATAACTATTACAATATCAATTCTTAAGCTAAAGTTATGTATACAATAATACATAGTCTATTTAATAAAATAATTGATACTATACAGTAAAGTAAATAAACTATAAGCGAGTGACCTCAGACCCCTAAAACCCTTAAAAAAGTGTCAGCATATAAGGAAGCACCCTAAATATGCACTGACGGCACCCTATATATGCACTGAGAAATCGTAATCAGTATCGCTTCGTTAGCCACGTGGTACGTAAGCTGCAACGGTCTATGTATACGTAGCATTTTTTTCTCAGTGTGTTATTCCGAAAAACTACAATGTTTATTACCCAAAGTCAAAGTCGATATATTTTATTAAATATAGGAGCTTGCAGCACACTTATTAAACGGCAAATCTTTTTTAAAGCTACCACCGCGTCGGAACGTATTGTCGCTGTAGAGAAGATGCGGCCAAAAACTCTACAACATAACACGACTTAATAACTATTACAATATAAATTCTTAAACGAAAGCTATGTATTCAATAAAACATAGTCTATTTAATAAAATAATTGATACTATACAGTAAAGTAAATAAACTATAAGCTAGTGACCTCAGACCCCTAAAACCCTTAAAAAAGTATCAGCATATAAGGAAGCACCCTATATATGCACTGACGGCATCTACACTAATATTATAAAGAGGAAAGATTTGTACCTATTTTTGTATGTTGGTATGTTTGTAATGAATAGGCTCAAAAAGTACTGGGCCGATTTAAAAAATTCTTTCACCAATAGAATGCTACATTCTTCCAATTTGACATAGGCTACATTTCATTTTGAAAAAAATTAGGGATCCTTGGTAAAATTTGAACAATGTAACCGAAGGTGTAGAAAAATGAGCCTTTGTCTACCCCGTGCGAAGCCGGGACGGGCTGCTTGTCTTATATATGCACTGAGTAATCGTAATCAGTAACGCTTCGTTAGCCACGTGGTACGTAAGCTGCAACGGGCTATGTATACGTAGCATTTTTTTCTCAGTGTGTTATTCCGAAAAACTACGACGTTTATTAACCTAATAACTTTTATACTATAAAGGCATAATAAAGAAATGTGTCAGAAAAAAAACATCAGCAAGAATTCGAACCAATACTCCAGTTATAATATTAAATACAAAGAAAATAAGAAAAGAGGTCACACTCATATCTCGAAAGGGAAGGAAAATTGTTTTTCTTACCGCATTTCTTATTTTATACGAACTGTCGTTCGTGCTGACACATCTAAAGGTTCAATAAAGGAAAAAATAACTCCACAAATCAGTTTTATAAGGTTGGAGGTCCCAAGTTTGATCTAACTAATTACTGTCAATTAATTATCTGTATCTCTATTCCGCGAAACATAACTAAGGAGACTAGAAATAAAGCTTATCAAAAGTGTTCAAATAATATTAAGCTTCAAAAATAATACACTACGTACATAATAATACATTTATCATCATCATCAGCCTATAAACGTCCCACGGCAGGGCATATACCTACCCTTATGGAGGGTGTTTGGACGTTTGTCCACCACGCGTGCCCAATGTGGATTGATAGACTTCAAATACTCATCAGAATTTCTTTTTCTGCGTATACTGTAATAATTAGTAAATAGTACCTAATATTGTAATGCCTTGCCTGCCGTGCAGGAGGCGATGGTTCGATCCCCGTCCAGACCGACTCGTACCAATGAGTTTTTCGCGATTTATGTACGATTTGTAACACCACTGGCTTTTCGGTGAAGGAAAACATCGTGAGGAAACCTGCATGCTTCAATTTCGAGGCATGTATTGTACCCACTGTCCATTATGAGTGGCGACGGGCTCACCCCCTGTCACACTGGACAGAGTTTCGGAACTACTGGTGAAACGTGGATGTTCTGAGGTTTCAGAAAATCTCTGACTACCCCCTCGGGGAATATAGTCGTGAGTATATACATATATACATATTGCATTAATTTGTAATAATGCTGTAATAATCCGTAGTAATTATCTGTATGTTTTAATAATAATGTATTGATAATAAGTTCTGACGCGCGGACACAGAATAAATGCGCGTTGGTAGGTAAATAAGAAAGAAAATATGACGTTAAAATGGTATTACCATAAGAATAATGAATACTCTTAGTTATTCTATGGTATTAATTTACTAATTTTAATAACGATTTTTAAGTTTCGACCATGAATAATAACCTAACATAATATATGATAATAGAGTATAATATGATAATATGTAATAATAGTATAAGGTATTTTGTAAATCTCACAGTATTGAAAATGAAGCAAGCTAAGATATACTGAGAATTGGCCTTTGGTTCCTTGGGGAAGTTATTCAGTATCATGAATACAATCATTAAAGTAATGCAACTGTTTACTCTAACACCGTGTATGGTATATCTACAACCTACAAATAGATATATGGTATCCAAACAAATATTGGAGTACACAGACATAATTGATCACCGCTGTGATCCACACAAATCTCTCTTGCCTCTTCAACATCCATAAGCCGCTTTATATACGCTTGTCGGATTCAGCTACATTTTATTTTGCCCTTTTTAAGTAAGCCTATTCAACCTACGTAGCTATACAGGGTGTAAGCGACAGCCTGGCAAATACTGAAACGGTGAATTCAGACTATCAAACTGAACAAATCAGCTGTTTCATAAATTTGAGTTGAGTAAGTAGAGTTATTTTGTATGGAGCAGCCATTTTTTTCTGCGTTTCCTGAGGATGGCTCCATAGTGAAAGTTGTTCAGTTTGATGGTCTGAATTCACCGTTTCAGTATTTGCTAGGATGTCACTCACACCCTGTGTACAGGGTGTTACCTTGAATAGTTGCCATACCTTGATGGATGATTGTACCCATGATACTAAACAACTTTCTCAAAGAAACCTGTAGGGAATTCCCAATTTGTTTTTCCTATTTTCATATCACTTTCAATCAGTTGATTGCATTCCAAAAAAATTTTTGCGAATTTCCTTTATGTTTCTTAGGGAAAGTTGTTCAGTATCATGGGTACAATCAGCCCCCAAGGTAACTATGCAAGGTAACACCCTGTATGTATTCTAGAGCGTTGAACTATTCCACTCACACTAGCGTTGTAAATGTTATACGTCAATCTACTCTCACTCATCCTTTAGACATGACCAAGCCACTTCATCATTCAAAGAGAGTAAATGAATATTTGAGTACGTTCAGGTATGCTGAAGTGAGCATGAGCATTTGCTGTGCTGCAGGTAGACTGAACGATTTTAAAGATGAAATAAATTGAAATTATAATGCAACTACTCTTTTTAAAATTAAGTGTCAATTTGTTGAAAAAAAAATAATCCAAATTTGACGGGGGTAGGGTCCCCCCGCAAGCAAAGCCCCGTTTGGCAGGCTGCGGGTTCAAGACCCGTCCGAGATTTATCAATCTTTCATTTGATTTCAAAATTGTATTAATAATCCTTTTTTTTGTGTCATCATGAGCCATATCGTTTGGAATACTCAAAACTAAGGCAATTTTTTTGAAATTAAGATCTAAAGTATAATTTTATTTTTTAATTTACAATTAATGGACTCACGTTAGCACTGCATTTCCGCCAATGTCACGTAGTTTGTGGGAGTATCTATCCCAATCTCAGGGATTGTTTTTGATCAAGAACAAGAAGAGATTGAGGATTGTGGAGCCTCGTGGCAGGCAAAAATGCGACGCGCGAATACCACGCAAGACAAGTGCTCGTATCAGAACCTGCAACGTGACTCCTAAAGTATAATATTATAGTTAAGTTATGTTAGGATTGTGTGAAGGAATAGGAAAACGGATGAACTGGATCGTTTCCTTGTAGGACTATGGAACCCTAGAAACAAAAACGAAGTGCATAAATACATACATAAGCTCACGACTATAATTGCTTTCATGTTAGTCAGAATCATTTAAAGTATACCGCTGTAGCCAGGCTCACATTTTTCCATCTTTTCACAAATTATTCTTTTCACTTTTGACAGATAGTTGGTTTTACGGAATTAAGTTTCCGGTGAAAAAGGCCTTAAAGCAAATGTTCTACCAGTTCAAATGACTGTCGGGCCCAGTCTTTGTGTAATCAAGCACTCTTTTCATTCCGGTGTAAAAAGCCTGAAAGAAAAAAGAAGCGTTTAAAAATTTAAGGACTATAAAAGATTCCGTGCTCATAGTTGGCAGTTTACGGCGCCTGCTTCCGAGTTGGAAGAAGTTACGTGTTATTTTTGTTTTAGTTTTTACGGCATCTTGTATCTTAAGAAGTTTGGAAGAAGTTAGATGGGATAGTAAATTGATTATTTTGAGATACATCCGGCCTTATTCTCACGTCTTTGACAACAACTTTACAGTGTTAGTATTCTGTGGTATAATGTCTTTTCTAAAAGTGATGAGACTCAATACTTAATTATTTTCTAGGAGAATTTAAAATTATAGAGAAAAAGAAACATATAGGTTTCGATTTTTTAAGTGTCATGATTGGATAGGTTAATTCAAATTCAAATAATTTATTTCAGACAAGATGTCCATATAGTGTTAGTATACATTTATCTTAAAACTAGTGTTAGAAACACAAAAAGGAAAATTTATTTAATAGGTAATAGCTTTAATTTCGTTCAAATATCAAAGATATTCATGAAAATACTATTGTGATTTACATTTTCACCCTACAGTACTCTGTAAAATTCGTAGTAATTATCTTAAAGATCTCAATTCGTTCACATTTGCTGTTCGTGCGATTCTAGATTTGTATATACAACGTGTTAATGAATAAGCGCAAAACCTCATACACCCCAACTGATTTATAACAAAATAATTAAATTGAAAAATAATTTCATTACTTTGATGGTTACAATTTAAAGTTATTCGCATTTTAAGTTTTGAGGCAAAAATGATTTATTATCATTTCAGCAATGAATGAAAGCGCTAACGTGCTCGTGGATACATTTTGAGAATCTTGTTTTGGTAGTAAGTAGGGTGAGTGTGCCCTTACGGTCGGTTGACATCGAGTTTAGTAAATTTTAAATTTTACAAACAAATTATTTAATATTTTGAAAAAATTACCTATGCTGAAAACATGATAATTCGATTCTGCTCTCGATTCTAAACCAACTACTTTCTCGTTTTGCGTTAATTCATTAACACGTTGTATAACAATGTGTTCATAATTCTCATTTATATCAGGTTTTTGTTGTTTAAAATCTACCAGTATACGCGAAATGAGTTAAAGTGAATCTTAGTGCTAAATTCAACAGACTTGAAATTATAAGACTGAATGTGAACGGATGAAAAAAGGAATTATTTGGGTCTGTATTTAATGTTTAAAATTAATTGTTCATTCACAATTTCTAATAAAATCATCATCAAGGAGGGTGTATATGGGCGTTATTCGGTTATGGGTAGACTTCACATACGCATCGGAATTTCTTCTAAAGAATAACGAAAAATTCTAATGAATATCAGTTTATCAATCGAATTGTATTTCTTATTGTGGCTACATTAATGACAGCTTATCGAATACAAAATAAGGACCAAAATCATTTAACAACAAGAAACAAACGATTGGGCTCTTAAACATTCACCTTACACACCGAGACCCAAACCACTATATCAAAAATAACAAAACTTAACCCTCAGGCCGCGAGAAAGACGTTCTAACCCAACACGTAAAAAATTCAAAAGCAACCATGAATATAAACTTCCACGCTGGTCTATAAAACTGGGCGTATTTGGGTCGAAGTGGTTTTGGGTTGGTACGTGGGAGGAGAGGTAGCGGGCAAGCAATAAACTATCCGAAGTGAGTAGGGTGAATCCAGATTGCAGCACCTGCGTACAGCGGTGTTGAGTTGAGGAGTTAGAGAGGGTAGCGCAGCGTCACGCCGCTGAGGCTGTCATTATGTTGCTTCAATTAAAATTATATCTGGTTAAGTAAGTGATTGATGATCAAATTATTCGTATCAGAGGAGATAAAGATCACTTTTTCTTTAGTTTGGACGAACCTTGCGTCTGAATTTCTGATTTCTTTCTTTTGAGCTACACGGCCTACATATTTTCGTTTAATAATTCCTGGACCCTAAAGTTGTCTGGAAGAAATCGCTTTTCAGTGATAAGACCGCCTTAATTGTACCTAATTGTAATTCTTTGTCTTTGTTCAAATGTATGTTCTGGTTTGGTGTGCGAAAAAGTATAATTGAATTGAATTTAGGCATAGGCATGGCATATGCTCCCGAGAGGGTAGTCAGAGATATTCTGAAACCTCAGAACATCCACGTTTCACTAGTACCGAAACTCGAACCGTACCGAATTGAATTTAGTTAGAAGAAATCGCTGCCGCTTATAAAATAATACCCACCGCACTAAGTCTCCTGAGACCAAAAGAACCACGTGCTCGTAAGATTTTGAAAATCACCTTTGGTGCGACTGAAGGGTTAGTTTTAGTTATCACGCGATTATCGTCTTTATCAACTTTTGTACACACGGTCACAGATGAACCTACCCATAGTTGAACCACAGTATTACTATTGTTATACTGTGGTTGAACTCTATGTTCATGGACATAGAGTTCAAATACGGTTGGGTCCTTACTTTAAACAAGTAAGCATTTGCTCACGACTACATTCCTCGAGGGGGTATTCAGAGATATTCTGAAACATCAGAACATTTTTTTTTTACCAGTAGTACCAAAACTCTGTCCAGTGAGACGGGGAGTGAGCCCGTCGCCACTTGTAATGGACAGTGGGTACAATACATTGCCTCGAAATTGAGGCGGGCAGAATTGAGGCAGGGAGGTTTCCTCGCGATGTTTTTCTTCACCGAAAAGCCAGTGGTGTTACAAATCCGTCGCCTCCTGCACGGCAGGCAAGGTTACTCGCCACTGGACCACCACAGTTTTTAGTAGTAGTACTTCATTTTCTTTGGATAGCCGTGTCGTTCTATTAATGGAAATTATACTAGGTAAACACTTACAAATTATACTACTTTGTAACTCATTTCCGAATTTTCATTTTCAATAATTATCTTTTTTAGATGGGAGCAAACCTGATATCGCAAAAACAAAATCTACTGTTCCATAATAAAGTAAATAATAGTATTTATTGGCTTACACAAAGAAAGATATTTCAAGATATTAAGCTAGTGGACTCAAATGTATGAAATAGCAGATTTTTTTACGATTTCAAGTTTGCTCCAAGGATATCAGTTTGATGGTCTGAACCACTTCTGAAAATGTGGTAAGTGTTTACAAAATCCCGCAGTATAAGAAACTACTCAAATGATCGTAACTCACTTAAAAAATCTATGATAATAATATTATGAAGCACTAGAGTTAACCCGCGACTTTTTCCGCACAAATTATATAACAGATTTTAAGTGAGATCATAAGCTATCAAACAAACACACAAACGGACAGACAAACGTTCAAAAAAGTTTGATTTGGAGTCAGGGTCACCTAAATACCATATCGTCATCTTTTTTTGTAAATATCTTCAATGTACAGACACACTTCCGTTACAGTTTTATAATAACCTGACCGCTTTCCACACAAAGCTGCTTTTATCACAAGTATTATTATTAACAGCTATTCATGGCTACTGAACTCAGAGCTGTCAAAATGGGATATAATTGGCCTCAGAGGAAGGATCTCCATAGAGTCCGCATACATTTACGATTGTAGTTAGTCTCTTTTGTCTTACGACGTACCTTTAATAGTAGAAGGAGATGGAACTATAGATATTTGTTTATGCGGCTGTCCACTTTTTTTTGAGCTAGTGTGTGTAAAAAGTGACCGTAAACATAAGGCCATATGTCACTTGGTGCCTTTTGTCCATACTACTTGACACCACACACTCAAACCTAAACGTCAAAAAAAGTGGACACTTTACAATTGGTATGGCTCACTCTATTAGGTATAATCTCTTTGTAATTGGCAAACAACAGTGGCCAGAAAACTTCTTTTTATCAAGTTCTTGCTCCAGCTAAACACATTTCTCTCAGATCCGAACACTATTAGAAACAAAACACGTACGTACGCCAAACAAAAAAATAAACAAAAACTCTACATAGGACCACACAAAACGGTACTCGGGGCAAACAATGCCACTTAATTAATTTTCTTTTGGGAGCATAAAGGAGCGGAAAGAATGGTACAACAAAAACAGAAGAAAAGCGGATTTAAACAGCTGCTTATTTTCTAATCTCGTACAAAGAAATCTGACTGTAGTATCTTAAATATCGTAATATTTCTACATTATTAGAGGTATCTAATTATCTTCTTATCTATTTTTCGTCTCCCTTTGTATATTTTTATTATCTTTTGTTATAAAATAAAGTAAGTTAGTACGTTATAGCCTGTAGAATCCCACTGCAGGGTAAAGGCCTCTCGAATAAGGGTGAGAGGGAGTGGGCCATACTCCACCACTTGGGCCCAGTGGGTGTTGGTGGAGACAAGTTAGTGGTCAACTTGCTGTCAGAGAATTTTCAAGCCGCCTAAATAGACCTCTAACCTGGCTTAACGATTAGTTACAACGCCATCTGACGGAAATATCAGAGACCAACTGCTTAACGTGCCTTCCGAAGCACGGAATTGCTCGAGATGCATTGCATTGCATTGCATATGCTCACGACTATATTCCCCGAAGGGGTAGTCAGAGATATTCTGAAACCTCAGAACATCCACTTATCACCAGTAGTACCGAAACTCTGTCCAGTGCTCGAGATGAAATAAAGTATAATTGATTTATTGAAGTGAGCTGAGTTAGCGGGTTATAACATGTAGGATCCCACTGCTGGGTAAAGGCCTCCTCTCATGAATAATGGTAAGAGGGAGTGGGCCATACTTCACCTCGCGGGCCCAGTACGGATTGGTGGAGGGAGGCAGGTTAGTGGTAAACTTGTTGTCAAATAATTTTCAAGCCTCCCTAATATACTTCCGACCTGGCTTAACAAACAGTTACACTGCCGATTGATTGAAGTATGTCCCGGGTAAAATCAACCGGTTTATCTTCAAGATAAGGCCTCTTAAGCTAGTTCCACCCTTATGGCTTATAATTCCTTAACATCTGGGGAGACTGAGTTTGTATCTATACTAACAAAACATATCGTAGTCTCAATAAATCTATTGTTAGGCAATTGTCTCCAAAATTTCATTTACCCCTGTCCATACAATGAAACATTTTATTAGTCAGTTTTATAAGTATTTTGCGTGCCATAGTTTTTCCCTACCGTCTAATCAAAATATTTTATTTAAATTTCCTCTTTACGTTGTAAAATCAGCCAAATGACTGTTGGACCACGCATAGTGTAAAGTTCTACAGTCATAACTCGAAAAGTTTTCGTTGAGAATTCCAACATGGGTGATTACAAGAGGTCAACAAGTTTTGAAATTACAAGGGCGATACACATTGTTAAGTACTTCAGCGAGATATAATTCGCAAATGGTACGACTGATATAAAAATTTACCATCTACTCTTTTGCATCAGCTTATTAAAAGCATTTGGGAGCCACTTGATGGAATCGATCTGATATCGAACCCCGAACCGATCCACTAAAACAATAAAATTGTAAATAAGTATTCTGTAATACGTTATCTAGAAGTTTAACTTCTCAATTTCACTACCAATTTTCTTTTATAGCACACCGTCGTCAGTAGTTTACCATTTCGCATAGAAAACAAATCAAAGTTTTAAATCTCGATGGCTTCTCGAAGGAAATGTTAAAAGTTACGCTTGGATCCAACACTATACTTTGAAGTGGAACTACGGGTGCTTTTGAATTGTTACTCTAGAGTGATTTACTTCGGTTCCACTGCACAAGTTTTGTAACAATAAATCTGAGACATTAGTCTATTAAGACGGCGCTAGATTGCTTTCTCGAAGTATATTCAAGGGATTTCTATTCTTAAGAGTTTGAGAGATGGTTGAAAATCTAACTTTGCCGGCTAAGTTTCAAATTGTAAGATTAATAAAAGTTTTCACTTAACTTAGTCTTTTCCGATATTGCTAGTGCTTAAGAGCCCGTCTAATAATAGCTTGAAATGAATTAAGTTATTGCACGTAAAATTGTACTGTAGAGCAATTGTTACCGTTTAATGCCCATAGACACGTTAAGCCATGTTAGATGCTTCATTGACAGGTTCAAAATGCTTCATAGGATACCTAAAGGCTTTCTTTCATCCATTATAGTAAGGTATACGAAGGTTTATGTCCAGACCAGACATATTATGGCCCCTTCACAAATATGGAGTTTACAAGGAGTGGTTACATAAGTAACAAGCAGGGTTGCCTGATTTAATTTCGGAAATACCCCCAGATCAAGAATTCTTTTTCCAAAAAACGATTCGAAAATTCCCCCAATAACTTTTAGTAGAAATAAAATACACACACACAGAAAAAAACAGTCGATTCTACAGATAACACCCACAACAGAAAGTTTTGTTTTGCAAGAAAATGACATGGGTCCTTGGAAGTCCTTTTCAAGATAAGTTCGGGGCTCATACTACTCTGGCTCAGGCTAAAATGCATATGTGCATTAATTGTTTCTATTTAAATGAAAATCCACGATAACTGTATAAATAAAAGTCATTTATTTATGTCACAAAAATAGAATAATCATAAAAATATAGTGGTCAGCACAAGCGTCGTCAATAACACAGATACACAAACAGATATAAATCAGCAACAAGTTTCGTCATAACAATGAAATACATGCTCAGTCAAATAACCCGCCCCTTGTCGATCCTGGCGCAAAGGAGCCCATACTGCTAGCAGCGTTGCCACGCTGAATAGCTACGGCTAGCCTCTGCACCAGAAACGACCCGGAACGGGGGTCACAATTTCGACTCAACTGTACAATATAACTGTGTGTTTCAACTGTATAATATTATAGTAATTAAAGAAATTGAAGTCACAAACACTATCAGTTCAACCTAGCCAAAGAGGTTCCGTAACGACCAAACAATACTTCAGTGATCATATTTGATGATAGCGGTTGCGTTTTGCTACCGATTTTTAGATGATTTGCCCACTGTACTAGGAATTTCTACTTTCGAATCCGGACTTCTAGAAATGTGTTTTTTTTATGATAGCTGACCAGTAGACCTACCACGAGATTTCACTGTACGTTGCTACTGTAGATACGTCACCAATTCGTATGGCAGAAATTAGTTCTCAACGTAACCAATATTAGCGTTGTACGAAATTAAATACAAAATTGGCGACGCAACTACAGTGGTAACGTACAGTGAAAACTCATGGTAGGCCACTGAACGGCTTTTTCTTATAAATGACTGGGTCCAAATTCGCCATGATTCTTTATTCATATTCATAACTAATTTAAGATTATATAACGAACAAAATCTTTAAAAATCAGGGCTTGAATTGGTACCTAGGGAAACCATAACACAACTGGGTCTAACGTTTCCTTCCCCATTTTATTGTTCTCTCTCCCTGGTGTATTTTAGATACTATTTTACACCACTTATAAATTGAATATCTCCCCTCAAGATTTCTGTTTTATCTGAAGTAGCCCGCTCCGTGGAGACTTACTTTCCCGCTAAAGCATCTCGTGGATAATTCTTGCGGCTGTTAGTAACCGCTGCCATTCTTGATTTGGTTGCTAATATTTTAAGTTTGAGTTAGAGAGGTAGTTCATTATTTTATTTAGTGCAAAACTTGAGTTCTCTTTTCTAAATATTATAGTTATTGAGGCCTACCCTCAAAGAGTGTGAATGTATCTAGCACGTGTGCCCAATGCGGATTGGCAGACTTCACATACGCACCAGAATTTATTCTTCAACGTATGCAGGTTTTCTTGCGATGTTTTCTTTCACCGTTTAAGAGCAGTCCATAATTCCTAATCACACAATTAAATTAGAAAAACTAATTGGTACGTATGGCATGTCGTCCGTGCGGATTCGAACTTGGACCTCAAGATTGAGTTTCCATACCTCTCCGCAATGCTCCACCGACGCTATAGTGTGCTATATCAAATCAAATTAAAGATTAAACAATTTTGTTTTGGCCACGGGACTCGAACCCGCAATCTGCTTTTCTTCCGTCACTTTCGTCGATACTTTCAAAATATATCAATTTCTTGAGTCCTTGGTGACATTACGTGACGTTTTTGAGTCCTATTTATTGTTTATGTTACTACATAGTTAACGTAGTTAATAAAAAATATAATTATGAGCCGCGAACGAGCCGAAGGAGGCGAAAGAATCGAATTTTAGAATTCTTTGTATGAAATTCTATGACAGCTCGCACTTCGCACACTTATCCGCGGCGAATCGGACGAATCGTCAGAAGAATTAAACGTAAATTCGTTTCGTTCGCCTCCTTCGGCTCCTTCGCCGCGGATAGATATGCGTCCACCCTTACAAGCAATTATTGAATACTCGCTGTTGCTCGTGACTTCGTCTGCGTTGACCTTAAAAAAGTTTCCTATCATTTAATCCAGAACATATTCTATCTGTGTATCAAATTCTTTCATTGAGTCACAAACATCGTCACCTATTAGTAAGATGGTGCACTAGTCAAGTTCTCATGCCACTTTGAAAGTAAAGTACGTTTGTTCATTCAGTGTACTGAATGTCAAGATAAATGTAAAATTATTTTGAAAATAGTGTTCTTTGACACGTTTTTAACAAAGTAAATTACGATATGAGTGAAGAGCGAACTTTATGAAAGATGAGGGATTCAAATTCAAAATTGTAAAAGTTTGGATTACACTGCAACAATGTCAAAACCATCTGACGAATTGTTACTGCTTCTATATTTTACAATGTTTCTAGAATAGTTGTACCGTAAATTACATTTAAAAATTTCAAGGTACCACTGAGTTTCACCAGTAGTCGTTTTTTTACAGTAGGTGGTGATGTATGATGTGCAGAAAACACCTTATAACATAATTGTTGCGTGTAAAATTTTCAACTCGCGAAACTTTTAATCAACGGTCCGATGAAAAACAATTCTAGTCAAACTGTACAAATTCAGTTCGTTCAAAACCATGGCCGTCGTACAAAAGTTAATACAATTCGGCAGATATAACAGTAAAACCAATTCTATATTGCAGTTGTTAAAGTAGCTATAGTATCAATTCAAACTTTATGCCGTTGTGATACGGCAAAGTACTCATTGTTACAGCGGGAAGTTAGTTAATTGTAACATGTCAAATGTTTGTACAATGTTGCTTTATGAAACTACTCGCTGCTGGCAGCGAAAGTTTTAGCTGGGACGACGGGAAAAGGAGCGCTGCATTTAGTTTCATTTTTTTTGCACTTAAGATTTTAGTTAAATGGAAAATATTATGTTTTCTTCTTCACCATAGCAGAAAACCTATAAATAACTCTAAATATTCTGCAAAAGATGCGCCGTTATTGTTAAATATATGAGGTGCTCATGCTGACGGGTTTTTAAGGGTACCCTTATGGTGTGACTATCGTCAGACCAAACAACTTTCTCCCAATCCAATAAAATTTTGTTTTTATTCTCTGACCGGACTTGAGCTCGCTACCTGTCAAACCGTGGCTGTGCAATTAGGCTACCAAGCCATCACTAATGTTATAAATGTCAAAGTTTGGATGTTTATCACTCAATCACGCAAAAACGACTGAAAGGATTTGGATTTAAATTAGCACGCAGAAAAAATATGTTCTGTATTAACACAGGATACATATTAGGTTCACGCAGACGGAGTCGCGGACAACCGCTAGTGGACAATAAGTATAATAAAAAGAGGCAACACTAGGCTTTATCCTGTTTCAGTTCATCAGTACAATAGTATAATGCGACAAAGTTTAGTGAACTCAAGCATCTCGTGTCACGAATACGGAACAAAGTGCTAGCAAAACAATTAAGTTAATCCTTCCTTTGTTTTATATTATTTTGGACCGTAATAGCTAGGGTATTAGGTTCGTTTTGTTTTTGGGATTATCTCGTGTGTTTCCGGATGAACATCTGTACGGATGCGGATGAAATTGAGGTCAACCAAATTAGAACATAAGTTTGGGTACAAAAATTGCTTCTTACAGAGAATGATATCTAAACCTGTGCCTAAAATAAAAAAAGTAACCGTGAGAGGTTAGAATGAACCCCCGTTTCTGCACGTGGCGTAGGTGTCTTAAGGCGATGCATCCACTGCAGTGTTTGTTGGGCGAAGTGGTAACCACCTACAGGGTTTTAGGGACAGCCCTCCGCAGACTGTAACGGTGAACTTAGACCATCAAACTGAACAACTTTCACTATGGAGCCTAACACAGGAAACGCAAAAAATTCAGTTGTTTCATAGAAAACTGATGTACCCACCCGACTCAAAGGCTCTCGACTATATTCCCCGAGGGGGTAGTCAGAGATATTCTGAAAGCACAGAACATCCACGTTTCACTAATACTGAAACTCTGTCCAGTGTGATGGGGAGTGAGCCCGTCGCCACTTGTAATGGACAGTGGGTACGTTACATTGCCTCGAGATTAAAGCATGCAGGTTTCCTTCACCGAAAAGCCAGTAGGGTTACAAATCGTACATAAATTCCGAAAAACTCATTGCCTACGAGTCGGTTTGGACGGGGATCGAACAATCGCCTCCTGCACGGTAGGCAAGGTTATTCGCCACTGGCCCACCACGGCTTTTTAGATTAATATAAAATGAATAACATTAATATACATTTAAATTAAAGCATAAGCATATGCTATCCACAATAGAATAACCAAAGAATATCCACGTTTCACTAGTACCGAAAATCTGTTCAGTGTGACGGGGAGTGAGCCCGTCGCCACTAAATAAAAAATAATAATGAATAAAGATACCTAGTAAATTTAAATTAATCTTTGATAAATCTCTCCACCACAAAATAGCACGTCAAACTCGGTAGCCCATCGACTCTCCTCAAAATGATCGACAATATATACTTATATGTGATGTGAATAGACTCAATAAACTATATAAGATAATACGTATAAATTCTTACTAAAGAAATCTGGGCTTAATAATTTTCTACTCTAGACGGTTTTATTCGATTTCCATCTAGAAAGTTTTTGCAACCTTTTTGTTTTTGCTCGAGAATATTACGAACCCATTTTTTTCCTTTTATTATTTCTTAGAGCATCTGTATCCTCCGACTGTTTATAATGGATAATATAGAAAAATATACAACAAAGTTTGTGTTATACCTACGCAATTAGTTTTTGTATTTTTCAACTACTAGTGTTTTGTGGTACAAGAAATGATCGTTTTCGAACGATGAAGCTGCATTTAATGGTTCCTCATATCGTGAAGAAACCTGCTTACCCCGAAGGAATAGTTCTGATGCGTATGTATCTAATAAACCGCATTGGGCACGCATTGCAGTACGACGTGTACAGAGTGTCAGTGTAGACAGTCGCATTACTTTAAAGGGTGATTGTACGGCCGAACCAGAAGATGAGCTTTATACAAACGTGACGCTGCACCGGACACCGCCGCTAGACTCGCATGTACGCCATTTTGATCCATAAAGCAATGGATTACAACTTTTTTTGCGAGGATAGCGCCGTTGTGCGCGCTCGTATATATTCATATGCTCATGATATTGAACAACGGAGGACTTGTCATACTAAATTCCATCAGCTAAAAGTAAGTTTGTATATAAAGATGTTTTTTTTCGAATATCCCTTGCGTTATTTGGTTGCTCAGTATCATGAGAGGACAGTCAGCTTCAGAGAAACATGACCCTTCTATCTTAATCTTTATAAGCACTAGGGTGTTCGATTTGTCTGATGCTGACCTTACAATCACCCTTTAAAGTAATACTACACTTACACCCTGTAGTTATAGGCTGTTGATGATGATGATAATTTTAATTCAATTTATCATCATGACAAAGATGACATTGCATAATTAGAAAGCGTTAAAAATGTATCACCATTTTCACAGTACCACAGTAAATTGCGCAAAAATTGGTGTAGAATCATGCAAATTGTGTATAGGCACTAATTTGATTTTCCTATAAATTTCGGACTAAGCTCGGTCGAGATTTAGTTTACCGTGTTTTTGTGTGTATAGAATCTGTTTTCCACAAATAGTGAATTATTTGATTCTACGAGTAGGATGTTTAACTGCAAAATTTTTCGAGAATATTGTTCATTTTAGTTTCACCAAATGAATGTTTGAAATTGTTTTATGAAATGAAGCGGCCCTCAAGATCAAGCTCGCGTCGTTTGGGGACCACCGGAAATCTTATAAGTACATTACTTGTACTCTCTTGAATAATATTGTATAGAGTAAATCTAAAACCTATAGTAAATTCTTATTTTATTTTATTTTCATGTTAGTCAGGGGTTTCCCGGGCTTTATACTCCAACATACTGACTAAATTTGTCGTGCGAAATAAATAATAATATTTTGTACTTAAGTAATGGGTCGTTGTAACTGAATGTACTATTATCGTTACATGAAGAGTAGAATCAAGTAATCCAGTCTTTTTGTTCAATCTGCTATTTCGATTGGGACTAGATAATCCATGTGATAATTTTCTGCCCAAAATAATACATAAATCTTTAAATCAGGGATGGGATATATATTCAAAACCACAACAGTCCACTTCTCATGTCTTAGACCTTTGTCATCTCCAAACGTCTCGTGAACAAAGGCACTAGATAACAAACAATTACTTCGCTTGCGGCATCCCTAATCTGGGTCTTCATTTGTGGCGTTATTGCCCGTGTTTGTGCAACCGTCGAATTTGGCTGGATCACAGGGTTCGCGTTTGTCTTTTGTTTCCTGCCTGGATTAGTAGGAACGAACAAATTGCCAGTTTTGTGCTCTAGTGGACTGGTGCTGCAATTTTTTGAGGTATTGGATGTTGGTTTGTGAAATGTATGTAGGGAAAGGGAACATAGGTAGCGTCTTCACTGGTTTATACCAGACTTGCAACTTGACAGACGAGTTGACAAATACGTTCGAAGCTTAACCTTAAAGAGTTACTTACATCACTATGTATAACAGTTTGCTTTAGGAATACATAGTTTTAGTTTAGTGAAGGCAGCACAATAGGTTTAATCAGATGACATTTTGATTACGACACTATTTTAAACATATTTTGCAAGCTTTTTCAACAGATTACACTACTTATTTCTATCGTTTAAATACTTTAAAAATATATAAAACTTAGAAAATTATTTACTTACGTACCTATAAGGACCCTATAGGGTCCTTCATAATATGCTAACGGTTTTTCACTGGGATAGTCAGACTATCAAACTGAACAACTTTCTCTATGCGACCAACAACAAAACCGCGAGATAAAATCATGTGTCTCATACATTTGGGTTGAGTAAAATTGCAGTTATGTATGGAACAGCAGTTTTTTTTGCGATTTTGACTTTGGTCCCATAGAGAAAGTTGTTTTAGGTTTTTTTCCCACTTAAAACTGTTTACATATTAAAAAGGACTCTGTAATTCTGTATGTACTCTGAAACAATATCCGATTTATGTTGTGGAAGCATTATAAAAAGGATAAAATTTACCATAAAATAAAAAATCTCATTGTTCTTTCCTTTACTAAATAAATTTCACTTTTATCTTAAAAAAATGCTTTAGAATTCTTTTCAAAGAGAATCTTGATTTGGCTTGTGATTTTCTTTGTGCAAATATTTCATTTGCAAAGTTTTTTTAGCTTTTAATCATTTGAGGTTTAATTTATAATATCTAGGCACTTAACTTTACATGAAACTGAGAATTAATTACCTTTTAAACGTGTCTAAGTAAGTACTTATTGAACTTAGATAATTGCCTCAAACTTCAAAGACTATTGAGATACAAAGGTAATTTACAGGTGGTGAAAAGTGTTTTAGATAGAGCTATGTGATCTGCCCATGTGCATGCAATATGCCTCTGTTTTAGCGTTTGTTGAATTTAATCATTATCATTAACGACCAAAGGCAGGTTAGTGGAAGGTAAATGCCCTTAACTTTAGAAGTGAAAATAGTGGTTGTTGTGTTAGGGCACCACTAGACGGGTCGGTAGCTCGGATTATTCCGATTCCCTACGTGTCTGTCCCCTCAAGTTTAATCTGTGCCCAAATATTTTCTTTGGGTACAGATAGGAGTTTCTAAGTTGAACTGTGCCAAAAGTTCTCTATTTTCCCGTGATGGGGAAGGATCTTCGGTTTTTAGGGGCTGCCACTACACTTTTTAATTATTGTATCATTAGGGAATCTAGGAATATACTTTCGTCGGTTATATTTCAAACGACGGCCCGATAGCACATACTGAACCTGGCTGCTGTGCCGAGGGTCCCGGGATCGAATCCCGTTAGTGACAAATATTTGCATGATGAAGATGAATTGTAATGCATTGTATTCATATATCGTTGTCTAGTCATCATAATACAAGTCCAGGCTAGATTCTGTTACTTTAAATGTGACTAGATAATTTGTGTGACAATGTCCCACATATTTATTTATTTACCATTAGGATTTCATTCAAAAAATCTTCTGGATATTATAGGCCCACCACACATTCTCATCTCACCGCTGTAACTCCTGTAAACAATTATCAGGATCAACAGCGGTGACTAGTAACAACACTATACAATGAAGTCCAGCGAGCCCCGGGGAGGAATTTAATCTGTCTTGGAACCCGCAATAAAAATCAAAGAAGATAGGAGGAGTAGGAAAAATTAATATCCGAATTCCCTCCATTACAAACGGGAGACAGCAGTAAAAAAAGCATGGCTATTTACTAAGTCAACTCCAGAGATAATTTATGGCAGAGTTGAAGACACTAACGCAAAAGCACGAATGGATATTATAGCCTTGACTTACGTCAATTTACATTTCAGTATGCTCTATCTTCGTACATGTCTTCTTTATTACACATATCACTGTAAACCTATATACAATACACGTAGTGGAAATAAAACAGCATAATAAGCGAGTCAAAAAACATGCACAAAATACGGCTATGCCTATGCATTTCAAATCCAACGCTGAAAAAACATAAAAGAGAAGTTTTCTTTTCAAACGTTCTTTTACCGAATAATCACTCGTATAATCTTTACGTGCGAATACTCCAGACCTTATTATTTCAGGATAACTGAAAACGATAAATCTGTTTTGTACTTTTAAGCCTCCAACCCTGCTTCCTTTGTACATGTTTTCATGTTCGGGTTCCGTACCACCTGTCGCAGACTAATTGGATTCTTTACATGAAAATTTTGTCCCTTTGGGGTCCCACAAAAACCGAAAAAACCTGACCTCTCCAACTCTCCTCTCGCAAAGAAATAAACGGCGAAATTTGGAAGATCTAATGGTCTTCGGAGGTCTGGTTATGTTGGTGGAAATTACCCTAGCTGACCCTTCCGCTTGCCTTGATTAACGGTTCTAGCCTTTGTGTAAAACATACCTTTTAACATGAATTAATGCGTTTTGTTTGGATGGTAAATATGAAAGCATAATGAATGAAATAATAGCATTAAAATCATCTGTATTAACCATTATATACTCAAACATTACATAAAACAAAAACAAGTATGTTTCTTATTTCCTTCGTAAATCATAAATTCTTTATTGTGATACACAGGTTAATGGGTTGACATGGTGTTTTATATAATGTTCACTGTAATCCGCCAAAAGGCATACAATAGGTAGGTACATATACATGAATTGCATTACATTAATTAATTCAATACAACAGTCTTTATCTCGTATCAAGTTGCTTTACTATTATCATTATGAAAATGGTGTGCTCACGTGCTCGCTTTGTGCGAGTATCCTTACAAAGAAGATTGGCTATATAAGCCACTTGAGAGCTCATCAAAACAAAAAGCGGTACGGAATTAAGCATGTACGGATTGAACTATCATCGCCTCCTGCAAGGCAGGTGTGGTTACTCGCGACTAGATAACCACGACTGTTTTCATAATCACAAACCATTTCTGTATGAAAAAATTTTATCAAAAACCGCAAAAAGCCGTGGTGGTCCAGTGGCGAGTAACCTTGCCTGCCGTGCAGGAGGCGATGGTTCGATCCCCGTCCAGGCCGACTCGTACCAATGAGTTTTTCGGAATTTAGGTACGATTTGTAACACCACTGGCTTTTCGGTGAAGGAAAACATCGTGAGGAAACCTGCATGCTTCAATTTCGAGGCATGTATTGTAGCCACTGTCCATTAAAAGTGGCGACGGGCTCATTACCCATCACACTGGACTGAGATTCGGTACTACGAGTGAAACGTGGATGTTCTGCGTTTTCAGAATATCTCTGACTACCCCCTCGGGGAATACAGTCGTGAGCATATGCTATGCTATAAATTATTAACTAGCAAAAGAACATTCCTTTTCACAACAAATATACATCTCCATTTTATATAAATCACAAACTGAAAAAATCTTCTAAGGTCACTTCTCATTCTATATTCCGAATCCGTTCGCTATTTTCCTCCGCGACGAATTCTTAAATCGTTCAGTTCAATGCCTCAGTTGAATCGTTTTTGCTATCATTAGCTTCCCAGTCGCCTTTGTACAACGAGAAAGAAAATTGTTTCTTTGCTTTGTTTGCTAATCCGCGAGTTTCAAGTTTTATGCAGGTTCGGGGAAGTTTTGTTCTAAGACTATTTACTTTTATCTAATTCTAGGTTTTTTGTTGTTGTTTTGGAAATGACTAATACAGCGTTGCTCAGGGAGCAGTTACTGCTTTTTACTGCGGACTATTGGAGGGACCACGAAGGGTCTACCGAGCCAAATGAATGAACTTAAGCAACCGACCTAGGGACACCGAGACGGATACGGACCTCGGCATAGGACGTTGCTGGGGCTACGCAGCGGATTGGGTAGCTGGGATCGATGAGAAATTCTAGGGTAAGGATGAAACGACTCGATGCCTTCCTTGTTTACCTAAGTTTGCATTAGGGAGGAATGAAAGTGTAAAAAGAAGGCATTTTGTCCAGTATTGGGATGTGGAAACGTCACCGTCAGGAAAGACAGGATCAGAAGGCATTTTGTGAGACGTTTTATTATTTGTTAGAAAGGGCTGTAAGTAGTTTTGCTTGTTCATATTTTTATCAAGTTTATATTAGCTTCACCTGTAGGTGTAACTATAACAAAGTAAGTAAAAATCGATGTAGTCAATTTTAACCTACTACATCTAAATTGTCGTATCGATATTAAACTTTGCGAGCGTGTGCAATTCGGCTAACACAATAGAGCCAAGAGGTAGATAGTAGAACTCTATAAGGTTAACGAGTGAATATCTCGAGTTTGGGCTTATTTGGTTAGTTTTTTAGAGTCTTTTCTACTTTTTAGTACGTTACTAATAAAAGCGTGATTTTAAGTTTTTTTGAAATTATAATTTTTCCGTCTCCACTGGGCATATTAATGACTCATACAATCGTACACACGGCGACACATCAAGCTACGCAAAACCAAAATAAGCTGGCCGCGCGTAGGTAGAGTTAATGTATGTATAGTACATAACGTCGCGTGGCCAGCTTATATATTCGTTTTGGGTAGCTTGATGAGTACACAAATTCCATAGAAATTAGCGGTGGGTATAGGTCAGGAATCCCAGCTTATGATGTAGTTTCTATAGATTCTCAATCCCTTTTCCATATTGTTCTACTAGGCTATCGCCGCTCAGTATAGTTACAAAAACCTTTTGAAATATTTGATATTTCGAATATTTGCAGAATAAAGGAAATTGCAAATAAAAACAATCAATTTCCTTTCTTTTATTATACAAACATTCAACCTTTTGTACGGTTCACGACGTCCCTTTCAATAACTTGGTCGATTGTTATCTTTCATTTTATTATTTTTCGTTTGTTAACCACCGTTCTTGGGCCAAGCTGTGGTAACAATAGGGTCATATTATTACCCGACTGCGCCAGAAGGAGGGTTATGTTTTTCGAGCGTATATATATGCATGTTTGTATGTATGTATGTATGTATGTTTGTATGTCTATTTCTTTGGCACGGCCTACAGCCTAAACGGCTCGATGGATTTTAACGTATGAAGTATCATTGGATTCGTAACAATCGTGATAGTGACATAAGGTATATTATTCCAAGATGGCGTCTACGAATTAAAAAAGAGGGGAATAAACTTTTTTTTGTTGTTAAAAATTACAATATGGGTATCAAATGAAAGCTAGTAATCACATGATTCCAAATATATAAATATTATAGTACTTTTATGTTATTTAGAGAAGGTTTTTGAAATTTTGTAGAGATCTTCAAGTCCAGAATTTAAACAAATTAGTGACATACCGACGACCAATTTACCGATTTGACGGCCCGATAGCACAGTCGGTAGTGAACCTGCCTGCTGTGCCGAGGGTCGCGGGTTCGAATCCCGTAAGGGACAAATATTTGTATGATGAATATGAATATTTGTACCCGAGTCATGGACGTTTGTATCTATATATGTATTCTGTCTCGTTGTCTAGTCATCATAATACAAGTCCAGGCTAGATTCTGGTACTTTAAATGTGACTAGATAATTTGTGTGACAATGTCCAAGATATTTATTTTATTATTTTATTACATAATTTAAAAATTAAACAAATATGCAGTGTGAAATTGAAATTGCTGGCAGCCATCTAAAGACTACAAGTCAAAATAGAACAACTTTTTGAGAGCAAACCGGAAAACGCATAAAAATAATCAGCTATTTTTAACTGCAATGTCTACTCGACTATGGCATCTAGTTTTTTTATTTTCCATATTTTCGTATTTAATGATTTTCAAGTGTGTTTCATCGATTCAAATGTGTATTAACTGCGGTTGAATACCTATAGACTTTGACTATTTATATATGGACTGGTTACGCGTGTAATTCTACTAACAAACAATTCTGCCACTTTTTGCGGGGGGCGAGGTAACATGAAATTCGCAACTTTGGATTTTATTCCCCATAACTTTAGATTCTAATTTTGAATGTTAAAAATCATGAAAAGTAGTCTCGTGTGAAACCCAAACGTTCTAAGTTCGAAGTTATTATTTTGCAATTATAGGCTGTCTCGTTTAGTAATAAGGTGTAAAATTGAATGTAAATGCACAAGATCAATTGTGCTTATATCGTGGCAGAGGGGAAATGCTACCGCAAGGCAAGTCCTTATAATAATTAGTCAAAGCCTATAGATTGTCGATACTACTTAATAAGAGTGTTATAGAAGGCGATGCCAAAACTTAACCAAATGATAGGCAAACCATGCGCATACATACCTGCATAAATAGATACAACATATTTCCATCAATTTATTTAAAAAAATCGTCTTCCGTCTTAAGACTTTGTGTCAATTTGTCCCTTTGCCCTCAAATAAAGCAGAAAAAGAAACATCAATAAATCGCCTCAGATACCTAGAGGAATAAATCTTGATCTATTCCAAGCAAAAGCTGGCCAAGAGCGTGTCGGACTCGCTCATGATAGGGTTCTGTAGCCATTGTATAAGGAGAAAACAAGAGTAGTTTTAAACTGTTTATCTTACCGAAGAGAAATTTTTGAAATACAATGATAGCGCGATTTTTTTATCCGTGCTCTATCCGTTATAATTCGATTTAAAAGAAAAACTAAAGTTCCAACCCCTCTATCATTGTATGGGAGGGTCGAAAAAACTAGATTTCTGTTTTTGGGTTATTGAGGCGGGGCATATAGACAGACAGACAGATAAACCAACAGACAGAGACAGAATGGACAAAAATGTAAGGGTTCCTTTTTTTGACTACGGAACCCTAAAAAGGCACTCAAATTTAAGGCTTATAAGCAAAAACATTTCGCAGCATCCGGATACTTCCACACTGCTTCCAAAGCCTCTCTCGAATGCAAGATTATTTTTCTTTTGCCAATGACGCTGTGCTTCTGAAAGTAATTTCCATTGGACTCCAAACCAATATTGTTTTTTTTAAAACTCATTGCGAACGATTCCGCGGTAATTATTCTTTTTTTTTGCTGAAACAAAGACTAGAATTGTTTCTTCGTTTGCGAGAAATTGCCTGTTTTTAGAATCGCATCGCAGTAAAAACATGCTTAATTGAAATGAAACAAACTATGTAACTTGCTATCTTTTCAATAGGTAGGTACACTTTTGTTCAATGCATATAATGCGACATATCAGTGATCTTCTGTTGTATCATTATAATCCACCATCTGCATCATAATGCATACTGCCTCCGTGGTCCAATGGTCAAAAGCATTGGGCTCTTGTCACGGAGGTCATGGGTTCGATTTCTACGGGGGACACCTAGTGATATGTCACTTTGTGCGTTTTTCCCCAGTTGGTTAGGACATTGCAGGCCGAATCACCTGATTGTCTGAAAAGAAAGATGATTCCTTGCTTCGGATGTCACGTTAAGCCGTTGGTCCAGGCTACTATCTCTCGTGGTAGTAGTCGTTACATAAAAACCACGTCAGAAGCCATAAGGCGGTCTGAAAAAACTGACACCAGGGCTTGCCCACACCAAAAGAGATGCATCATCATTATATAGGTACTAAAAATGATGTCATAGAGGGACTAAGGTCAATCATTGCGATGATTAACGACATTTCCCGTTAGTATGGCCCCGGCAAAAGGGGCTTGATTCATATGGTAATAAAGGTCAATCATCGCGATATTTATTAGTTACAAAAAACTCACCTCACGCTAACTTTGGTGAACATTATTGAAGTTCCACCACGCCAACGAGCGTCTCTATAACACAAGCTAAACGTTATATACGTTGTTGAGAGAAGTTTATTCCGAATGCGTAAATGTGCCCTGCATACAAACGAAGACTGGTGATATTTTCAATACTAGCCAATTAAACTCAATTAAATTTTGCAGAACCAATCTAGGAACTAATCTCTATGTCCGTATTGTATCGTGTCCGATTTTCGTTAAAATATACAGTTTCAATGCTCGGATTAAATTAAGATTTGTATGGAAATCTTTGAGACTGTACATTTTAAGGAAAATCTGACACGATACAAGCATAGAGATTTGTTTCTAAATTGTTTCTGCAAAATTTCATTGAGTTTAATTGGTTAGTATTGAAAATATCACCTGACTTCGTTTGTATGGAGCGCGCCAACAGTGTTATACCCTTAATAACCGTATCATAAATCCAGCAACACCTTTTAAAATTACCAACCTCCGTAAAGACCCTAATTGAGCAATACCAACAAACACGTTCCACATTTAAATGGTGACAGTTTAATCCATTATTTTTTAAACTTCGAAACGCACGCGAGACTCGCTAATGGAAAACAGAAATCCCGTCGGATTTATTTTTAATCAGAACCTGCGCTCGTGCGCAGGTGAGAGACGTGCATCAAAATGGAGTTAACTCCGCTAATCTCGCAAAAATAACATTTCCATTCAAAATCAGAGTGGTTATTCAAAATGGAATAATTTTATCAATTTATGAAATCGTTTTCTGTTGTTGTTATTTGCGTAACTGATGCGGACGATAAATACCCGATGTTAAGGTAGACAGTTGAATTACTTTAATGGGTGATTGTCATGATACTGAACAACTTGCCCAAAAAAACAAAGGGAAATTCGCAAAAAAATTCATCTTTTCCTACAAACGTTCGATCGTCTGATTGCATTTAGTCTGGAAAGTCAAAAATATTTATTGCGAATTTACAGTTGGTTTCTCAGGGAAAGTTGTGAGAATCTTTTCTCTCATCGCATTTTTGAGAAGGGGCCTTTATCTGGAAGTGAGCCGTGTACAGGCTCCTCCTTAATTTGCTGACGGCTTTGTCAAAAGGATGATCAGACAAATTTGTTGGTAAAACTCGAAAACGAAAAAAATTACTGTTCCATAAAACTGAAAACCTACTCGACCCAAATATTAGGACAGCTAATTTGATATGCGTTTACTATAAGATTATAGTCTCATAGAGAAAGTTGTTTAGTTTCATGGTGTGATCATCCCTTAAAAAAATCGTGTACATGTAAAAAATTACCATGTAAATGCTGACGATGATCATAATGACTAGGCTGTTTGAATTTCTTTGTCGCCGAGATTTCGAATGACTTCCGAAAAAAAAAACAAGAACAAATATCTAATGCATCTTCAATGATTGCAAAACAAAGACACTTTATAATGTCGATCAGGAGAAATGGCGCGAAAAAGAAACATGGCCGACATTTCCCAGCTACAATAATAAATAACGTTTTGCAGACTGTAATTTATGCGAGTACCAAAAAGTTCTGGCGCTCTGTGCGACCCCATTTCTGGTACAAAATATTGTGAGACATTTCAATGTTCACACTGTGGCAGGGATGTACCATAATGGTACGATATTTTGGTTTCGGATAAAGATCATTCGGTTATTTTAGTCGACGCCATGTTTTTTTATAGCCCATGGCGGAAATTCTGAGTGTGTGTACGATGGGATATACAGTGTCCTTCTTAACATGACACTTTTTGAGGAGATGATCAGACCGTCAAACTGAACAACTTTCTCTATGGGACCAACAACCAAATCGCGAAAAAAAATCTGCTCTTCCATACAAAACTGCACGCCAAATGTATGGGACAGCTGTTTTTTTTCGCGATTTCGATGTTGGTCCCATAGAGAAAGTTGTTCAGTTTCATGGTCTGATCATCCCTTTAAAATGTGTCGTGGAACTTTTTATATAAGTTTGACACATGACATAACCTTAGCGAATACCGAATTGACAGATCGCCGATGTTTTAACGACGAATTTTATGTTGTGACGATGTTTGCGCTTAGAGAATTACATTCCTGCTCATGTAAAAGTCAACACGTGGTTGTTAACTAAATAACATCTGAAATATTATTTCGGATATGATCAGGTAGGTTCGGTTACGGATACCGAGGTCCATATCATCGTGAAACTTTAGTAGGTAGTTACTCAACAATATTGTCTCTATTAGGGAAATGTATGGCGTTGTGAACATATTTTAAAGTAATTGGGTCATTTATATGTAAAATCTGCATGAAAAGAAAAAAGGTGGTATTATAATGTTCCTACATTTTAAATAAACATAACTTTTAAGATTTATATTTGATCAAATTTAAGATGACATTCTGTGGGTATACTTTTGATGTTCAAATTAAATATTAAGTATTATGTAGTTACGTAGTGCCTATTTTATTAGGGACCATCCCATTTCTTCCCATTGGTGTACGAGGTGACTAGGGATAACATTTCTTATGCATTGTTTTTGTGGGTGAAAGTTTAGCCACCTCGAGACGTGATTTCATCCAGACGAACAGCATCAAAATGCTAAAGGCGAGCTTTGTCAAAATTCTAATACAGGATGTAAATTTAAATGCGTTACATACCTTCAGACCATCAAACTGAATAGCTTTTACTATCGGACCAAAATTGTAATAGCAAAAACAAATCTGCTGTTTCATACATTTTTCTCGAGTAGTTTTGACATCTTATTTATTTATTTATTATTAAACAATTACACAGCTTTACAGAGAAACTCCAATACGCCATGCAAGTTATAGATACAAATCAAACAAGAATATTACATGTTCTATAGCATAACTTAATCTTAAAAAAACGTTCTCAGCAAAGGTCAGGCATATTCGTAAACAGTCAGACCAGCGGTCAGCAAAAACGTCAAACTGGGGTGAGTGTTGCAGAAGCGTGGTAAGACGTCTGAGGGCGAGCACGAGCGGAGAGTGGTGGTGCATCTTCTATAAAACAGCAGATTTAGGTTTTCGCGATTTCAATGTTAGACCCATTGTAAAAGTTGTTCAGTTCGATGGACTGAAGTACCCTCTTTAGTATCCATCCCATCCATCCGATCTGAAACCTCAGAACATCCTCGTTTTACCAGAAGTACAGAAACTCCAGTGTGACGGTGTCCTCTTTAGTATGTAACGCTTTATAACTTCAATCAACTAAACTTCTTATTAACTTGTATAATAAATACGGAAATTATCTAACCGACATGATGAAAGACTGTTATTCAAGCTGAAGCTAATAGACAGGGACATAGGACAGGGATTTAGGACATCCTACTACTGGCAGAAAATTTCAGTGTGGCATGCATGACGAAACATGTTGTGGATTATTTCCTATGTACCCATTTGCGCAATAAACTGCCTACCCTTATATCAGAAAATAGATAGGGTGTGACACAGTTGTATTTCAAACAATAGGTGACTGTAGGTACTCACGATACTGAACAACTTTCCCAAAGAAACATAAGGGAAATTAGCGAAAACATTTCGACTTTTCATGCAAACATTATTTAGTATTTATTTATTTTACACATATAATTGCCTCCATGTTCTAATGGTTAAGAGCATTGTGTTCTTGACACGGAGGTCGTGGGTTCGATTCTCACGGGGGACACCTAGTGATATGTCACTTTGTGCGTTTTTCCCCAGTTGGTTAGGACATTGCAGGCCGAATCACCTGATTGTCTGAAAGAAAGATGATTCCGTGCTACTATCTCTCGTGGTAGCAGTCATTACGTAAAAACCACGCCAGAGCCTGTAAGTCGGTCTGAAAAAACTATGACACCAGGGCTTGCCCGCTCGATAAGAAGAAGAACACATATCATTACAGAAAAACGTCGTGTCTAACGTTCGATCAGATGATTGCATTCAATATGGAGTGCCTGGATTTCTTATGGAAACTTGTATCATGGGTAAAATTTCCCCATAAAGTAATGCAACTGTTAACCCTAACACTATGTAGACACAAAGCGTAATTGCAACTATAGATAATATTAGTTAACCAACAGATGCATTCGCTCCAGATACAGCCACTATTTAGTAAGCATGTGTTTGCGAAATATCTCTCACTGCATGTTTCTCGGCTCGCTTCATTCTATCCACTAATTTACGCTCCCTTTGATGTTCAGTTAACTCTTATAGGATCACCATGATAGTGAACACAATAGGAATACTAAAATAAAATGTTTTTACCAAACTTTTCTTCTTTTTGTTTGAGAGGAGGCTTGTTTGTTCAGCAGTAGGTTTGTTCAACTTACCTGCCTGTGATTAGATTTGCATTTTCACTTGAATAATTGTGAAAATTTGATCAATTTTATTGTTTAGTGAATTTTTATATCGTATGATAATAATCAAGTCTTAATATTAATATACATATTATAAGTAATTACAATGCCCTCTTAAAATCTGTTTTATTTCTAGGAATAGAAAACGAAATTAGTAAATCGGCTCCGATTGCTAGGCTTGTAGTTAAAATTGTCTATTTAAAGTTTAAGTTTGAATGTGTTTGGGCACTGCTAGTGAAATTTGGATCCAAATTTCATATTTGATTATTATCGGTATAATAAGATTATTTCGGACTGTCTCCTTGGGAGATATAGTCGTAATTATGGTTATAATGCCTATCTGTTAAATGTTAAGCAACAGAGTAGGTGTTAAATAAATTATTTGAATTTGCACTGTAGTCGAAATCGGCTAGACAGGAAGATTGATTGTATTTTGTACAACTTTAAAAGGATGAAATAACGTTTTACAATTCAATCAACTTATGTACGTTCACAAACGTATCTTAATCCGGGAATACCTTTTGATAGGATAAAAAAGATACGACTGTCCTTAAATAAATCACACGGCTGGTAACCCTATCCGAGCAAATGGAAAAGCAAATTTGTTTTGCCGAATGCATTACTCGAGCCATTTTGGTTTTTGCGACTCCCATTCAGTAGACGATGATTTTATTCAGGAAAAGAAGTTAATCCGTGAATTTAAACGATTATATTCGGTCGGTCGCCCTTGCCGCATGAAAAATGGGAATAAGCCACGCGTTTTACTGGTTACATTTGCATTTATCCAGACGTTTCGATTTCTTTACTTGGTTTCGAGTAATCTTGGTCGTATTACCTTATAGATGTGACTGTAGATAATGTCCATGGTTAGATGTAGGAAATGGTTAGATGGTTGGATCCAACCATATCCTAGCGGCGACCAAAACTTCAAACGCGCAGACCACTGACTTTAAATACTCATAACTTTTGAATGAATGAACTGACTTTTGATTGAATATACAAATAGACAAAAATCATAAGAATGATCTAAATGCATTCCATTACGCATCATAAACGGTAATTTTTCAAACGTGGTCTGTCTGTGAGTGTAAAATTCAGAGATAGATCACAATTGGTGCATCCCATTCCATAAAGATAATAGTGTCTTGAAGGGACCTCAACGTGCTGGATATCTGTCCTGACGCAAGCCTTCCAACAGCCCGTGAAACTCCTGCTGAGAGACATTAACAATTTCCCCAAAACTTAGACAACACTTTCAATATGCATAACAACACTAACACTGGTGAACCCTGGGCTTAGGCCCGTCCTATAAGGAACTCCAGTTACTTAAAATCGAGAAAAAAAGATTAGAAAAAAATGATAAGAGAAACCTAAAGATGATTTATAAATACCTATTCAATGATACCCCACTCAACATAGTTCGTCAACTTTTTTTTTTTCAGAAGTCAAAATGGCGTCTGGTTGACGCCATATTGACTTCTGATTACCGTCATGTCTTCAGTGACACTCGCAAGATTAAGACAAATATTTGACTAATTATTATTTGGACTGGTTACGCGTGTAATTCTACTAACAAACATTTCTGCCACTTTTTGCGGGGGGCGAGGTAACATGAAATCCGCAACTTTGGATTTTACTCCCCATAACTTTAGATTCTAATTTTGAATGTTAAAAATCATGAAAAGTAGTCTCGTGTGAACCCCAAACGTTCTAAGTTCTAAGTTATTATTTCGCAATTATAGGCTGTCTCATTTAGTGATAAGGTGTAAAATTGAATGTAAATGCACGAGATCAATTGCTGCGCTTGCTGCGCAAAAATGCTTATACCGTGGCAGAGGGGAAATGCTACCGCAAGGCTAGTCCTTATAATAATTAGTCAAAGGGACAAATCGATTGACTAAAGAATCATCAAAATTGGCTCATGCGTTTGGTCTCTGGTGTGCCACAAAGGAAGAAACTTACATACAATACATACACACACAGGCTGATAAAAACACATTACCCTTCCTTTGAGTCGCGCAGTCGGGTAAAAAATTTAAATTACAGCTAATAATAAGAAATATATCAGGTGCTTGTTGATCAGGGCAACTAAGTGCTGACGGAGCAGTTTTGAATTGTCGCAATACGACTCTAATTTTACTTATCGCATATGAACCGCCATTTCAAGATGGTGGCGATGAATTTACTTTGGCCACGGCAAAGGCTTCACAGGTCCGTAGTTATTGTTAGTGTTAACAATTATAGTACTATTGTGTTGTTGATAAGCCTCTCCAAATAATATACAGGGTTCTTCTTCATATGTTGACACTTTTTTAAGGGGATGATCAGACCGTCAAACTGAACAACTTTCTCTATGCAATTATACATCATCAATCAATATCAATACATAGTATAAAATAAAGTCAGTTTCCGCGTCTGTATGTATACCCCCAACTCCGCCTAAAGGCAACGGATTTTGATGCGGTTTTCACTGTCATTTAGATAATTTCTTTCGGAAGGTTTAATAATAAAGTGTTCTGATACACATTAAATCTTATTAATATAAATAAAGATTCAGTAAAACGATTGAAATAAAGCGAATTAAATTAAAACATGCTAAAATCTTTACAAGCCCAATATCTTATTAGTCAGTCTTCTTTGTAATTTGATTTCAAAAAAAATTCGTACCGGAAAATATTTAATTAAAAGAAAAGCTACCTGGGGAAATTTATAAAAAATCTATTGAAAAACAGACCTTTCTTCCTCTATTTATATAAATCTTTGTAGGTACTAAATCAGAAGTTCATATTATGTATTTTATAGAAAAATATGAAATATGAACAATTACAAATCTAACCTAGATGTTGATGATCTTTGCTATATTTTTCATTAATTTATTATGTCTTTCAAATAACGAGAAGATAGCTTCTAAAAACTAGAAAAATATGGTCCGGCCATGCGCTTACACCGTGGGAGCATCTTAAAAGAGCTAATTGCACAAACAGATAGACTGTAATTTCGTACGAAACTAAACTATTTAGAGATAAGTTTCATTCTAAGATTTGAGCATAAAAAGCAATGTCCATTACAAAACAATTTATCATAGCATATCATAGCTATCCTCACGACTAAATTATTATAGGGGCAGTCAGAAATGTTCTGACTACTCAGATCCAAATTTTCCACAATTTGTCATCTTACCTAAAATTCTATTCTTATAAGAATAAAAATATTTATTCATTCATCAATGCGAAATAAATGGTGCCTACCTGAACAAAAAATAAGCAATATAACCTGAGCAATATAGGTACTGAAATGTTGAATTTTATTTGTAAAAAAATTACTACACTCGTAAATAAATAACAGACGCTTTATTCAATTATTGGTCATCGGATTATTTGAAATGACAGAAGCAAATCAATTATTCAGGTCCAAATTGAGTTACTTTAGCTCTTTGTGAAACAATTTCAGTTGTGATCAAATAAATATCAAAGCTTTTATAAAATTATTTCGACAAACTTATTTATTTACTAAAAATATATATTCAAAAGGTAAAACAAGACATCTAAGTACGATTGTTTTCATTGAGCATCAAAAATTTAGATTTCTACCTAAAATATTTTCACTCGTCCACTACAGCAGTTGGATCAATCATTCTGAAAGTGACGTTTAACCCTGGTTTTACAGCATAAATACAAAATATCTTGGAACGAACCAAGTCCTTTAGGTAATTAAAATTTTAGATAGCCACTTACCTACTTACCTTGATATCAATGGTACCTGAGAATTTTTGGCCGGATCTTCTCTATAGCGGAACACTTTCCGATGCGGTGGTAGCGTCGAAAATGGCGTTAAATATAAGCATAAGCATATCACGACTATATTCCCCGAGGGGGCAGTCAGAGATATTCTGAAACCATAGAACATCTATCTGTCTCTTTTGCAGTACATGTTGCCTCAACTATGTGAATTATTATATCTGTGTGTACAATAAAGTTTTATATTAATAATAATAACATCCACGTTTCACTAGTACCGAAAAAAGCGCGTATATTATGGCGCCAAATATATCTGTGTGATAATATTTTGAAAACCGATTAAAATAAAAATTTTAAGTAGGTTCTTAGCCTGAAGTGGTGACTTCGAATAGTAAGACGCTCTCTTAATCAAATCAATTCAATTCAATTCAATTCAATTATACTTTATTGCACACCAAAACAGAACATACATTTGAATACAGATAAAGAATTGACGGGCATGCATTCACGGGCTCATAAGCTCACGCAAGGCATGCGTGAGCATTTGAGAGCTGACTTGGAACGCGCGAGTGTTGGACTTTTACCTAGTGACTTAAGATGGCCCACTCCTCACTGTGTGGCGAGTGTTGGACTTTTACTAAGCGACCTAAGATGGCCCACTCCTCACCGAGTGGACTTACGACCTTCTGAGAGTCACAGGGTGGATGAAAGATGCATAATTTGATGTCGCCGCATTTCAAAGCGTAGGAAATACACGTGAAATCAAGAAGTAGTAGGCTTTAAGAGTTGGAGTGTTATTCTTGAATATCGCACGTTCTAATCAACATTCGACTATGATGTAAAATCAATGATTTGCCATAATTTGAATTCCACATCTATGACTTTTGCAACGAGTTTTACCACTCGAATCTTAAGTAGGTATTTTAATGTTCTTGACTCTATCGAAGGTTTGATGTTTGTAATATCATTGACGTCAATAGACTTGACTTTTTTCCTACGTTCTGCATAAGTAGCATGGCACCTTGATATAGCGCTATCACACCTTCGCTCTCTTTCTTTTTGCGCACGAACGAGCGAGATAAAAGACGTGATACGGCCGTATCACATGTAACATGCTTCTGTTACCCCATTATTTTGCCGGTAAACTTTGATTTATCTGTCACTATGAAATCATTCATTCATTCATTCGTTCAATTGAAACGTTTCCTGGAAGGTATTTTGGAAAATCACAATCTTCAATATCAAATTGAACTTGGAGATTATGCATCTTTCTACTGCTGATTTGAAGGTGTTACTTTCAAAAATCGAACTCCTGTGCATGTTCGGACGATCTCAAAAATACAATATACGTAACCACTCCAAATTAAAATCTCATTTCATCAATGGATTTCAGTCACCGATGACATTTAAAAATCTGTCTACTGCAGTGCAAATCAGCAGTAAAACATCTCACGATTCAAAAATCACACTCCTGGTAGTCGCTTTGGCGAATTTTGCCCTTTTCGCCTGCTGTGTTGGTAGATAACAAAACAAAATCTTTCTTACATAACCCTACGACCTCGCAGATAGTTGGTAAAATTTATTCATAGTCACAGTCCGAGGCCGCCATATATATCCCTCATTCAGTAGAATCCGGTCAATCGTATTACCATAACTAAGGGGTCGATACAAAAATATTCTTCTCGCTAGGACTTTTGAGAGTGTCTAATATTGGAGAGAGAGCGGGCTATTTTCACTATGTTCCTACCCGACGACTCTATGAAACAACTTTTTTTTATTTATTCAAATTGGGCTTGGGTTTGGCTTCAGCTCACCAGATGGAAAGTGTAGATGACGCCGAGGAAGCGCTCACCCAGAAAAAGCGTTTTAAAAAAATAATTTGTATTTAAAAATATTCTGCTTGTATTTGCTAGGAGAGACAGACGCAAGGAGGGTTTTTTTGTCGCACCTGTCTCTCGCTCTCACTTTGAATCACGCATGCTTACCTCTTCTTGACAGTTTTTATGGTTCCGTACCTAGAGGTTGCCAACAGGAACCTATTTAGTTGTCGCTGTCCGTGGGTCCGTTTGTCCGTTCGTCCGTAACTCTAAAGGGCTGTATAATTTGAACCGGAATAGGTAACGAGTTGAAAATGACAGGATGTACACCGTGGAATCGGGGTTGTATTTATGCAGAAACAGGGTGCTTCAGACCATCAAACTTGAAATCGCAAAAAAAAATCAGCTGTTTCCTACATTTTCGTCGAGAAAGCTATTGATATTTTCTATGGAAGTGGAACAGCACATTTTTTTCGCGAATTCGATATTTCCTTCATAGTGAAAGATATTTAGTTTCTGCTTCAAAGCGAACCCGATTCCAACGTGTGTATTATTTTGGATTTGCTAACAAATCATTAGAAAAACAAATTAAGGAAGGCTGTTAATTAATGTAATCCATCTGTACCATTTTCTTTCAATTATTAGTCACATTTCGGTTAGTTCTTGTCAATTGCGCCAAAGATTTGTGGCTTCGTTGACCTCCGGAAGGATCGAACGGTAGATTTATAGAGGTCGCCCACAACTCGTTACACAAAGGACAGGGGCACAAAATAAGCCGATCGGTGAATGCTTCCCAATTTATATGTGCCTATCTTGTTTAGCTTAGGGTGTTCTTTAGAATATTGGTACTTATGGTAGAGTTTAAATTTAAAAACCCAGTTGTGTTACAAAAAATTATCGTATTCCTAAAAATAATTGTAGTATGGACGCATTTTCAAAGTTTCAAGATGAAACTTATGAAAAGTGAAGTAGTGATACACGTAGCTAGCTTTTTGAACACTAGCACCCGTATTCTGAAACCTTCCTCGACTCAACCTCACTCAAGGATACCTTAAGGTTTTCCTCAACCCATCCTCAAAATCTCTCTCAAATTCTCAGTCATAATCTCGAGGTTTCTCCAGTGTGGACGAGTCAAAAAATTCGCAATAATAGTAGAATATTAGGTCCTTTGTTCCTTTTTTTCACGATGTATAGAATAGAAATAGACAAATACGTGCAATAATTTTTAAGAAAAACTATGCTTCAACGACATTTACGTATCTCGAGGAGGCCTTAAGGTCGCGAGCTACCTTGAAATTGACGTTTTCCTCCTCCACTTGACTGAGAATATTCCTCAAGTCGAGGACGCTTATGTCATTTTTGACATCAAATTTGAGTGAGTGTATGTCAACTCGAGTGAGGACACCTCAACCTCGTATTCTTAGTTGTTTTCTTCAGTCAAGTCGACAATTAGTCAAATTGGGTATCAAAAAATGTCAAAAACGTCCTCGACCTGAGAAATTTCCCCCAAAGAGTGGTGGAAAGAAACGTCACACTCAAAGTACCTCCTTCGGGATGAGCAAACGTCGCTGAAACATAGTGTAAAATCATATCTATATTTAAATACAGAATGTTGTGTATGTCTTTTGCTATTCTAAATACCGAACAAAAAGACAAATTTAATGGTATCCTAATTCCACCAATTACTGAGAGCGTCCGATCCGAGACGAGAAATCACGTCGTAAAGAAAGACATTTATCACATGGATATATTTATTTATGTATAGACGAGACAGAATCATGAATTCCAATCAGAATCCGTACTTTTTTCGATGATCCGTATTTTCTCGGATTCGACGCGGACGTACGCAGTGCTTAACCGCCCTGAAAATACAAATTTCGAGTCAAGGAAACGAAGACAGAAGTCAAGATTGAGCTTCAGCTGAAGAATAGTTCGAAAAATAATACCGCTGTTACTGACTGCATAGCAACTCTCACCTCTAGATGCTTCATGCGACATCTATTAGAAGAATGGGGCTGTACATTGTAAGGGAATTTAATCATTCTGTACCTTTATTATTGAGTATTATGGTTAATATTTATTTTGCGAAACAATTCTTCATCGTCTATCGTCCCTCCGCATCACCACTCGAGCATTATAGCCTAACTATTGGGGCATAGGCTTCCCCTCGAAGGTGAAGGTGTACTGGGCGAGTCTACAAGGATTTTACAAAGTCAAAGTCAAAGTAAAAGTCAATATAATTTATTCAATATAGGAGCTTGCAGCACACTTATCAAACGTCAAATCTTTTTTAAAGCTACCACCGCGTCGGAACGTGTTGTCGCTGTAGAGAAGATGCGGCCAGAAACTCTACAACATAACACGACTTAATAACTATTACAATATAAATTCTTAAGCTAAAGTTATGTATACAATAATACATAGTCTATTTAATAAAATAATTGATACTATACAGTAAAGTAAATAAACTATATACACTTGTGGTAAATTCACAATGCACAGTTGCCAACACTGTAATGGTGGACTTTACATACTTCTTCTTCTTCTTCCTGCCCTTATCCCATTATTTGGGGTCGGCGCAATATGTCGTCTTCCTCCATTCATCTCTTTTAGCCGTCATTTCAGCGCACACACCTTTTTTACACATGTCATCTTTCACACAATCCATCCATCTTTTCTTTGGTCGTCCTCTCTTCATTTGGACTTTACATACCTATTATGAATTTCCAATCCCGTACACATAGTGTACCTACCAAATCAATGTCAAAATTAGACGTCCTGTTTTTCTTACATAGCTATTAAGAGAATTTTGAGCCATATCCTCGCTTATAATGAGGTTACCAGCCTTTCAAATTAAGCGGTTTTATGTTCGGTTTTGTAATTACAGCATAATAATTAACTCATTTAAGAATCGATTTATTTACAATGAACCATTTTGTTTTCAGGTAAAATTTTACAGTTGTGTGGCGATTGTGTGGTCTAATTTGGACTACTAAAAGTAAGTGACAACAAATGCAACTTTGGAGAAACCAATTAATTTTTTACTGCGATTCATCGAGTTTATTAACATAAATTTAATTTTTAAATAACTTTAATCTTTTGAGAAACTCTCTAGTTTCTCAAAAGATGCATACAATAGATAGGATTGGCAAGTGAATGGACAAAAATGGGACACTGAAAAGGCTAACTAAAAAGTAGGCATAATGTTTTACCATTTACATGGATTTTTTTCAGGCTAATTATTTGTATTTTCTTCCAAGACAAATAATGGTTCGAGCGAATTCGACGTACTATTAACAAAATTGAAGTTACTAGACTACTTTTTTCTTTGAAAAGATTACCTTATAAAATCCTTCGGAATACTAGATACGTTTCTTAGAACATCAAGGGAGTTTTTAAAAACAATATTGGAATATTTTATGGAAATTTCTTAAAACACGATAAAAATGTTTTTTGATGCTAATATCATTTTCTTGGAGATGCTGTAAATATATCATTGGCTAAAGTGTCAAACCTCGTAACTCCATTTTATTTTTCAAATTACATTTTATACAATTTTATTACTACTCTCTGAATGCATCCATGGCACAACTCTTAGGCCGAGATTCAGAGACGATTTTTAAGTCATAGTTCGAACTCCCGTATGTCAAAATTCATACATTTTCGCCCTGCTTAGCTCGAGCTAAGACTAAAATAATCGTCTCTGAATCTCTGCCTTAAATCTTTTTAAAAAGCCGTTACAATTTAAAATGATAAATAGAAAACCATATAACTCTGAGCTACCATTTAACGTGGTGAAGTTTTTTGTGCCTTCTGTAAAATTTGATCTAATGGAGTTCGAGGTCTGACACTTTAGTCAACAATATATAAATATTATTAAAAATTAAGATTGAACATTAATATCCTGAGGATAAAATCAAAAGAAAATAAATGTTTGTTATTTGCTTCTCTGATTAACTGTTTTTCTTTTGTTCCGTGTAAACAAATAAAGTATATTCTTTAATATAGGTACTCATTTATTTTTTTAAAAATAACAGAAGGCCAGAATATTAAATATTACCATGCCTCTCAATTGTGTCTCTTCTATACTGTACATTTACTAAACATTTTATGTCCTACATGAGAATATCTGCTCTAAAGTTTAGAAGAAACTACATATTGTAGGAAACGTGTTCCATTCATAGAAAAATATTCTTGGCATGCAATTCAAGCGTGTCACAGAAGCAAGCAAGAAAGATTCATTTCATAGTTGGACTTGTTTTGAATTTGTAGTGAAATGTTGTCAAGGAGCATCCTTACCGAGAATTCGAAACAAGCAAAGATATTTTTGCATGTCCAAAAGAATGTAATAGAAACCTATACAGGGTGTAGCAGAACATCCTTGTAATATTTGAAGGGTTTAGACCATCAATCTGAACAAGATTCACTTTGAAGCCTACTTTGAAATGGCGTAAAGAAATCATGTTTCATAGAAAACTGCAGTTCCTACTCAACTCAAAGGTCTGGGACGGGTGATTTTTTTAAATTTCAACTTTGTCTCACAGTGAAAGTTGTTCAGTTTTTTGTTCTAAACCACCCTTTTAAATATTACTAGGGTGTTTTTTACACCCTATAGAACGCCCAATCAAACCAGTACCTCTCAGAAATATTTTAGTGCTTGTTGAAATGAGGAAACTGGCATCGCTCAATACCTTAAAGAAGAATTTCTCAATACCTTAAAGAAGGATACTTATCCATTACACATAAATATAAATATTTTTTAATAGCCCTAAAGGGACACCAGACACCGAAATGAAGAAATACGGCCAATTTTAAAATTAAAGTACCATATTTATTTATTAAACCCAATACTGTTAAGAGCTAGCTCTGTTCGCATCTGGCTCACTTTTATCGTATCATCCACATGGCGAACAAAATTACCTGCCTGCTTTACATCGCATTTTTATTTGTTTTCCCAGGCTTGCTTATTTAAAACGTCTTCTTTATCTAAAGTGGAAACTTAAAAGGATTTTTATGTATGAGTTTGTGACTAAATATCTTTTATTTAGAGAGGCTTTTGTGATTATTATGTATTTGTTTTTGTTCAGAAAAAATTAAAAATTTTTACGGTCATGATACATTTTTTTTAAATCCCGAAATAATGTATCAGTAATTCTAATGAATGTTATCATCATCAACATTTCAAATAACTATTAAGTTAATAATATGAAATTAATTAATACTCATAATCCATACTAATATTATGAATACGAAAGTGTCTGAGTTTCTCTGTCCTTCTGACTGTCTGTTTCGTTTTCACGGCTAAACAGCTGAACAAATTTTGATAACATTTTCTGCAGAGCTTGAATCCTGAGAAAGGTTAAAGGCGTAAAAATTCCACGAAGATGAAGTAGTGTGGAACAACTAGAAATTAATGATTTTAAAAGTGAAATTTTGTCTATTTGTTTGTATATCAATGTAAAATTCATATCAAAACTCATAGAGCTCCATAAAAATAGATCTAATCGCATTTATCACACTTTTTATTAGCCCGAAAACACATCCAATACACTCAACGAAAACTTTAATAAACAAAAATTTCGCTCGAAAATCTCACATGCATTTGGCAACGTATGTGAGTCTGGCATCATCCTGGCTTAGCACAAATGTTCTGCAGAAATACATTACTGGTGATAGAACGCTACATTAGGTCGGTGCAGACGTGCGACGCTCAACGCCTCTTAAATGAGCCGTGTTCAATGGTAGGTTTTGGTATTCAGCTTTAAAACGTACCGGGTTTTTGGTACCAAAGAGAAACTAAATGAAATGGTTGAAAACTGCAACTGGAATAGAGAGGATTTTTGAAAGAATTGAGCGATTGGGCTCGATGTAGACAGTCATAAATTCAATGCCAAATAAAAATTTGTTGACTTGTAGTGGTTAATGTCAACATATTTATAGTTCCGGAAAGTAATGATGTGTCAAGTGGTGAAGTAGCCTTTCGCCTTTGCTTTCACTTCCAAACACAATCTGCTAAAGGAACCATATTAAATATGTAATTATAGTACTCTTGTATTATTAATTTAATCGTTGCCTTGTGCAACACCCAACGGATCACACAATGGGGATTTCAAAACTATGAATGAAGACGATAGTTTCTGTTTCGAATACTTCTAAGGTTCACATGTAATATGCCTTAAGATTTAAGGCTTTAGACTGGAATATCATATCGTAATTAAGAAAATTTTGAGGTAACGCCTTAATCACTAAAAGAGGTAGCCTATTATGAGCCATTTTTATACTCCACAACATACCTAAAAATATAACAATTATTATGCTCAGATCCTTCTTTTCCCATATTTCCATTTCTTAATAGTACAAATATTACAGCCAAGTTAGCGATATTCCCGGAATGCTAATGGAAATATGAAACTTTCTGTTTGAACACTGAAGTATGGGCGCGTATACTTATGTATGGGATATAGTGCTCTTGCTTCATGTTGTAGTGGGTATTCAAACTAAGAGCGATATTTTTGTAGTAGCCAATTTTATGAATTTGTTTTTTGAAACAAATTACTTCAAACTTCTGTAGGCCGTTATTAAGACCGTCACGCAGGTACGCCCGTTTCACTCTATCAGCGTCATAGCGTCTCCAGTTTTGGATAGAAATGCATAAGTCCAGTAGACTTATACAGTTTCTTATTGCACCACAGATCAAAACAATATCAAATGATTGACGTCAATCACCTTAACTTAATCAGCGCGCTGCATACTAACGAAGTCTGGTGATATTTTCAATATTAACCAATTAAACTCAATGAAATTTTTCAGAAACAATCTAGGAACAAATGTCTATGCTTATATCGTGTCCGAATTTCGTTAAAATATACAGTTTCAATGCTAGGATTAATTGAAGATTTGTATGGAAATTTTTGAGGCACTGTAACTTTAAAACTATACATTTAAGGAAAATCTGATTCAATACAAGCATAGAGATTTGTTTCCAGATTATTTCTGCAAAATTTCATTGAGCTTAATTGGTTAGTATGGAAGATATCACCAGACTTCGTTTGTATGGAGCACGCCAACAGTATTATACCCTAAACATGCCGTTCCGCCCCTTTTTAGTTACATAGGTATATGTATCAATATACAGGGCCCATGTTAATATGCTGTCACTTTTTTAAGGGGACGGTTAGACCGTCAATCTGAACAACTTTCTCTATAGCACCAACATCGAAATCGCGAAAAAAAAAAACTGTTGTCATGTACATTTGGCTCGAGTAGGTTTGCACTTTTGTATGGGACAGCTGATTTTTTTTCGCGATTTAGATGTTGGTGCCATAGAGAAAGTTGTTCAGTTTGACGGTCTGACGATCCCCTTAAAAAAGTGTCAGCATGTTAAGAAGGAGCTTATAGTACCCCGATTAATTAAAACCATTAAAACAAACAAAAGAGTGCTGTTAAACAAACAACCCAGCTAATTACCGCTGTTGCTAAAACAACGTCCTTTACTCATATGTTTTCCCTACACTATTCCTTGCATAGTTTTATGGCCGCACTATTTGTCTCAAGAGCATTGTATATTACCGTAATTCTGGAGAACAATACATTCCAGCATTTTCAGCGGTACCACAAGCGGGCCTTATTTCATATGCTTTTAAATTAGGCCAATTTATATTCTCTCTGCGAACGTAAACATAGCTGAACCACGAGTCTCGACCACTTTTATTATTTACTCAACGGTCTGAATTTCCAATGGTTTCCAGGACTTGATGAGTGCTGTAATTGAATTAGATGTTTCGTCTTTGTAATTCTAATTCGGTGTCCAACTACTGGTTAAGCCTTTGAGCTGTAGATTTGTACAGCGCACGTCAAAAGTGGATATTAATTGAATTTTGTATCTTGTTTACTGCCTTGCCCTTGAAGGTTACGTTATGTAATAGAAATAGATTTTTTTTCATCTGTTGGTTTTACGTATAAATTAAGATAGATATATACAAAGTGTTATTGAATAAGCGCAAAACCTCATACCAACAGATTTTTAACGAAATAATTGCACTGAAACAATAATTTCATTATTTTAGGAATCAAAATTTAAAGGTATTAAACATTAAAAAAAAAAAATTTTGAAACCCTTGTAATTCGATTCTGCTCTCGATTCTAAACAAACTATTTTCTAGTTTTGCGTTAATTCATTAACACGCTGTATAACCAAATAACATATTTTTCTTTTATTATTTAGCATATACTCACGACTATATTCCTCGAGGGGGTAGTCAGAGATATTCTGAAGTCTCAGAACATCCACGTTTCACCAGTAGTACCGAAACTCTGTCCAGTGTGGCGGGGGGTGACCCCCCGCAACTTATAATAAATTGAAGCATGTAGGTTTCCTCTCGATGTTTTTCCTTCACCGAAAAGCCAGTGGTGTTACAAATCGTACATAAATTCCGAAAAACTTATTGGTACGAGTCGGCCTGGACGGGGATAGAACCATCGCCTCCTGCACGGCAGGCAAAGTTACTCGCCGCTGGACCACCACGGCGTCTTTTATTATTTTATTGCCTTTTGTGATCTTATATAGCAACATCATTTCCATTTTTGATTGCCTAATGAATAGCAATCTGCTTTCATCCATTCATTTTATGTGACCTAACCATATCAACATACATTTCTCTATGACCTCCTTATTATTAAACGTACTCGAATAATTACCTAACATACAATTCACACTCCAACAGAAGCTTGCATATGCCCAAAGTTAGTTAGTTTCCCTAATTTAAGGCGTGTTGCAAAATTTGGCTGGGGTTAAAGTCTGGCTGTCTTCCCAAATATAAAGCCTATACTAACAAGGCTAGTTTGAAACTCACGTAGAAATTCTATTAGTTGGAGTTACGTGCTTGTTAGTGAAGTTATCACGAAATGGATTTTTGTTGCTCGTTACTTCGATATTTTATGAAAAAATTCTGAAACACTTTCTGCTCGAGTTTACGGAGTCGTCAATTTTGATGTGAAGATCGGAGAAAAAATCGGGCATGGGACCACCACACATTCCCACCGGTGTAACTCTTGGAAACCAGGATCGACACGGCGACCATTTGCAACACTAGACAATGAAGTCCAGCGAGCCCGGGGGATGACTCTAAATCTGTCTTGGAACCCGCAGTGAATTTAATCAAAGAAGATAGGAGGAGTAGGAAAAAGAAATATCCGACTTCCCTTCATTGCAAACGGGAGACAGTAATCAGAAAAAGCATGGAGCCAATTCCAGATAACAATTATATTTATGTTCTGTGAACTATATTAAGGTAGTTATTTATAAATTAATCGTTATCTAGTTATCGTAATGTTCATTTATTTGAATCAGATTCTGGAATATCGATTGAAATTAGACAATCTATAGAGTTAATCTGTCGAATTAAACGAACGAAATAGCGGAGAAAACTGATAATCTTGACATTTTGGGTCACTTTATATAGTGTCCAGTTTGCCACCATCGATCTCTTCTACATCAACGTGGTATCAGAGCAGGTTTTTGTTCCTATAGTTAGTTTACCAATCAAAAGGAGCCTGTACAAAAATGGTCTATGAACCAATAGCGAGACGGTTTTGGTGTTTGTGTTGGGAAACCTCAACTACTCCCTTGTGCAAAGGGGCATCGAAATCTGACCTTTCAGTTTCGAGAAAAACTATACTTTTACATTAACCTAACCTTTTCCATGAGAAGGTGTTTATTAACCAATAGCGATACGGTTTCGGTGTTTGTGTCGGGATCCCATACTTGATCGGTGTCCCATAATAAACCCACTACAATAATGTTCTTTTGTTTATTTCTCATTAGTTCTTATTTTATTTCTATTCTATAGGTATTGTAGTATTACATTTTTCCGTTTAGTTAATGAAAAATAATGTTTCCCTTTAATTACAATGTCACACACTTATAAAAACACTAGAGTTTACCCGCGACTTCGTCCGCACAAATTATACACCAGATTTTATGTCAGATCATAAGCTATCAAACAAAACAAGTTCATCCAAATCGGTTCAGTAGTTTTTGCGTGATGCTGTTACAAACATACAAACAAAAATTCTAAAAATTGTTGATTTGGAGTCCGGGATACCTAAAAACCATATCATATCTTTTTCTTGTAAATATCTTCAATGTACAGACACACTTCTTTTACAGTTTTATAATAGTTAAGATTTACTGGGCGCCACGTGACTTCCGAATTGCTAACAAAAGCCTATTGTAGTTTCTCCTTGAATAACTGTCATGCGTAACCCTTTCCCAAATCTCACATAATTGGGTATCAATTGTATTTTCCCATACCTATTCTTATACGATCATTATTTCTATTTTATTCTACATAAAAAGCTTGCATTCAACAAAGCGTTAGGGCTACTTTGGTATATCCATACATACAACTATAGGTCGATAATTATCTATGTATTTGCCCACAGGGAGGGTTGAGATCCCATTTCAACAGAGTATGAATAAATTAATCATCTATAACAATGGTCTTTAACGAGAAATGATAATGATTTAATTGAGTTTCTACAAGTATGGGAATCATTTGAATCTAGTAGGTTTGTAGTTTTGTATGAAACAAGGGATTTCTTTCTCGATTTGTTCTTCCCATAGATTAAATTGTTCTTTTATTGGTTTGATTTTCTTCTTAAAAAACCGTCAGCATATTAAACCAGACCCTGTATATAAATGGGCGACACGTTCATAGAAAATTGTCCCAAAATATCAATTACTTACTATTATACGTTACATTATAGTTCAATTGGATATACCAAGTGTATATTAAGCGCAAAAAAATCTGTTGTTCCATAGAAAAGTCAATGCTGAATCGACTTGACCCAAATTTAATTAACAACAGATTTTTCTGGCGATTTCTTTGTTGGTTTCGATAATGAAAGTTGATCAGTTTGATGATCTGAAGCAACCCCTAAAATACGTATCGCATTTAAGTTTACACCCTGTATAATTTGTATTACAATATTTATTAAACCAGTTATGTTAAAGTCAATACAATTTTTTTAAGAGTGTTTTAGCCGGAAAAGGTAAGATTAAAATATGTTACTTATTACAAGTCAAAAATTAATAAAAGAAATAACAAATATCTTATTACTAGTTACTAGTTAGTTTATACAGAATGGAATCAACTGAATAACAAGGAAAAACACTTAGGATAAATAATAAAACGATGATATTAAATATCATCCGCTCATGTAATCCTATCCGCTCCTGAGTAATAAATTCATAGGCAATCGAGGCGTAACAAGCAAATCTATTGGAAGAAATCCCTACGTATTTGGACTGACCCCAATTTTCCTTGGGTGTAACTTCAAAGTGGTTTAAATGATTAGTTATAGCGATAGTAAGATTGTAAACTCAAAGGACATTAGCGAAATACGTAATAGTTGAAAATTCTTTAACGTTTTCATGTCATCATTACAAAAAAAAAAAAATATTGTAATATTTTGTAAATTAAACTAATGGCTTATTTAAATAACATTAACACTATCTCCCTCTCTCTCTTCCTCTCTTTCACACACGAACACACACCCCACATAAACACACACCTACTTATTCACACACAAACAACACATCGTACAAATCTGCGATAAGTTTTGTATTAGTGAACGGTGACTTTTATAAGAGTATAGCTGATGACAATAGCTCAAGCAGGTAGATCCTGCCTTTTATGGCATCAATTTGTACCTACCAATACGCCTAGCCTCCTATTTTAATATTAGTACATCAATATTTCAAATAGAAATCCTTCTGTACAATGGCTTTATGTGGGTTAATAAATATTATTAATATTCTTCTTCTTATTCTAAAATGACGCCAAAATTAGGTTTACTGAAATTTTTTTTGTAGGTCGCCTTTGTTCTTTTGATGAACAATTTTCCAGACACAATAATTACATTCAAACGTATAATTTGTGTATTAGGTATAAATGTAACCTTTGACGTGAACATAATGAAAAAAAAAACTTTTTTGCACTAAACTTTGCAAGAGCCTTTGTTTAAATTGTAGCTTCAAATACCACTCGAAAAGAGACGTCTACTTGATCAACTGCTTATAATAGGCTTATAACAAGCACCAAGATCTTAATTAACTGGCATATAAATATGAAACATTAGCCAGCTTTAGAGCATTTTTAGCATTTGGAAGAATTGACCAGTAGTTTAGTCCTGCAGTGAAACGCAATTCGCTCGTAGCACGATCCTGGACTTAGAACATGTATTGTTTGAGCCGTTACAAATCCCTCTAGGGTCCAGGCTTACAGCTGCATTGTACTGCATATGGGACGGTGTATGAAGCGTAGCGAGTAAATCTATTGGAACTAATTGCAAACTAGGATATATCCTCGCGTCTAATAGTTTCACTGTTGGATAATTGTTAGATGATAATAGAGGTGGTATATCCGGTTTGTTAATGATTATACAAACTTAATCTATTCTTGAATGTCTATGGTATTGATTGGAAGGATTTGGTAGTAACAGAGTAACAGCTCGCGCGTTCTTTAGTTACCTCATACATCTACATACTAAAATGGGAGCACCCCTGAACGCATAGGATTCTGCTAATTTGAGTTCTGGTATAAGATTCAATTCATCTTTTTTTTTAAATTATTTTAGACAGCTGCTCTAGTAGTCATTCAAAGATAGTAATAGTTTGAAATAGTTTTGTGGCACGTTTGAAGAGAGGCGTATTGGTAAGAAATGGATGATGATGATGATTCGCGAATTGGTGCTTTACAATTCCGTAAACATTATAAATATGCTTAGTATTAAATAATAAAGCATCTGGAAACAAAATTAAAAATTTGGTAAAAAAATCGATCTGTCGTCCAACAACTGGCAGACGAAATTTAATTAAAAAGAACACGCTTTCATTTCAGAAGCCTCTATGTTATTGCAAAGCCGTTTAAATATAATGGAAATAATAAAAATAAAGAGGATCGCAATTGAGACGTCCGCTGAAAAAGGCCAATTGTTTCCAGAATGATAAGAATCTGAATTAATAGCCAATATCTTATAGTGGGACAAAAAAGGCTCGAGTTGGGAAGGGCCCTTTTTCATATTTTTATATTAGCTCTTGAATATTGGCCGAAAGAAATTGGGGCTACTGAGGAAACTCGAGTTCTCGGAAAAAAGAAATATAACAACGAATATTGAGGTTGAGATTGAAATTTTATTGGCAATAACGAACTTGGTTGAGGTAGCTTTTGTTCTAATATAACTATTTTTAAGCAGTTTTACTTTGCTTTTGGCAACTAAATTACGTGTAGGAAGTATAGTTTCCTGTTATACCTGAGGTAGGTATCTAATATTGATGGTATAGGTTTTAAAAAATGTTAATTATGTTAGTGTGTTGATTCTGTAAAAACAAGAAATCTAAGAAATAATAATGTTCACATGCAAATTGATATGATCCTCCTGTTACTGTAACGGCACAAAACATGTTAGAACCATGACTGAAACGGGATTCGAATCCAGGATCTCTGGTTCGGTAGTCGAACTGTGGTAACAATTACACCAACCGGGTTGTAGAATCACTGACGATATAACTATTTAAGGGAATCTTAATGCAGAATGAAAAATTCACATTTCAAAATTATGATTCCTAACTAGGAAGTAGAAATTGCAGTCAAGCATCTCAGCAGCATTTTCCCAATTCAATAATCTGATCTATTTCTTAGGTATCGTAGTTATAGTACAAATAAGAGATATAAGGTTCGTTTTTCATGTCTGGTCTTGACAATGTTATACTATGCAATTCAATATTGTATTTGTAAGTGTACTTTGTATATATTTTTTTAAATAGGGTGTTGTAGAGTTTCTGGCCGCATTTCCTCTACAACGGAATACCTTCCGACGCGGTGGTAGAGTCATAAATGACGTCAGAAAGCTATCCATGTGATATTATTTTGAATAAAACATTTTGAGTTTGATTTTTTAGTATTATTGTGGTTTCGTCTACATATATTACTACTTCATCATCATCACTTCACAACAGTAGCACAACAATTATGTAAGTTAAATAGCCAATATTAACGTATAATATACAATTTAATGTTATCGTATTGGAAGATAATTTTCTTGTGTCTATAGAAATTAAATAAATAAAATAAAAATCGCCAAATATAAATCCATCCGCATCATTTCTGTCCAGCTAAATAAAGACATTGATTTCGATGAACATCGACCCAAATTCTAACTACATAATAATTTTAACTATTCAAACGGGAAATGTGCAGAACTAATCGATATGCAGAGATTGGGAATTTATACAGGTTATTAGGGTTAACAGTTGCATTACGTTATGAGGTGCAATCACCCATGATACTGAACAACTTTCCGTGAGAAACCCATAGGAAATTCCCTTTACATACTAAACGCCATCCGCTGACCGAACTTTTGTATGAAAAGATGAATAGTTTTTTTGCATATTATGGGTACAATCATCCCTTAAAGGAATGCATCTGTTTACACTAACAACCTGTACAACAGATTATTTCAAGGAACTTTCCAATACCATTTATTGCCAAAGCGTTAAAAGCTTTACAAAAAGTTCTTTAAGTTTAATAAATTTGATGTTTTTAATTCCAGCCAATTTCCTGGGAACTTCAATGGACGGTTCCTATTATTTCTTAAATAGCTTCGTTACGGTCTTCATTTTTATTTCATTAATGAATTGTTTTTCTTGGGTCTTTGGTTTTGTTGACTTAATTTTTCATTGTTTTGCAACAATGAATCAAATATATCTATATATTATTATAATAAAACTATGCTGAATAGATCTGTAGGTAGGTTATCTTTATCTACAACTTATAAAATTTAATTTCAATTTTAAAGTAGTAATTTCTTACCCATTGCATAAGTCAGTTTTTTTATGGAGGACTAAATTTTTTTACTACTAAGCATAAAAGTTGATTACTTTAATTAATTTTAGCATTAAAGTTGATTACTTTGATTAATTTTAGCGTCAAAGTTGATTACTATACTACAAAGAATCATCAGATTATTCTAACTTTGTATGGAGCTCGCTTAGTATCGATAAGTCTTGACTTACGAACTACTTGAGTACTAACAACGACCACAGATTCGCTCCAGTAGAATTAGTATTTCCATCGTAACTTTTGTCATTCCGCAGAGAATAACTTTACTGAACTATGTAAAGTTACATACTGTAACATAGTTTAGTATGATTTAGTTTAACGTGGTACGACAAGTAGGGAAATTAATCTGTTCTTAATAACGAAAAAAAAAATTCTCATATATTTCTATTGATATTTAGTTTGAGTTGTAATAACTCTCCTTCTGTCACATTTCTTTGCTAGAAGTGCGAGCTATGTAAGAGGTCGAGTCTGGGGACTTCGTCTTTTACGGGACTGTATACAGGGTGAAATTAATATCATTAGCATCCTTTTAAACTAAGAGTCTACCCATCAAACTGAACAACTTTTACTACGGGAGCAAACCGAACGGAGCAAAAAAAAATCTGCTTTTCCATACTAAACTGCAATGCCTACTCGACTCAAATTGTGCAACACAGGATTTGTTTTTTTGCTTCGATCGGTTTGCTCCCATATTAAAAGTTGTTCAGTGATGGGTAGACTCTTATTTTAAAAGGATCCTAATGATATCAATTTCACCCTATAGTACAGCTATGAGAAAAAGTACTTCTACTAGAACACTGCTTACCTAAATAGTCAGAATTATTATGATGAATAACTGGCGAGTCTATTGAAACTGAAATGGATGGCGCCGTGCTATCCGTCTATCCCCTCAACTGAAATTAAGAATAATATCCCTCTATGATCCTCTCCCCCTCAATCTTTTTAGTAAGAAGAGGCTTTTGTCATACATATTTAAAATTATATTTTTAAGTCATTCATCATTTCTTATTATTTCTTGGGTTATCTACTTTGGAATGGATCAATAGTTCCCTTGAGCTTAATTTTCATCACAAACCAAATCTTGTTTCTCTAATTGGTATAGAAACAAAAGCGAAGTGCAATGTGTATTCGAATATCTTGATATATGGGACAAGTTGAAACAATGTATATCTGTCTTGGACCGAGACTCCAGTAACATGACAGTCGTGTACCGCAATCAATGTTGGTCTATCTATTGTGTTCTCTACTCAACACGTTTCCTGAGAAACAATCTAGGAATATTCAAGGCAAAATAAACTAAGGCCCATAGTAATAAATACATTTTTCTCAAACATGCTTGGAAATTTGAGCATTATTTTGACAACTTTCTTCGAGATAAATCGAAATTACTGTACTGGCCAAATACATGCGAGCAGCGGCCGGCAAAAGTTGCATGAAAATCCATATCTGTCGTGGTTTAGCAGCCAAATAAATTACATAGTAAACTCATATCTGCCGTGTAATTTAAAAATAGAACTATATTTTTACTCCGAAACATGGCAACCAAGGAGGTAACTCATCAAAGGTTTTTTTTAAAATTCGAACTGGCTTACAAATAGAGAGCTGTTTTTTGAAAAAAAAAACAAATGAACACTTTAACGCAGGAAAAATTATAGGTATTGTTGTTCGTTGTTCGTCATTGATTTTGAAAAGTAATTGTATTTTAATTTCCGCGCATTATTTGACAAAAGTACTATACAAGCCGGCAAGCACAAGTAGGCTTTGATGAACTTACCTATGTGTGCCTCAGCTTCGCTTCTGCCCACATTTACACGTTTGTCCATCAATGCCTCTTTTGCTGGCCGCTGCAGTATAGTACTATAAACAACATACTTGCGTGCTTTTAAGTTTATGTCCTGTATTCTTCAATAGTCAAGGAGTTTAGGAGCGAGTCAGCATTTGAAATCGCCTCATTTATACCAACAGTGATTTGCAAACGCAGTCAAGCATGTAGGATAAATTATGTTCACGCTGAACACAAATGTGCTCTCTCATGCTCACCCTCCTGAGTCTGATATAAAAGGGAAACTGCTTCGATCAGAGAAGGGGTCAAATGCAGTGACTCTTACAAGTAGTCACACGGTGTAGACATCTGAGATGTTGATGGTACCTGGTGAGATTAGTAAGATAACGTTCGAGCTATTCAATCCGTAAACCACACGGCAATCGGTGTAATAATATGTGAAGGAATTTTATTGGCCATCCAGAGGGGCCATGCGGATACTATTTTAGGGACTTTTGGGCCAGGGTTGCGCAGGGCTTTCGTTTAGAATATTAGTGTTTTAACGAAGCTTACATGCGGATTATTGACCGTTTACTACCAAAATATAACAAATAATGTGATTCTGGTTTTATGAGGCCTAACAAAGTTACGTTATAGATAATAAAATGTTTTAATTTTTATAACACATCATGTTCTAACGAAAGTGACAGTCATTTTATTGTTCATTTTAGTGTCGATCTAAAATGTGATGCGCGCTCAATGTGCTCATGAACATAAAATTGGATATTACCGTTGGCGCGCTCCGTACAAACGAAGTCTGGTTATATTTTCAATACTAACCAATTAAAGTCAGTGATTTTTTAGACACGATCTAGAAATCAATATCTGTGCTTTACATTGGTCAGATTGCCGTTAAACTATATAGTTTCAAAGTTATAGTGGCTCAAAGTTTCTAGCATTGAAACTACATATTTTAACGGTAATCTGACATAATTATGTAAAGCACAGATATTTGGTTTCTAGACAGTGTCTAAAAAAAAGTCTGCTGTCACGGGACGCTCGACAGAAGTGAAACTTCTGCAGCTGTCCAATTTAAATTGCAAACTTCCGTCAAACGAAAAGATTGAGGATCAGAATTTCAAATCCCTCGAATAAAAAGTTGCACTTCAAATTGTCCTTGTCTTTAATTGGTTAGTATTGACAATATAACCAGACTTAGTTCTTATGAAGCGCGCCAACGGCAATATACCCTTAAATTGTCACACTGTCAAACGAAAACAATAGGTAAAATTCATGTCACGCCTCCCGCAAAGCGTCAGCTTCAAAAACATCAGCGGCCCTCAATTCTAACTGCTTAACTAAGTTATACGAGTACTAGTCTCATTGTACGGGACTGAAATAAATAATGTGTTTGATTAATTTATATTGCTTTAGGTTGGTGTTAGTCTTCTCACATCTTTCCAAGTGCTTCGTTAGTGCCTAAATTTTTATAAGTTGATTTAGGGCGCTCATAGTGCTACTGTGATCATTTTAACTTTAGTTGGTCATAAATATAAAGCTCATTTCCAACTATTAAAAAAAAGGCCACGAGCGTATTGGACTCGCCCATGATAGGGTTTCGTAGTAATTGTTTAAGTAATAAAAGCAGAAAAGTTTTTAATTTGTTTATCTTACGGCAGATACATTTTATATTATAATTTACCTTAAGCTATATTTCATAAGATTTTCAGATTTTTCACTGCTGTATCTTGTATTTTTTTCCAACCCCTTTTTCGTTGTGGGTTATGTCCCACGAAATAAATTATTTTCTTTATAACTACAACATTTCTGTTTTTGGGTTACTGTTCTCTGTCTTAATGCCAATTTTAGATTCAGTAGGTGCAAAAATGAGCGTGTTATTGAGGCGGGGTAAAGACAGACAGATAGAATGGACGAAAGTATAAGGGTTCCTTGTTTGACTACGGAACCCGAAAAAGTGTGAGTTCTACCCTGAGCTGTTATCAATTATTTTCATGACTACGAACGCAAGCCTATTTCAAACACAAAAATAACCTATAGAAGAATTATTTATCAAAATTATTCGTATGAAAGAAGACTCAATTTTACTAGGTGGCCTTTTAGTACAAAATATACGTATTTTTTTCTCGGAAATGTGTAGTAGGTCTTTCCTCAAAGAAACATTTTATCGTTTTCCTCTTGTTCAGTTTGAATCGTAAACTATGAATGGGTTTGTTGGTGAACACGTTTTTCAGGATATAGGTATTTTCGTTGAATAGAAAGGGAGAATAGAGGTTCTGACGTCACGATAACGTAATGGTTTTTGTATGATATTTTATTTCATGTTGTATTTTCTTTTTGATGATATTTTTATTTCTTGCTTGCTTACACATTAGAATGGAGGGTATAGACATACATAGTACCTTAATTACTACCATAGTATCAGTTATTTTAATTCAACCAAAGCGTAGTATAGAATTCTGTAGTAATAATGGGTGATTTATTTTTTAGTACAATAAATTATTAAACTTGAACAATAATCTAGTGTACCTTTAGCATTTTTGTTTGGAGCCGGAGTAAACAAAAATTGCTGAAATATTATAATTCTTTGTTTCGTTATTTATTATGCGTTTTTTGCAAATTGACAAAATGTATAGAGCCGAAAGATAAAACGGAGACGGACGATTGAGAATTTTTTTAAATTATGAAAAAGTAGAGGTAGTGAAAGTAAAGAAAGAATTTCTTCGGTTACATTTTCTACATTGTCTACGGAGATAATCAGCAGTGTCGACAAAATTTGACCATGAATATCTGGGGTTGAAGACGTTTTTGGACACTGTACTATAAATAAATATGTTTAAGTACCTTTATGCCTGAATTTTTAAGATAAAAAGTAGGTATACCACTTACCTATCGTATGGCCTTTTTAAGATTTTTGACGTCAAGTTCAAAGTTAAGTTTAATAAAATCAAAATTAATAAAATTGTAATTCAAGAACACAATTCGTAGGTATACGAAAGGGAAGCACTGTTACCGTAGTTTGTTTTTGCACTAATAAATCGACTAAACCTCTCTATAAACTCCTCAAAATCGATAAGAGCTTATCTTGCCGATGCAGATTTGTCCATTGAGTGAAAAATTTAAATTCTGCCCGATTTTGCTGGCACAAAGTAAAGCCTAAAAGAATATCCGGATTTTATGGTACGAGCCAACTGGTACTTGTGTCTTTTGGCTAGGCGGTTTTAGGATTACATCAGAAGGTCGTTTTTCGTTTATATTTTAAAAACTAAGAGTTTTTAGGCGAAAAGCTATCTGCTTATCGTCACTTGACACTTTTCGTCATTACAACAACGTATCGACATTTCATCGAAAATATTGGAAACAGAGTGAACGTGAGTATGGAGAAACTACAAACATGCGGTCAGAAACGAACGCATACAAGCAAGTAGTCCATACGCTGTCACACAGAGAACATAAAGCGCAATAGTGAGCAGCGGCCGGTGGAGTATCTTCCTCACTAGCTAACACTTCTTTTTCGCAGCGCTTACGTGAGTGCGTTTCAAAATGTTTCAAGTTTCTCTACTCTCGTTCACTCCTGCAAGAAACTGTCAAAATATTTAACTTTACCTTAATCTTAATTATCCTGTAACTCTTTTCAGATTGGACAACTTCCTCATGTTGTTTACAGACTGAAACGTTGTATTCTCAAAATTTAAACCATCCATCATACTCCTAAAGCGATTAGGCTTTTTTATTTCTAGGAAATCAGTTGCCAGTTTTAAGGGGTAATCTCGATCCTATAAGTTTTTTGTAAGTTTAAAAAATCTTTTAAAGTATCAATGACGATATCTGTTATATATACTACTAACTGATAGTACTGTGTAGTATTAATTATTTTAAAAAATAGACTATGTATGTTGTAGTTTCTGGCCGTATCTTATCTCCAGCGAGAACACGTTCCGACGCGGTGGTAGTTTCAAAAAAAGATTTGACATTTAATAAGTGTGCTTCAAGCTCCTATATTGAATAAATTATGTTGAGTTTGATTTTGACTTTGACCAGGCAGTGAAGATGGACTTCCTGGATTTTGAACCTGTAGGAATGGTTTGATATGAACACCACATCATTGTTCAGGGCTGCAGTCTTTAGGGTCCAAATAGCCCTAATGATGCGCCCTACCTCCGATAGAAGATGGCACCATAAGAAGAAGAAAAATGATTGTTATGAGCGCGTTTCTGAAGTCACATAACTAAGTCACTTGCTGTTATTTCTCCGACTAGGTTTCTCATGGTAAAATAAACTATCTCGACCTCATGTATTCTTCCAAAACAGGAAAAGTATTTAAATTTTGCATGAACATTAAAAGGTATTATAAAACAAGAGTTCATAAGGGTGGAGGCCTTTAATCAGACCGTCCTCGCCCAGGGGAGAATAGATGCATAATTCATAATACACCGTTCAGAATCGCCCATTCACTTACCCCCTGTTGTTTTGTAGCCATCGAATGAATAAAATGATCTCCCGGTATTATAATATACCTCTGTTTTTGGGAAAGTGTCCTTGATGAGGGGTTGTATTTTAAATTTCGATGTGGTCTTTCGAGCCGGAATAGCTTAGAAAATATACGATTGTATAGTTAATCCTGCTTGAAAGATTAATAATATGTTTATTAGTGTTTCATGTAAGTTGAAGGTTCGTGTTTGGTACAATATACAAAGTATAAACTGAAATGCCTTACAGTGTAATGCTTCAGATCATTAAATTGATTAACTTTTTCTATAGGACCATCATTGAAATTGAGTAAAATCAGCTGTTCCTCAGAAAATTTCAATAGCGAATCGACAATCGACCCAAATGTATGAAATAGCAATTTTTTTTCGCGTTTCCAGTATTGGTGGCCTCAAGCCAAGCTCTTTGAAGACACATTCGCTTTCCTCTCACTTAACGGATTGCTGTACGAAAATTCTTTTAGAGTTAGGCTCGTATTTGTGCATCACGACTTAATGTAACTTTTGATAATTATGTTGTTTTTGTGTACAATAAAGAATACAAAAATTAAAAAAAAAAAGTTTTGATCCCATTGTGAAAATTGTTCAGTTTGGTAGACTGAAATTTATGACCCCCTTAAAAATATGCAACGTTTAAATTTTACACCCTGTATATTTAAAGCAAGAAATCACACTTAGAAGCAGTAACCTGAATAGTAATTATGCTAATCATAAGGTTTCGTCTCGTAGACGATACAAACATTATCTTGTTTGCACTTTTTGGCAAGCAGCTCAACTCCGATAAAGCTAAGTTCCATCCACTTAAGTTAACTATAATTTTGTTTCTGTATCAGCATAGCAACACCGCTTCTGCTATCAAATTATGTAAATTTGTCAACTAGCTACTTAGTTTTCATGTGAAGTTCTTGAATATTCACTATTAAGCTCAGCACATACGAAAGACCGCGTTGATGTTTTTATTAGAATGGAATTCTAACTCCACAAGACGCCGTGATGTAGAGTACCTACGTGCCTTTTTTTTTATCTGGCATTGGTCCACCACGTTCCCACTGCTGTAACTCCTGGAAACCAGGACCAACAGCGGCAACCACTCACAACACTAGACAATAAGTCCAGCGAGCCCGGACGATGACTCTAATCTATCTTGGAACCCGTAATGAATTTAAAAAAAGAAGATTATATGAGGAGTAGGAAAGGAAACACGCGTCATCTTGTCCATATAAGTTGGAAAGGCCGTGCCATGCAGTAGGATGAATACGGTTCATATCGATGTGATACCCTTCGGCTAGGTGGACCGACAACCAGAGAAAGAAAGCGGAGAGTGATTGGATGGATAAAGCGGAGGATATAGTTTTGCGGCGCACCTCGGGAGAGGCAAATGTTCAGATCAACACTGTCTCCCTGTTCTGTTCCCATTAAAAAGATTGCTTTGATTGTCAAATAAAATATTACTACTTACTACTAACACTTCTTTTGTTGAATCGATGGCTGTCATTTAATTTCTCTTTCCATCATGATCACAGAATAATTAACGTCGTGGGGAAGAGATTTGCCAATCAGTGTTAGAGGATTAATGATTATCCAAGAATCCACTATGTCTAGTATCCATCGGAAATTCAGTATTTCACTTGAGGAATCTTCAAAAAAGTCACAGACAAAAAAGTCTTTCGTCTACGATGAGCCTTATGAACAAGTTCTGCGAAGAACTAGATATAGTTTCTTGAGAATGGTTTCGGTTACTGGAAAGTCAGTTTCAATACTTTCTGAAGCACCACGGAGTTTGTTTGCGTTCCAAAGATATCTTGCCAAATATGTTTTCTTCGTAAGATGAATGCAAGTTTAGTTCCATTGCTGAAGTGTTTGAATTTAACTTATTTTACTTCTTCTTATCGTGTGGGCAACAAGTCTTGGTGTCAGAGTTTTTTCAGACCACCTTACGGACTCTGACGTTTTATGTAACGACTACTACCACCAGATATAGTAGCCGGGACCAACGTCTTAACGTACCATTCGAAGCACGGAATCATCTTTTTTTCAGACAATCAGGTGATTCGGTTTGCAATGTCCTAACCAACTGGGGAAAAACGCACAAAGTGACATATCACTAGGTGTCCCTCGTGGGAATCGAACCCACGACCTCCGATACAAGAGCCCATTAGAACACGGAGACAGTTTTTGACCTGTGAGAACTTTGATGTTTTACTTGCTAACCTACAATTAAGTAATGTTATGGTGATGATTATGAATATAGTTATCACTAAATTTAACAAAACGTTTTTAACGGTATATTTCTTGTGTAGATCAATGGAAACATCATTGATGGAAGCTAGTGTCCTTACTAGGACGTAAAAAATATATTTGAAAATCGTACAGTTTCAATAACTGAACAACATTTGTACACTTATCCTTAAAAACCGAATCTTGCAAATTGTATAAAAATTTTAAAAATAGAAGCGATACAAATTAAAAACATATATATATTCGTAAATTGATCGTTAATATTTTTGCATCTTACTGACCATCATGGTAGGTAATAGGCAAAAAACATTCTTTCGTTAAAAACTCCTTATTGGCTTGCTAAAAGCCTGTTAATTTCATTAGCTGAAAATAGTTTTTCGCGTACTTAATTACCTACTTAATTATGCATGCTCTCCGAGCTAGTCGGTAATTTAGAGTAGGTAGGTACAGTTGGGATACAAATAATTTATACTCGTTAATTAAATCAAATGCAAACCTTTCAGTAATAGAAGTAAAATTTTACTACAGTATCATAATTGTATCTATTGAATGTGTAAATTTTATTTGAAATTGTAGATATTATAACACTAGCGGCGCTAGCGACTTCGTACGCACAGACCACTGACTGTACATAACTACTCATAACTTTTGGTTGAATGAACCAACAGGGTATTTGACAGGTTTTTAAAAACTGTTCTACGTTAATCACTGATGTCTAAGGACTCCATAGAAAATTAGTAGAAAATACTCTTGCTGTATTGTTTACAAATCTCATTATTTATTGAAATGAAAATTAAATTAAGATAATACTAGACTAGACTATAGAAAATGTATATTTTATGTTCCATTCCAGTGCAAGAAAAAACAAAAATTATTATTTAAATATCCTGCGAAAACGTTTTTCCTGACAATATATGTGGCTACAAGCAGGTGACGTCACGATGACGTAAACTTTGTGCGATACTCACACTCTACACGCAACTGTTTACAAGCAGTTGACGTCATGCACCATTCGGCCAATCAGAGTCGTTTACGATCACGTGACTAAAATAGACACAAAAAAATATGTTCGGGGTGGCAGAAATGTGTACTTTTGTGGGACAAGCTGTGTAAAATATGCTTGAATCTATGCAAATCCACACTTATAACTCAACACGAAATCTCCAGAACTGTAAAGACTACAAACTAAAAATTTGGCGTGGAAGTTTCTACAATGGCATCTATACTCCCTTCAAAATAACAGCGAAATTTTATGGCTATTTTGCATTACATTAAACAGAGATTTGAAACACTTCCTCTCACTTATTCTTAGAAGAGCTTTAGTAACGTCCAAGATATGTTGGATAGTATATGTATCCAATAAATTAATTACATTTGGTAATCAGAATTATCCAGAAAGCTAAACAGGAATCGGAAAATCTCGTCGTCCTTATTTGGAATGAAGTATATGTGCTCACTAAAAAGGGTTTTTGAAATTTTATCTCTAAAGGCTTGATACCGGGACAAAAGTTTGTACGGATATGGGCACTGCAAATATCGTGAATTCTAGTAAATCGGTATTTTAAAATTTTTGATATCGATAATGTTGCTAATTTCTTTAGTTTTTATATTATTTTATTATAAAATAACAAACTTAACTAACATGTTACTTGAGATAATTCACGGCGGTCCGACACCGCTAGGGGCGCTAGTGTCGTGCACATAGCCAATACAGACCCGACCATTGTGTGTAGCACACCGTACATATACGTAAAAGTGCAAAAAAATATTTAAAAAGGAAAAGGTCTATACCTACTTAAAGCAACATAAACATCAGTATCAAACCAAACAATGCCCCAGTTTCTGTGATCATTAACAGACTGCGCAATCTATTTTGCGTATCGTACCCATCAATTTGCAGTTTGATGATTGTGCATGTATTATGTAAATAAGTAATGCTTATTAAATGCTAGCTAAGCGATTTGTTGATGAAAGCTGACTGTGGCTTGTTTGAATAATTTGCTTGGTTAAATATTGTTGCGTTGCAATATGCCGCGTGGTTCCCTGGTTTAAATAAAATATACAACACTTCTTCCTGTGGGTGTTTCATTGTCCGTGAGGATTGAAGAAACTACCAACGTAGTAGATAATCTTTTTTTTATTATTGCCTTTTATAAGCAATGGCGAGACTGCCGTTCAGGAGGCGATGGTTTGATTCCCGTCCAGGCCGACTTGTACTAATGAGTTTATCGAAATTTGATAGAATCCCACTGCAGGGCTAATGTTTCTCGTAAATAAGGGTGATAGGGAGTGGTTTATGCTCCACCACGCGAGCCCAGTGCGTATTGGTAGTCATATAAAAATTACCTAAACCATAGAGCTATAGCGAAGTTCAATTTATTCAATCTATTTCATCTTCAAAGGTGATAGTGTATCACATCACTGATGTAGTCGAATAAAAGCAAAATGTGTTTCCAAGAAATAATGATGAAAAACTCTGAATTGCTTTAATATCGAAAGCAGAATGTTATCAGAAAAACCTATTAAAATGATAATGACGCTTGTCTGTCTGTATCACGTCATTAGCATAACATTAATCTAATATGAGACGGTATGAAATATTCATAGAAAAGTACCTAAAAGTTTATGTAATCGAAAATATATCTTTTCACTCGGTCGAATGTAATCACTAAAAATACAAAATTATTATGCTATATTACTTATGTATTATGTTGTTGATTCTTTTCGATGTTATACCTTTCGCACCGATCGCGTTATTTCAAAACATTGAAGTTCGGTGAAGATTTAGTTGAGATTCAGTTCATTCGGTCTTGGTTGTAATCCAGTGTAAATGCAGTTTTGAGGAATTTAGAAATTGCGCTGATCTTGGTTAGTTGACCTATCTCTATTTACTATTAGATTGTCAACAGTAACGAGTCAGTAAGGAACAAGTTACGAATCATCTTACTGTGAAATGACTAGCGCTGTACCGAAAGTGCAAAAATATGTGTTGCGGTAGCGATTGAGTAGCAATTCAGTGGAATATTCAGCGCGATCGGACCCCAGCTCTTTATACGATATCTTAGCCCACTTTGCAGCTGGACGACACACCTTGTATTTTATTAATTGCAAGAAACAAATGAATAAACAGAAAATTCAAATGCATGAATAAACAAAACACTAACAACCTTTTTCACGTTTCAGGTAAAGACAAGAATTTTTCCCACATCCGAAGTCTTCAGTAAGTCCCTACTGAATTTCATTTCGTTATTAAATTGCATGCACATACGATTCTCCGTATATTTACTGATATTACTCTACTTTAGCATATTACCCGACGTTACTGCTGCTGGCCGTATGAAAATATAAAGAATAATTTGAAAATGTTTTAAAAGAAAAATCTTTAAGAAACTTTTCTTGAAATTTCGTGGCTGTCTATTTTGTAAATACAGCACCTAAAGAGATTTGTTTCAAAGATTACTGCTTTTACCCATGTAGGTACCTACTTTGGTTGCTAAAGATTTTATAAGAGGCAATTCATAGGATCTTATAGTCGGCATAATCTTAGTAACTAAACTTATCAGAATAATGTAGACCACAGGTACGAGTAGGTATTAAGTAGACGGTGGTTGATTACTAATAACTAAACGATATCATCCCATGTTTTTTTCTAACACTGAATATCTATAATTATAATTAAAACAGCACTTATTTATCAACGCAACCTAACAAAGGCTTCTCCAAAATAATCCTGCTGGTAAATCTAAATAAAAACTCCAAAAATGTATACCAAAACTAACTATCAAACACAATGTTAATTCTGTTGATTTTACAGATTAGCACACACTAAAATATTACATACAATCTCAGGATTAATTATGCAAATCGTGTAGGCCACAGCAGCGTAGCTGCGGTTAAAACCTATAAGTAACTAATTGCGTTGCAAACCATTACAAAAGCACAATGCAGCACTTTGTAGTTTAATCTAGTGAAATTATTACATTTTAAACCTTATTAGCGTAGCGTGCTCTCATTAATTTACGAATATTCAAAATGTATACGTTAATTTGGCCAACACTGTTCTATTACGCACGAAGTGGGCAGTGTGCCAAATGTAAGTATACACTTTGTAATTGCTTGGTAGTGTGTGAACATTCTTGTTAGAGCTTACGTCGTTATAGTAATGGTTGTTTTAAAGACATAAGGTTTATAATTGCGTAGTAAAATGTTCCATTAAAGTCTATGGAAGTTTGTAAAGGTCAGACTCTAAAATACAAGTAGGTGTTAAAGCCTGGTGTGAGGTTATTTTCTATAGGTATTAAAGTCAGGTACCTACTTTTTAATTTTTTAACCTTTAGTCGTCGCAGTGTTGGGCAAAGGTATCCCCCAAGCTATTCCAGCCTTCTCTATCACATACCATCATCTATCCTTCTGCTGCCTAAATTGAAAAAAAAATCTGTTTCATTTAACCGAATCATAGTGACTACCGAACTATGTGTAATACCTAACCAAAATCTGTTTATAAGGCAATTTATAACAAGAGCTGGGTGCTGGGTTAGGTATTAAATAATTATTGTTCGGTAGTCACTACAATTCGGTTACATTTAACAAGCACATAGCTAAAAAATTCTTTCAGTGCAATAATCTGAGCTCCATTGCTCTTTGGCATTCTGAAGTTTGAATATCGTATTTATTCGACAAAAGTGGAAAAACTAAACACGTCGTACATAAACTCATAACCATAATCCCTTTCGGGGTGGTCAGAAATATTTTTCACACAGTTTTTACAAGGCAAGGTTTCACACACCGTCAGATTTTAAACTTCTCCATAAGCTATAAAGCCAAGTATAAAAACAACACTAAAGTTTCCCTTTAAGGGAGTTGACATGATTCACAAACCTAGCACTTAGTTCCAGATACCGCAACTGTGTACTCTACCATAATACAAACAAGGTCTAAATGGCATTAACAGTAGCTGTGTCAAGGTTTACTCAACAAGTGTCAATAAGTACCTAGGCAACTAGTGCCATGTCTCGGTCTAGTCTGTTACTAATAGACCGTTGAAGGACTGTCTTAGGATCGTTTATATACGGCTATATACATATAACTATAGCACATCAATCACTCTATAGGTAGTTGTATGTCCAATTTAATGACTGTATTATAGGCTATTCTTTTATTTTATAAATATAATCAAATAGCCCAATGTTTATATACGGCCCACTACAGGGTACAGGCCTACTGTCAAGGAGGGATTCGGATTGGTAGACTGAAGTCTGCAAGTGAACATAAGCATCGTAATTTCTTTTTCAGTCAATGCAGGAAAGGTGTTTTCCTTCACCGTTTGAGAGCAGTCGGTATTACGTACATAAGTTAGAAAAACTCAATCAATCAGTTTTACCTAACTCAAACTACTTACTTACTTAAAACTCGTTGGTAATAACATAACATAAACAAAAATCTGGCATGGGCCCACCACACATTCCCACCGCTGTAACTCCTGTAAACCAGGATCAACAGCGGCGACCATTCACGACACTAGACAATGAAGTCTAGATGACTCTAATATGTCTTGGAACCCGCAATGAATTTAATCAAAGAAGATAAGAGGAGTAGGAAAAACAAATACCCGACTTCTTTTGAACTTTGGTACTTTGCATGTCGTCCATGCAGGTTCGAACCTCAAGATTGAGTTTCCATAAGTCACCGCAACGCGCCACCGGCGCGAACCAAATCGATCTATAATATTTGAATTAATTGCACATAATTTGCTCTTGGCTTTTCATTGCGAATGCCAGCTAGGCAGACCTTCAATCCCATACTTCCTAACTGGGTCATCATTCAAACAATATTCTATGAAACAGTAATTTATTCCCCTAACTTCACCTACTAAAACTATACTCCATTTCAAATAGCAACGAAATTTTAGGTCTATTTTTAATCACAGAAACAGAGATTTGAAACACTTACTCTCCCTTATTCTTAGAGCAGCTTTAGTAACGTCCAAGATATGTCGGATAGTATATCTTTCTGATAAATACATTTTATTTGCAAATCAGAATCAGAATTGGTCATAGAGCTATATAGGAATCGGAAAATAGTTTCGTCCTTATTTGAAATGATATATGCATACAGGTCACTTCAACAAGAACGGATTTTCTTTTTTCTAAAACTCTCTCTATGCCACTTTATCGTAGGTATAATTTGTCACAGATCCATGCAAAACTTAATTAAAATTCTATAGTGTCCAGACTGCCACTATACGACGGGTTAATAGTTGTACCAAATAACTAATGTTCACATATTTGAGACGTCACAAATCATCTGCAGAATGAGCAGGGCTAGTGAAATATGGATATTAGACCCTGGGGAATATTATCTAGAGCATAATTATTATGAAATGCTGCAATACTGGGTACAAGGAAAAGTATCATTAACCTTTAAACCACATACTCTACCCATCAAGATGAAAAACTTTTACTATGGTAGCAAACAGATCAGAACAAAAAAATATCAGCTGCCCCACCCGTTTGAATCAAGTAGGTACTCGTATTGCAGTTTAGTATGGGACAGCTGAATTTTTTTTGTTCTGATAGGTTTGCTTCCATAGTAAAAGTTGTTTAATTTTATGGGTAGAGTATGTGCTTTAAAAGTTAATGATACTTTTCCTTACACCGTGTATAGGTAGGTAGGTAGGTATTTGTTACATTTATTTTATGTAAAAAAATGCTACACCGAATGATTTCAGGCTCACCAAATACCCGCCCACTAAAATTATTCTTCTTAATATGCTGACACTTTTTAAGGGGATGATCAGACCGTCGAACTGAGCAACTTTCTCTATGGTACCAACAACTACAAAACTGAAAACCTACTCGAGCCAAATGTGGGGACAGCTGTTTTTTTTCCCGATTTCGATGAAGGTCTCATAGAGAAAGTTGTTCAGTTTGACGGTCTGATCATCGCCTTAAAAAGTGTCAGCATGTATTATTAAGAACGACCCTGTATAAGGTCCAATAAAATTTGCTGATACTATTTTAAGGGGATGAACTGGACTAATTTCTGTATGGGACCAATGTCACAATTGAGAAAAAAATATCAGCCGTTCCATAAAACACTGCTACTCGACCCGAATGTATTGGACAGTTTTTTTTTCGATTTCGATGTTGGTCCTATAAAAAGTTGTTCAGTCCGATGCCGATGGTCTGATCATCCCCATAAATAGTTTCAGCTAATTTTGTTAGACTTTACAGATCATCTATAAATCTTAACTCTAGTTTCTTACGTTAAGTCTTAAGAGAGGTTATTCCGAATGCGTAAATGCGCGCTGCATACAAACGAAGTCTGGTGATATTTCAATACTAACCAATTAAAGTGATACTAATCAATAAATATTTTTCAGAAAAAATCTAGAAACTATTCTCTATGTTTTTATGAAGTCAGATTTTAGTTAAAATATACAGTTTTAGTGCTAGGATTAATTTAAGATTTATATGGAAATCTTTGAGGCACTGTAACTTTAAAACTATACATTACAACGAAAATTTGACTTCATACAAACATACAGATTAGTAGATTGTTTCAGAAAAATGTCACGGAATTTATTGGTTAGTATTGAAAATATCACCAGACTTCGTTTGTATGGACCGCGCTCCGAATTATATTCCCTTAACAATCACGCTTCTCTTTTATATACATTCAACTTAACCCTTTTCAGGCACGTCCTAGCACTTAAACACATTTAGTTTATGGGTCAAGACTCCAGATAACCGTTAATGAGTTCACTTCAAATAGATTTAGATATCTGTTTCACGTTTTAACAAAAAGCTAAAAGACATCGTTGAAAGATTCCTTTTACATTTCAGTGGCGCTCTCATCACAATATCAAAGATTTCTTAATAAAGGAAGCCTATTAAAAAAAAGTGCTACTCCAATAGACTTAGCCTTAAAGCTATTTTTGTACAATACTTTAATGGTCTTCACAGACAGCCGCTGTAATATGTTGTTGTACTTTTCTTCTGTTCTAATTCCTTCATTTCACTTACACGCAAAACAAAAACGGCCACTCAAAGTCAAAATTGTTTATTCAAAATAATATCACATAGATAACTTTTTGACGTCATGTTTTTGAATCTACCAGCGCGTCGGAAGATGTTCCGTTGTAGAGAAGATGCGGCCAGAAACTCTACAACACACTTATTTTAAACAAAACAAAATATACCAAGTACAATTATATAAATTCAATATTAAATTACATAGTGTAACATTGTCAAGACCAGACATTTTGGTCATTCAAATAATCATCGAGTTTATAGTAACCTTTTTTACAGAGGACTTGTTTAACACGGGACTTTTTGTTTTCACTTTTACATTTATTTCGATATTCTTAAAAGTGGGAATGTTTAGAACCTATAAAAATATTCCATAAACAAGGCTTATGTGCTTAGTTTATAAGGGTAGCACTTTTTAAATTTAGGCTGTTATTGAGAAAATATTAAGATTGTGATGAGGACTGTAAAAAGACTCTTAACAAAAAGTTTAAAGACATCGTTTTGTAGGGTTTAAAAATAAAACAAAAAGTTGCCCTTTCCCTTTTGTTCTTGTTTAATTATGTCCGACCGCCCCCGAAATTATAAGGGTTGTCGACCTTACCTGAATTCCTGCTGCCCACCGAAATTCTTTTGATGGCATCGCTTACGTTTCTACATTTTTGGAATTTCTTTAAGAAAATTGGAAGGGTAAAGATTTAAGTCTCTGGTTTTGAAGCTATATTTAGTATTTTACCCGACTGCGCCAGAAGGAGGGTTCTGTTTTTCGAGCGTATGTATGTTTGTGTGTCTATTTCTTTGGCACGCCCTACAGCCTAAAAATACACCCCAACCCATTTATAACAAAATAAATAGATTGAAAAAATAATTTCATTATTTTGAAAGTTAAAATTTAAAGTTATTCGCATTTTAAGTTTTGAATCAAAAATTTTGTTATTATTTCAGCAATTAATGAAAGCGCTAACGTGCTCATGGATACATTTTAAGAATCTTTTTTTGGTAGTAAGTAGAAAGAAATTGCCTAAGTTGAAACCCTGAAAATTCGATTCTTCTCTCGGTCCTAAACAAAATACTTTCTAGTTTTGCGTTAATTCATGAACACGTTGTATCTTCAATTTTAAATCGTGAAGTGGAGCGAGTCTGTTATAGTGAAGAAATCTTTTAAAGATAAGATTGTCCTTTGTGTTATATTTTTTCTGTTATTTGTATCAATTTGTCTATGTAACTATCACATCTAAGTGTTATTTTTCTTTTTGTTTCAATGGGTCTACAATGATGTCTCTACAGGGACCAACTCAATTCAATTGAATTCAGTTATACTTAAAAAAAATGAATGTCTTGATGGTTTTTTAAGAGGATGATCAGACCATTAAACTCAACAACTTTCACTATTAGACTAAAAACTAAATCGCGAACAAAATATCTGTTTTGTCCCATACATTGGATCGATTAGGATAGGATTGCATTTTCTCCCGCTTTCGTTGGTTCCATTGAGAACGTTGTTCAGTTTGAAGTTGGTCTGATCATCCCCTCAAAACCCCACCTCTACTAAACTACATCATTTTAGTAGGCATACCTATTATTACTGGTTTGTCACTGTGGTGCTTTCTAATCCAAGGAAATCAAATTCGAAAATCATAATCTCTCCGTTTAGAGTAGTAACAGTAATAACTAAAAAGGTACAAAACAAACGTTGTTGTTATGAGCGCTTCGCCGATAAACTGTTGTACAGTTTGGCGTGGTAATGTTTAAGACACACATGTACCCATTTAAGAGAATAAATAAAATAAAAAAAATAAGAATTCGGACCAAATGTTGAAATTTTCTAATTAACTCAATAAATAAAGGGCTCAAAAAAATATTACTTTATAGCATTTTTAGATCTTAACAATATCTACACAATGATGTGTAGCAAGTAAAAGTGACTTAAACTTATAAAGTAGATGCACATAATACAGATTTTTTCCAATATTTAGGCTTGCCTTTGAACACAGGTTTCATTTATGTATTTAATAGAAAAATAAGAAATACACTTCATAGCAAAAAAAGCCCAGATGTTGAAGATCATTGCTATATTTTTCATCATAATGTATGTCTTTCAAATAACGAAATGATAGCTTCTAAAAACCAGCAAAATATGACCCGGCCCTGCGTTTACCTACGGGGAGCGTCTTAAAAATGAACCTTTATATTTTAGTGGGCGGGTATCAGAGTTAACATAAAATAAACATAACAAAATGAGCATTAGAAGTACGAATATTCGATCGGTGAGTAAGTTAAGTCAAGCATTGCGAAGCTCGCGTACGAGCCTAAATATTTAGCAATCCTCACGATTAAATGAACAGTAGGTATTCAAAACGCTCATTGAAATGAATATTCCGTTTATAATGTTGTTTATGAACGAAGATTATGAACGCAGCCAGTAATACTATACGTGTGGCAAAATAATGGGTTGGAAAAATTTTGAATGACTTGCCAACGTCTCGATAGATGAAGAATGTTTTGTTTGTTAAGGAAAGTGTTCTTTGAGAAACAACTCCAGCAATAAGGCTGAAATTGACAGTAAACATGATTTTAGTCAGCAAGATGTCTCAAAGAATCTCAATCTCGATTAATCTTCAGTAATAAGGCTTACAAAAAAGTTGAAGCGTGAATTATTTGACACTTTAAGCCCGGCTTGCACACTAAGAAAAAAATACTACGTATATGTAGCCCGTCGCAGCTTATACGTAGCCCGTCGCAGCTTACGTACCACATAGCTTACGACGCGATACTGATTACGATTGTTGCATCAGTATTTAAGTTGTCTACTATACTGATGGTACGTAACGTACGGATACGTGATACGTAAGCTACGATGGGCTACGGATACGTAGCATTTTTTTCTCAGTGCACTAATAAGTATTGAGGCCTAAAAGTATTTAGTAATAGTTCTGTCTTTCACAATGCTCATACAAATGGCAGTGAAATGACAGCATCATATTTAAACATGTTTAAACGTAAATACTTTTTGGTGCAAGCCAGCCTTAGGCCAAGATTCAGAGACGTTTTTTAAGTCCGTATTATGTCAAAATCCATACAAAAGACGTTTCTGAAGTACCTAATCTCTTAATTTAAGATACTGCTTCTCTATTTCAATCGTATCTATCTTATCTAGGACGATCTATATACCAAGCAAAAAGATATAATATCGTTTCCGTATTTTCTCCCATAAAATTCGCCCTGGGGCGCTATCAGGGCAATCACCACGTTGTTTAAAATGTAAAACGCGTAAGCCGTAACATCTTGAATTTGTTACTTGGACGTGTTTGAGAGAAAGTTAATGGTTTGTGGAAGACATTAGCTAGTTCGATTTTAGATAAATTTTCTATAGCAAAATGTTCAGGTTGGAAGAAAGAATTTGAGCACGCTATGGTATTTAACTACTAATTGTTTTCTTGATCAACCAAATCTTTTTATTTTAGTTATGTTATTTCATTAGAAAACTAACAACACAGTAATTTGATAGTGAAACAAATATGTAGCAGGAAACCAATTACAGGTTTGCGCTGATAGAAAACAATAAAGTTAAACAAAACAAATAGGTTGTTAACAATATTAAGAAAAAGAAAACGGGCAAAAGCATACCCTCTATATACCTACTTTGTATTATAACTACTTCTCGAGTTATTTCAAAAATACTGAAAAATATAATAGAGGTTGAATGAGGTTTTATTCCTCTGCCTGATTGGCTTTTCTAAAAAAGAAATTGCTATTCTATTGCATTTTTCAGTTTTTATTTTTAATATTATTGCGGCCAAGGTATCTTAGCCATAAATCCTTTGGTTTTCAGAAAATTCAAATGTAAATTAAAAATAGAAATATCGGTCAAAAATAAAATCGGAAAAATACTTATCTCTTATTTTTTAACCTATTTTTATATTTTATTAAAAACAGGTGGTTAAAAAATGTTATGTTGTCAATTTAGGAAATTTAATAAACAAAATAGAAATTCGAGACTAAAGTCACGATACTCAAAACTTTTCTTAGCTTAGCTTTTATACAATATTCAACATAATGCGCAACATAATGACGTTTAATTTTAAAATACTTGTACACGTCTCCCTACCATGTTTCCGCCCTTTTATTCTCTACTCCTATTTTCTTTATACCTGGAAAATTCGTTTTAAGAACAGAAGGGAAGCTTTTCAAAGCACTTGATTGTTACATTAAGTGTTGCCAGTACAGTCTACTACAAGAATGTGATGATAGAAATCGTTTAGCGTGCTGATCATTGTTTTATATTTATTAAGAAGCGGGCTTGAGAGAAGTTTATTCCGAATGCGTAAATGCGCGCTGCATACAAACGAAGTCTGGTGATATTTTCAATACTAACCAATTAAACTCAATGACATTTTGCAAAAACAATCTAGGAATAAATCTCTATGCTTGTATCGTGTTCGATATTCGTTAAAATATACAGTTTCAATGCTAGGATAAATTTAAGATTTGTATGGAAATCTTTGAGGCACTGTAACTTTAAAACTGTACATTTTATGGAAAATCTGACACAATACAAGCATAGAGATTTGTTTTTAGAATGTTTCTGAAAAAATTCATTGAGTTTAATCGGTTAGTATTAAAAATATCACCAGACTTCGTTTGTATGGAGCGCGCCAATAGTAATATACCCTTAAAGGGATAATTTGAGCTCTGATATTTGTATGAATCCGCATCTAAAGGTTTATTCACACCTTAAAGTTGGTGTCAGTTACGATATATTCGGCACCTCTGTTTTGGATTATTAAAGTAGGTAAAAGTAAAAATGTCATAAGTGGTATACTCGTATCTTTGTAAGATATTTTTAATTTGAATTATTGACTAAGAATTTTAGGTACGACGCTGCGCTACGCTAGCTTTAAGATTTGAATGTACACGTTTATGAATCGGTGCTGTGCTGCTGTTTCTGACCACCTCGAATGTATGTAGTTTGGAAATGCCATTTTTTATGCTTGGGAGTCTTCAAAGTTGTCAAGAGTCACGTTGCAAGTTCTAACATAAGCACTTGTCTTACTCTTGGAATTCGCGCGGTACACGTTTTTGCTTGCCATGAAGCTCCGTAATCTCGTCTTGTTCTTGATCAAAACCAATCCCTGAGATTGGAATAGATACTCCCACAAACTACTTGACACTGGCGGAAATGCAGTGTTAACGCACAAGCAAATCCATTAAGTATAAAATAAAATTAAAAAAAAAAAGTTGTCACATCAAATCAAACATAATTTTTAGATATCCAGTCTGTATAATAATATCACAACTATAGCTTTTATGCCTCTACCACCACATTTGAAGATGTTTTGCTTTGGAATAAACATTACAAAAATGGCATCAAAGTATTTATTTGACTTTTTCTGGTAAGAGCTTACTCGTACTTTCGGCTAAAATAATCTCTCCAGTTAATAAACAATTTTCACGCTGACTGTCCAAAAGGAACTTCAAAGAATAATAAATGGTTTGTTGTACTTGAGGTGTTTGCCCTTTTAAAGAGAATCAAATTAGCTGTTCTTACATAGAAAGCACTTTGCAACTTTAAAAAAAAGAATGGTAAATTTTGTTGACATCTTGCTTTTGAACTTCACTGTTATGTATCGAAGAAAAAACGTGAAATGATTTGGTAGGTATTAAAAAAACAATATAATGCAAATTATTTGCATAATTATGTTTTTACCCGACTGCGCGACGCAAAGGAAGGGTAATGTGTTTATCAGTCTACTAGCGACCCGCCCCGGCTTCGCACGGGTGCAATGCTGATACTAAATACACTACAGAAAAACTGTGAACGTTGTATATAAAACCATAGCGGCCCGCTCCGGCTTCGCACGGGTATAAAATATATAGCCTATGTGATTAAAATCGATTCAGTAGTTTTGATTTATTCATTACTGCCCGTGGCCCGCACGCGTTAAATTTGGAGTAAAACAATCCCCCTCTCCCTATACCATGAAGATTTCCTGCTATCTTTGGAATATCTAAATTCATACACTACATATTTAATTGGTTAAGGATTAATGCTGTATTGGTTAAAATCCCTTCGAAAATTAGCCATTATTTGTCGTAAAAAGTAAATGACAAAAAAAAGTTATTGTGGGTTATCCATAAGAGATAGACATATGCCATCACGGACTTTTCTGTAGACCTTTTCAATGTGTACAATACTTAGTACATTATTTTGATAAAATTCGTAGGGTTCAGCCTGCGTTTGCAATGTAAGCGGAAAAAATGTAATTATTTACGACATCACATTAGAAACCTCAAAAATAACAGTACTTCTCCACTATTTAATGGATGTTATTATACATATGAACCTTCCTCTTGAATCACTCTATCTATTAAAAAAAACCGCATCAAAATCCGTTGCGTAGTTTCAAAGATTTAAGCATACAAAGGGACATAGGGACAGAGAAAGCGACTTTGTTTTATACTATGTAGTGATGATGTATTTATGTTTGTATGTAAGTGTGTTCCTTTGCGGCACACTAGAGACCAAACGCGTGGGCCGATTTTGATGATTCTTACGTCAATCGATTTGTCTTAATCTTGAGAATCACTAAAGACATGACAGTAAACAAAATTAAATATGGCGACAACCAGACGCCCAGCAGACGCCATATTGTGAAAAAGAAAAAAATAAAGTTGACGAACTATGTTGAGTGGGGTACCATTGAATAGGTATTTGAAAATCATCTTTAGGTTTCTCTGATCATTTTTCATTTTGAATGACCATTTAAAATCTAAAAAAATTTAAAGTTGAAAAAAAAACTAAAAAGAGAAGTGGAAAATAAAAAAGTTAATTTAAAAATGAAAAAACACGTCTGCGTAAAAAGTGAATTTTAAATAAAAACCTAAAAGAAAAAAACAAGTACAGTAGTCTATGATTCTGTTAAAGTAATATTGAAGCGACAGACACGATAAGAAGAAGGTGCCATACAATGGCCTAGTCCGAGCTTTTGGCCGGTTTTTCAAGTTTATCTTGAGCGGTTTAGGCTGTGCGTCATCAGTCAACCAATTAGTCCGTCACGGAACTGTTTTATAAGTCATCATCACCATAATCATCTCAGCAGATGGACGTTCACTGCTGGACATAGTCCTCCCCCAAGGATCGCCATAACGACCGGTCCTGCGCTGCCCTCATCCAACGGTTTCCCGCCGCCTTCGTTAGGTCGTCGGTCCACCGTGTGGGGGGCCCACCCACCTAGGGCTTTATAAGTATGGATATCTAATACAATATATAACACATTTTAATTTATATAATACATTTGTTCATACAAAGCGCAGACGTTCGATAAGGAGTTGGTGATTTTACTAGTTAGCAAATAGGCTATGGTTTTGAAGCACATTATTATTATAAACAAACAATGTACGCATATTGTTTACTAAACCCTAGGTCTTCTGAACGAATCTTATACTGATACCAGAAAAGGTACAAAATAATAATTAGATGCACCGTGATCTCGCACAAAATTTTCCAATTACATTGAATAAATTCTATAAGCCCAGGCGCTTGAGGGGATCGAGTTTATTGTTTTACTTAAAAGCATTTCGTATTTTCCCTCCTAACCTAATAAAATATCTTATGACCGTGTTTGATTTTTTTTTCGCAGAAATATTGGCAATCCTTTTTTGGTAAACGAAAACCAGAATTTTCAGGTATTGTTTTTCACTGAAACTGATTGAATTTCTGTACCATTCATCTTTTTTTTAACTTTTCACAAACTCAGGGTAACTAGTAAGTGTAGTAGTAGGTGTATAGCTTGAATCAAAAGTTGATAACTAAAACATTGACTACGTAAAACTAGTTTTCCTGCTTTTTTTTGCCACCACTACTTGCTACAACTACTTGCTACAATTACATGCTACAATTACTCGCTATAACTACTTTCTACAAACTACTTGCTACAACTACTTGCTATAACTACCCTTTTAAAGGCGTTCGTCTGTGTAGTAAAGTTCTGTTTACTACACAGACGAACGCCTAGGGTTTCAGGATGGAATGAAGCTAATAAAGATGACTGTAGGTACAGTCTTCGATCAAAGTCAAAACTGTAGTGGTGGTATTATTAAAAATATATATATTATTATTACTATCTATTACCAACATCAAGTACGATTGCTATTTAAACTAAACATTGGTAAAATCATCGACAACACGATGGAGCTACAAATTAAAGATTAAAATAGAATTAGGAACATGTATCTAATACATTTATACATAGTTTATCATATTACTTAGTTGTCAACCTCGATACTACTGGTTACTGATTGGCTAATCTTTCCACTATAGCATGACTTATTTGTTATGCGACATAGCTAATAGGTTCATACTGACATGAAAGAATAAGATATAGCCGAAAGATTCGAAGGCTTAGAAAAGACCACCCAACTTTATACCGTGGGTGTCGTATAAAGTGACTAGAGTATAATTGTATACATAAGTCAGCGATAGACTTATCATCATTTTTCTAACTTAATCTCAAAACAATTTATTCATTAAAGAAGCTTGAAGTCCATTGTGAAAGTTGTTCAGTTTGATGGTCTGAGTTCACCGTTACAGTATTTTCTAGGCTGTCACTCACACCCTTTAATATTCCATCCTGAAACTTTAAATATGCTAAAAGCGAGCCTTCCATCACCTTACGATTAAACAGATTGTTGTTAGCTAAGTATCTGACCACTCCAAAACGTATATGTATTGTTTATCAAATACGTGCTACGTTATACGTGACAAAATCCGGGAAGCTGGTGTTCTAATAAAAGTTTGTTCCACTATGAATCCAGCCAGTTTATAGCTCGCGAGAGTGGAAACCAATTTTTTTCGTTAAAAGTTTGTCTATGACAGTGTTGAAATGTCACCAAAACAATACCTGTCGTACTGGTTTTATTTTGAGAGGATACTCAAAGTGAGCTACGCTACGCTATCGTTTACGGAGTTTGAACAATTCTTTGTTGTCGAACAAAAAAATATGCATCGGTATACCTAGAAGAAGTAAATCCTACGCACAAAAGAAAACAGAAAACTTCTATGTACACCAGTTCTGGTTATATATTAAATTCATGAATAAAACAAGATTAATACATCTCTATATTTCAATTCAAATCAGTTTATTTCCAAAACACAAAACAGAATCATGCGTAAACAGTACCTACAACACAAAGTCCATTATGCCTATTTCAAATTTACCGAAGTATTTTACTACCCAATTTATACCTAATTACCATTATAATATTACGAATTTGCCGTTTGATGTGATTTCAATCATTTATTTATGTATTCATTCATTCTATGAAGTCAAAATTCCCATAAATAATCAAATTTTTCCTGTATGTAGTCAAAATAAGGAGTCATATGATCACCTAGGTTATTAAAGTGGAATAAACCAAAAAATAATAGTACACGGCGTCACATCAAGATACACAAAATCAAAATAAGCTGTTCTCGCGACGATTTACGTTATTCACCCAACGCGAGGCCAGCTTATATTGGTTTTGTATAACTTGATGTGTCGCCGTGTGTACACCATTTCAAATAGCAACGAAATTTTAAGGCTATTTTGAACTACAGAAACAGAGATTTGAAACACTTCCTCTCACTTATTCTTAGAACAGCTTTAGTAACGACCAAAATTTGTCGGATAGTAGATCTTTCCGATAAATAAATTATATTTGCAAATCAGAATTGGCCATTGAACGCTATAGGAATCGGAAAATCGTTTCGTCCTTATTTGAAATGAAGTATAAGTCTTTTTATGAACCCTCTTACAGTGATTAACAAAATTCAACCAGAGTCACGTTGCAGGGTTTGCCCCGAACACTTGTCTTTCGCGTGGTGTTCGCGCGGTTCGCGTCTCAGCCTGCCACGAGGCTCCGCAATCTTTTTCAGTTGTGTTCTTACTCAAAAACAGTCCTCGTGATTGGATAGATACTCCCTCCAACCACTTGACACTGGCGGAAATGCGGTGCTAACGCACAAGCAAGAAGTACATTAATTATAAATAAAAAATTATTAATTCAACCAGTTTCTTCGCTTAGCTATAAAATAGTTGTATAAATATAACATAGTAAGTATCCCTTGACCCTTCAAACAGAGCACTAAGCATAAAACGTTTCCTATTGATGACTCGGTCACTTTTATTACACGAACAGACACGGTATCGTCAAAGGCTTTGTTTACGAATTCAACGCGTGTATCCGAATATACTCGTTTTGTCTGGTGCCGAATTCTGATAAATATGTATGTTAAGGGATAGCGGGACGTCACCTGGGACTTCGTAATTGCGCTTCGTCCCGTATTAGGTATTTGTATTTATTTACGGATTTTCATTTCGTTGTTCAATATGTTCATATTGGTGCAAAATTTGAAATATAAAGTGACCTAATCGTTTTCATTTCGTATCGATACAAATATTAGGAATACAGGGTCTTTGATAATATGCTGCAAATCTACTTGACCCAAAACTGCAAATCTGCTCGACCCAAATGTATGGGACAGTTGTTTTTTTTACTGCGATTTCGACTTTATAGTTCCATTCACAAAGTTTTAATTTAATTTAATTTATATTATATTTATTGATTTACAATGGTTTGGTTTTTATCTTATAAGTAAAACATTATTTTGAAAATTATTTTTAGAATCATTGCGATAGTACTCTATTAAACACTTTCTAGTATGATAGGTAGTGATCGCGTCAAAATCACAATTCACGCCAGAAACATGTAGGTTTCCTCATGAAGTTTTCCTTCACCGAAAATTCAGTCGTGTTTCGTACAAAAGTTTCAAAAAACTAATTGATACGAAATCGCGTTCGAGGTTTGGTTCTAGACCACCACATAATTTAATTTTAGAGATCTAAAATCCCAGTTACAGTTAAATTAGGTATACATTTTGATGTAATGGAACATAAATTATACGAGTATTATGATCAGTCATTAAACAAAGCTTATACGGGCTTTCATTTGTGACGTCATTCTACATCATTTCTAATTATTACGTTACATTAACATGAGTTGTAGGATTTGATAGAAAAATTTTATAGTATTTCCTTCAAAGTAGTCAGTAACATTGATATAACTACCTAATTCCTGTTTAAAAATGTAGTTTTAGCAATGCTCACATTTAGCAATTTAAGTTTCAGAATGGAATGACGTGTCAAGTTGTGAGAGGTGGCTAGCCCTTCGCTCACATATATACTGCTTAAGAAACCTTGAAACCCTTAGTCGCCTCGGACGAAACCCACAGGAAGAATTGGGGTGGTATATTCTAAGCCAGAAGCAAACGGTTACAGGAAGTCATATGCTGATATTGATGACTAGTCCTTTACCCAAACACCTATCTCGTTTCCGCGTCACCTCTTCCAAAGTGCGCTGGGAAAAGACTCTGGGAGAGGCCTACGTTTAATTACTAGATAATTAAAGGTTAATGATGAAACGATAATGATAATATGCTAGAAAGCGAGTGATCTAGTAACAAGTATTGTTATATTAGACGTTCAACTTGTTTTGACGCTTTTATGGTACGCAAAGTTGGTCAACGCGTTCGTTACGTTATAGGCGTTAAGAACGTATCCCCCATTGAAAGACCTTGACTCTTTCAGAGCCGCTCCACCTCTACTAAACTACGTCATTTTAGTAGGTATATATTTTTGACTGGCTTGTCCTTCATTATGCCTTGTGGTGCCTTCTAATCCAAGAAAATCAAATTCGAAAATCATAAGAATTCGCACCAAATTTAAAATTATCTAATTGACTCATTAAAAATTGGTCTTAAAAATAAATTTAAACATAGTTATTTTAGATCTTAACATTGTCTCAACGTCTCAATTAAAAGTGACTTCAACTTATAAAACACGTAATATAGACTTTTTCAAATATTTAGGCTTTCCTTGAAACACAGGTTTAATATGTATTTTATAGAAAAATAAGAAATATGTTGAAGATAGTATTGCTATATTTTTTATTAATTTGTGTCTTTCAAATAACGAGATGATACTTTCTAAAAACAAGCAAAACATAGTAGTGGGAGTATTTAACAAACAAACATATATCAGTTCTAGCTTTTCTAGCATTTCTGCTTGAAGATGTACTCAAATCCATCTTCAACAAATGCAACAATTTTTTTCTCGATGCATTCAAATAAACTTTGATTAAACCTAAACTTTGTTCTACTATAACTTTCTACTAACTTCAGAAGAACGAAGTAAATCCATGTTCGGTTCAATGATAATTATAACTATCTTTACGCTCAATTCACACCAAGATAGCAGCGGCTAGCAGTTTGAGTAGTCAAAATGTATGGTATCTGGAGTCCGCGCCACCGAAGCAAAAACCAAGAACTACTAAAAATTATTTCATAAATCCTAATACTGAAATAATTTTTACATTGCATTAACATTACATTAACGTTGCATATGAAACAGGATGTTTCAGACCATCAAACTGAACAACGTTCACGATGGAACAAACATCGAAATCGCGGAATTTATTTTTGTTGTCCCATAGAAAATGTCATGGGATGCTCGACCCAAATATATGGAACACGACATTTTTATTTCGCGATTTCGATGTTGTCTCCATCCTTAGTGAAAGTTGTTCAGTTTGATGGTGTAGAGCACCCCCTTTAATATGTAACGTATTTAATTTTACACCCTGCATATGAAAGTCTAATTGTGGCATTTTTTTTTAATTAATTTATAGTACCTATATTATTCGGATGCTGCCTCTTTGGTATGAATTGAGCCTTAGCTAGTTTTTTTAGCAAAGTCCGGGAACGGTTAGAGTAATTAAAACGTTTTCATCGACTTCCCTTTTCGTTTTGGTTAGCTAGAAATTTTCTGAACGAAATCTCATAGCTTAAAACATACTCATTTATACAGTGTGTAAGGAAAAGTATCATTAACCTTTAAACCACATACTCTACCCATCAAACTGAAAAACTTTTACTATGGGAGCAAACCTGTCAGTACAAAAAAAATATCAGCTGCCCATACGTTTGAATCGAGTAGGTATTGCAGTTTAGTATGGGACAGCTGATATTTTTTTTGTTCTGACAGGTTTGCTCCTATAGTAAAATTTTTTTAGTTTGATGTGTAGAGTATGTGGTTTAAAGGTTGATGATACTTTTCGTTACACCCTGTATAATAAACTTACTAGTTAGGTACCTTATAATGTTAGCTCATAAAGTATTTGAGTTCAGAATGGAATTACTTCTAAGATGGTTCAGTCACAAAAAACCAAAGTAAGAGAAACCTTTACCCGAAAGAAAATTAAGACAAAAGTCCCAATTCTTTTTCGTAACTTTGTTTCGGTCAGATATTAACCACAAACGTCCCAGATCATTACAAATCCAAACACCATTCCAACCAAAGCAAACGTTGCTTACATAACGGAAAGTTAGTAATAACTGAAAGCTTTCCAACGGACGTCGAATAAGCAGAAATTCAGTCCAATTTCCCGGTCTGTCATATTTATTGGCCCTTCGCCCGTTTCGTTCGGAAAAGCTGAGTATAGTTCGATCTACAAAGTCTCGCGGATCAAGCCGTTTTAATACGTATGTCATAGGCACAAAAGTTATCTCAGGGTAAATCTTATGTGGTACGAAGTGTATACCGATCGTAAACCGCTATGGAATTAACGAACTGACGACCGTACGGGCTTTACGATCGATCTAACATGCCTTTAGAATTTTGAATGGATGATAACTGATAAGATGGTCGAGGAAATGGAAGTTGAATAGTTGAAAATAGTTCGGTAGTAAGGTTATGAGTTAACATTATGTTTGAACTTTAGGGAAATGGCACAAAGTAACTTCCTACAGTTCTGCTTGACGCACATTCTCCACGATTCTCGTACATTTTTGTATGTTTTTTGTGTTGTTTTACACTTTAAATAAAGAATTGTTTATTGATCGCATGGGCTAATTATATTACACTTTTAGATACAAAACGCTAAATACAAAAACACTAAAATTTAGAGCCAATGTATATTATCGAATGACAAAAAGTCTTAATTTTGTCAAACAATAATAAGTAAGTACCTACCTACGTAATATGTAGCAAATAAATCATATACTTAATAAGTTAGCAGGTGGGTTGATGACCTCAGTTAGATGGTGGTATTAAACAGAAATTAATATTATAACGCTCTCTAAAAAAATCCAAATGAAGAATGTTTTACGCCTATATTTCAGTAGGTAAGTAAGTAAATACCCATAAAAAATGACTCATTGAACTTCTGTATGACAAAACTTTTCTCATATTTTGCGACTGAGAGAAATCCCCTTTTCATAGCTTCTACAAATTCTACGTAAATGGTTCGAGCTGCCATCATAAACAAAATGTGAAGTTTTTTTATATTTTATAACTTTTCCTTTGAAGAAGGATCTTGTAAACAAACTTGTCTACATTTTTGATAGGAAAGGTCTTATACAACGTGTTAACGAATAAGCGCAAAACCTCATATACCCCAACTGATTCAAAACAAAATAATTAGATTGAAACTCTAATTTCATTATTTTGATACTTAAAATTTAAAGTTTATCGCATTTTAAGTTTTCATGCAAAAATTATTTGTTATCATTTCAGCAATGAATGAAATCGCTAACGTACTCATGGATACATTTTAAGAATCTTGTTTTGGTAGCAAGTAGGGTGAGTGTACCCGTGAGGTGGGTTGAGATCGAGTTTAGTAAATTTTAAATTTTACAAACAAATTATTTAATCATTTGCAAAAAATTTCCTAGTAAGTAGGTGAGTCTACCTGTACGGTCGGTTGGGATCAAATTGAGTAAATTTTAAATTTTACAAACAATTTGTTTAATATCCATTATATGTCCATTATGTGGCGACCGGGTCATCCCCCGTTACACTGGACAGAGTTTCGGTACTACTGGTGAATCGTGGATGTTCTGAGGTTTCAAAATATCTCTGACTACCCCCTCGGGGAATATAGTCATGAGCATATGCTTTATTTAATATTTTGACTAAAATTACCTATGTTGAAACGATGATAATTCGATTCTGCTCTCGATTCTAAACAAACTACATTCTAGTTTTGCGTATTTTTCTTACGTACTTGTAACCTAACGATCCTAGGTAGAAACTTGGGCCTTTCCTATTAACAGACCACTCACAGAAACTAAGTATTTCTGTACTTCGTCAACGCATAATGTTAATTTGTTAATGGCTTTGCAATCGCAAAATAAGTTGATAAAACTCTTCGGAAGGTTTTTGCTAGAAAATTTCTTATAGTGACTTGACTTTTATACTGTCCAGTGCCTTCGGGGGGCAACTAAAGACGAAAATGTTATCAGAGCGATCCAGAGCTAACGATGCCTTTATACATTTATAGCAGTTAGTTACATTGCCAGCCGTCGTGCATCTGAGTTATTGATATCTAAAATAAAACCGATCAAGTGCGAGTCGGGCTACTCGCGCACCGAGGCTTCCGTACGACACCACAACACAACATAATGATTAAACAATTTATTTTTGTCCTGGACCTTTAACACGAGACCGACTCACGCTTCGCTGGTTTTTTTATTTGTTGTTCTACTGTAGAGTTTGCTCTATAATCACACCAAGTTTGACGCTTGTATATATTACCGTTTTATGATAGAGCGAGAAGAAAAAACGTTGATAAAAACTAGTTTCTTGTATCAGGATTCAGGACCCCCCTAAATTTTTATTATTTGTTAACAAATCCGCCGTAATAACACATATTCTGTGAAAATTTCAACTGTCTAGCTATTACGGTTCAGAAGTTACGGCCCTAAATAGGCAGGACGGACGGACGGACGGACAACGTAGGCTTAGTAATAGGTACGGAACCCTAAAAATGTTAGTACCCTAAAACTGTTGAGGCTAAAATCGTATTGTGAAATTATTATTAACCTAAACATGGCTTAAACGTTTTTGGTAAAAGTATCTTTTGAAAACTGATAATATTGTACATAAAAATACTTGGACAGTAAATAGCCTAAGCAAACCGAACAACACCTCCAACAAACTCAACCCTATGTAGTTGTTTTCCTTAAAGAGTTAATTAAATCTGTTAAAAAGTCATCTCAATTTACTTTGATTTAAAAATGAGTTTACCAAAAAATATACTTTAACAAAGCGTCCAATTAAAAGTCTCAGGATAAAACAAACTTGTTAAGATAAGACAAGCATGGTGCAAAAATAGCTGCCATCTCAGATAGCGGCGTGAACTGAGCTTTTGTCGGGTCGGGAAGTTTAAGTTACTGTTTAAGTCAAAAGCGGAAGTCTTTTAGAAATTCATGAACAAACGAGTATTCAGGTACTTTAAAATACTTAGAAGTTTTAGGAGTATTTAACGAGGGAAGATAGTATAGGACTTGATTATTAATGACAATAAGAAAAACCGATTTATAAAAAAATTTAATAAAACAAGCTATTTTAATCATTATTCAGCTATAATAACTTTGTTTGAGCAAATATGCAAAAGTATGGCAAACGGGGACAAAGAATAGTTTCATAAATCATACCTACCTATTTGTTGGTTATTGGTTTGTCCCGCCTGCAATACCTACCTAATAGCATTCAAATTGTATTTGCTCAAACAAAGCTACTATTGCTGATTAATGATTAAGAGCAGTCGGGTTTTTTGGTTTTTCTTAATAATTTAGTTTATTTTACACTTTTTAGTCTTGTGTCAAGACGGTATCATAAAAGTACTATAATATATATTTGGAATCTTCTGTTTACTAGCTTTCATTTGACACTAATATTGTAATTTTTAGCAACAAAAAATTCTCCCTTTCTTTTTTGATTCGCAGACGCCATGTAAAAATAATATAGCCCATAAAATTCTCACAATTTTTATGAATCTAATGTTAAAATCCGTCTAGTCGTTTAGGCTGCGGAGCGTATCAAAGAAATAGACATACATACATACATACATACATACTGACATACATACACTCGAAAAACATAACCCTCCTTCAGGGGCAGTCGGGTAAAAAGCAGACCATGTTTGGTATATAGTGAAATATTGATTTACAATTTAATAAATATTGTTTGAGGCTGAAATTAGTAGTGCGTTTAAAAAAGTAATGTAAAATAAATTTTCTTACGAGTCACCACTTCGTATCCGTCTTCAAAATGTATCCGACTATACTTCGTATCCTTCGTATCCGTCTTCAAAATGTATCCGACTACTCTGTGTAATGTGGCATAATATTCAGAATATTAGGGGTGCTCCGTCCATAAAATACTTAAACTATAATTTTATCAACTTCATCAGTTAAACGTTGTTACATTTACGGACGAAATTCGCTATTAAACACACAGGTTTCAAAGCAACGGATAGGATTGATCCTTTGACTAATTATTATAAGGACTAGCCTTGCGGTAGCATTTCCCCTCTGCCACGGTATAAGCACAATTGATCTTGTGCATTTACATTCAATTTTACACCTTATCACTAAACGAGACAGCCTATAATTGCGAAATAATAACTTCGAACTTAGAACGTTTGGGGTTCACACGAGACTACTTTTCATGATTATTAACATTCAAAATTAGAATCTAAAGTTATGGGGAATAAAATCCAAAGTTGCGGATTTCATGTTACCTCGCCCCCCCGCAAAAAGTGGCAGAAATGTTTGTTAGTAGAACTACACGCGTAACCAGTCCACATATAAATAGTCAAAGGATTGATCTGATGACGATGATCAAATTTCAAACCATAACCCCGTAATCAATAAATACATCGTCGACAGAAACTAGAAAATAACAATGCAAGAGACTAATATGAGTTAGTTGCTCATATACTATGTAAATTTGCAACAAGCAAAAAACAGTCACTAAAGTCCGGCCGCTGAAAGATTGCGTTTGACAGTTACCATAAAATTGTAAAACACTGAATGAAAATATTGTTTACCTGTGCTCACTCTAGTACACAGGGCACTGCCCTTTTAAGTTCAAAAAGCTACTCAATAATGATCGGCATTTATAGTTTTCATTCAGTTTTTACAATTTTATGGTAACTGTCAAACGCAATCTTTCAGCGGCCGGACTTTACCGCGTAAATCTTTAAACTTGGATCCTATCATTTTAGAACTACAGGCGCAGATTTTGCCTGGAGCTATTGGCAATTATAGCAGCCTATCACACTCAAAGAAAGAGGATAATGTCGGCAAAGTCGAGCCTTTCACGTGTGTAAGATGAAGGTGTCCGTCATGCTTTTGATCGTTTTAAAATGAGCGTCATCTTGTATGATGATGTCTTTATGAGCTAAGTCTTGAGATAGTGATCTTTTGATAGCGCCGAGATTCAAGATTGATTCTTGAGGCGTTTTGGTGAGATTGGTTACTTGCTTCAAATGACGAGAGGCCATACAGTCAGCTAAAAAACCGGCCAAGTGCGAGTCGGACTCGCGCACGTAGGGTTCCGTACCACCATACAAAATTAAAAAATGTTTTTCCGGGATCTGTAACGCAAGTCCGACACACACTTGACCGGTTTTAAAATGTTTTATTACACTATAGAATTTGCACAATAATAGTACCAAGTTAGAAGTTCTATTTGTTTTTTTGTTAAACTTTGAACTTTGAAAAAAATTTGTTTCTTGGATGCACTCCCCTAAATTATTTACTTTTTTTATTATTTGTCATCAATTCCAATATAATGATACACATTCTGTGAAAATTTCACAGCTTCACAGCTACCGTTTGGCCACCTATTACGGTTCAGAAGAAACAACCCTCGAACGTCTGAAGCTAGGATGGACGGACAGCGTAGGCTTATGAATAGAGTCCCGTTTCACCCTTTGGCTACGTAACCCTAAAAAAAGCAAGAGCCTGTATGATCCCACTACAGGGTAAAGATCTCCTCTCACGAATAATGCTGAGAGGGCCATATATACTTTACTCGGACCCAGTGCGGGTTGATGGAGGCATGTTAGTGGCGAACATGCTTTCTGAGAATTTTCAAGACACCGCAGATGAACTCTCCGAACATATCCGGGACCAACTGCTTAATGTGCCTTCCGAAGTACGGAGATGCTCGAGATGAAGTTCCACTTAGACGGTCACCCATCCAAAACCCGATCGGACCTGACGTTAATTAACTTCGGTGATAGTTTACAATACCGATGCTCCAGTATGTCAATGAGCACATCTAATATCGAATCTAAGAATAGAAACTTGAAAGATAAAGCTGAATATTTCCTGATCATACGACGTCTGAAATTCTCTTTCATTTATCCAAGTTGGTAAATCCACGAGTCCCAAATTGAAAAATTATAAAGGTAAAGATTTTTTTTTTATTTGGCTAGGGAACCTTAAAAACAACCCTACCTTTGTCGTTTCCTTAAACTTGTAACCTCTAAAGGGAAATCTTAATTGCTCAAGACGAAATTCAAGAATCGTCTCTGCTACCAATATCACTTTTTATACACATTTTGATATCGAAATATCTCGGCGTTAGAACTCCTAATTACGGTGCCTAGCCTATCTTAATGAACGAAAATCTTAAATTATTTCACGCTCCGGCATTTAGCCAATTTGACGAGAATTAATCATGTCTTATTAAAGAGTTTTTGTAGTAAACACGCTTGTGATTGTGAGTCAGACGTAGGTCGTAGACGGGCACCTTTAAGAATGTCTGTGCATTGAATATTTAATGTATTTAGAATATTATACCAAATTAGTTTTACCAATAAGCCAATCCGGAGCTCAACTACCAATCTGACAAGCAAAATAAGCTTTTTTGTTCAAAGTATGAGATTTTTTAGCTACTGTCTAGAGGTCATGATCTTTAGAGTGCGAGAGACAGAGCAATTACGATATAGTGTAGACACTGTTTTCGAAAGTGCAGAATACAATTTATCAGCTAGATTGATCATAATTCTCATGATTCGATTGTGAAATAATTACGTATCTGATTTGACTATTAATAATTATAAGTAATAGGGTATTTAACACCATATAAGAAAAAATATAAAAATTCATTTTTATGATAGATTAAGAAAAAAGTAAACGAGAATCGTCGATATTTATTCATAAAATGCAGTGTAAATTTCATAATTCAGTTTTCAAACGCCATCTGTCATATTCGATTCCGACGTGACGTCACTCCGATAGTACACAATCTAGATTATTAACGTGCTCTGTGTTATTTCGAACTCATTATTTTCACAAATCTTGTTACTTGGTCTTTCGCAGTCGTATTGTTTACTAACGGAGTGACGTCATGAGCAGAAACAGCACGGTGGCTAGTATTTCCGTGCGAAAATTCAAAATCATAAATAAAACTTAGTTTTAAGGCATTTTTCGACTTTATAAACATTAAAATTAAAATATTACTGGTTCATTACGATCTCAGGATGACTTTAAAACAGTTTTCAAAAAAGTGTAATACCCTATTATACTGAAGACGGATTCTACTTACCTACTCTTCAAATTATGGTCAGAATATCTATTCTATATGTCGAGGTAATACGAATAATTCATTTTTCGTGGCGTGGATGTAAACTTGAAGAAGGTGGCGATCCAAAATCAATCAACTTCTTAAAGAACTGGCGTATTGAAGCGAAAAACAGTGACACATGGAGAGAAGCGAGATACAACGGAGGGAGGAATTTGCCCAACAGTGAGACAGCGATGGCTATGCTGCCTTTCTAACTATCTAACCCGACAGCCGTTGTCCTGTCTAAAAACTTTATTAAGACTGAAACGAATAACAAAATTTGCCCAATCGGTCGAGCCGTTCTCAAGAGATGTGCTTTCCAGGTACAGCATTTAATTTGTATTAAAATGACAGAAGATAGTGTTAAATAAACAGATTGAATATGCTACTGAATGTGGATTACTTACTGTCTATATACCTCACATCTATTGGAAGTCCCGCAATAAAGCTTCGTCTTGTTATAATAGATGGTCGGACACTGTCGGCAATACAATTCTCTGTAGACTAGAGTGGAATGTTTGAACACGTTACACGTCCAACGACATTGCACAGTGGATTATGGTCTTAGAGAGAATAGAGATAGATAGTGAAATTCTGAGTGCAATAATACGAAATACAGACATTGAAAGTAAACGATGACGTAAATAGATTTGGTTTATGTTATTTTTTTTGCATATCTTAGTAGGTTCTACACAACGTCGTTGTACTAAACACAAGTCTCTGACTTCATATACCAGTCTTTACCCCACACTTTATGGGAACACTTTATTAAGAGAGCTGAGCAAGAAGGACATTTAGTTGGCATGTGAGCGGGATGGCACGTGTGCCGATACGAACTTTTTTCTTTAGCAAAACTGTTAAAGCACCGTGAAATTATTGTATAGAACGCCAGGGGATTGGTCACAATAACACTGCAAAAGACAGTTCTTACTTAACAATTTTCTCACTCCGAAACAAAACAGTGCATCTATCTTGAAAAACCAATAGGCTCTCAATCAACGAAGCAATTGGGATTAGTTGCTTTTGGTTGCAGTTGGCTTACACAAGTAGAACTCAAACGAGATCCCTTGGGACCCAATCAAATGTCTAGACTAACTCCGCTAATGTTTTGCAACTGCAAACCCGAGGCGGGGTAGACCAATCGTAATTTAGTACACTTTGTTACTACTGATGAAAATTATTTATTTTTTGTTAAAGGAATATTACAGGGTACAAATGCAATAGCTCGCAACCGTTTTTCCTTTCTGAGTGGTCAGAAACTTTGTTAAAACTCCCAACTATGTATTTAAGCGTAAAGTTGTAGCAAGGTTTCAGAAGAGAGAAGATCTAGTCGCTTTACCAGGACCTTGATAATTTCAATGATAATTTTTCTAGTACTTATTTATCTTGTGTATCTACAAAGAACTACTTTGTAATAGCCACAAACCTATCTGTAGCCACAACATATCTAATTTTGTAGCAACTTAACAAATTTTTAGGCTTCTAAGAAGTGCATAAAATGATGCGCTCGTATGCGCCATATAACAATCATCAGCTCAGATTATTTAATTTTAAGACCTTATAAAACCACATGAGAGCAAAAAAGATGATTCTGATTGTAGTACATTGCCCCTGCCGGTTTTTCCACGGGCAACTTTTAGGTAAACTCTTCATCGGTGAAAGGTCATGAATACATTAAAAAAAGTTCCAAATGGCTCGATAGACGGCTTTGACATGACATATAATATGAGCACCCTTGCAGATAACTAAAATACAAATAAACTAGTGAAATTTTTGTTTTCAGGTAAGCAGCAAAACACGAACAGATACTTCGTAAAACAGATGCATCTGACTCAGTGACATGCATTTTTTGGTTACTAAAAGTAAGTGTCATTGCTTTTTAGCCTAGATTTCTAACTTCGCATCGAACTCACGTTTACGCTATCTATCGCGGTATGTTGAACTAGATTTTAGTAGCTGTAAGGAAGCTCTATATTGCATAATGTGACCAAAGACATAATTATTTAAACCCAAGTTAATTTCCGTCTGTCGAATGCACCAGGAGAGGTGGGCAACAATAGGGTATTTGACCGGTTTTTAAAAACTGTTCTACGTTAATCACTGATGTCTAAGGAATCTTTAGAAGATGTATATTTTACGTTCCATTACATATAGTGCAAGGAAAAACGAAAACAAAAAATTTTATTTAAATATCCCGCGAAAACGCTTTTCCTGACAATATACGTGGCTACAAGCAGGTGACGTCACGATGACGTAAACTTTTTGTGACACTCACACTCTACACGCAACTGTTTACAAGCAGTTGACGTCATCAACCATTCGGCCAATCACTGACTAAAGTAGACAAACAATATTTTCTTTGTCGATTTTCTCTTAAAATATCCAGTATTTCTCTTAATTGACTAAATAGTTGGTTTCCAAAATTCATATTCAATACGGATGCCATCAATAGACCCTATATTTTACATGCTGTCAAATACCCTATTGTTACGCCCTGGATCCCAGAAAATGGTCGTCCGCGTCCAGGTCGTCCTGAGAAGAGGTGGCGGGATGATCTGGATGCTTTTGACGACAAGTGGCCAGAGCTTGCCCTGGATGGAGTTGGTTGGAAGATTAAATGAAAGGCCGTTGCCCAGCAGTGGGATGAAACAGGCAAATAAAAAAAAAACTTAATTTACATAACACAATAAATAAATACCGAAAATTTAAATAATTTTATATTCGGATGTATTTTAAACCATTGTTTTCACTCTTGTGATGATAAATTATCATTACAAAATCTGCTAGTCTAATCCCTAACCTGACCAACTCTTCTAACAATTAATTACGCCCACAATTTGCTTCGTTCACCTCTTATTCTCACTGCAATCTGTTTACGTATCTCCCGGCCGGCCATCGCAAACAAACAATCGTTACCTAACGAACCCCAATTAGGCCCTGGACGATCCTTGTTGTGGGGTTCCGTACTTGTAAAGTTGGATGTATAATGGTTGTTATTGATAGCGTGCGGATTTATACTGTGTTCCTTGTTTATGTAAAATATTGACGAGCTTGTTGCTTGGGAGGTACTTACAGTTTTGTAGTGTAGGAGTTAAAACAAATGCTTGAAACTATTGACTGTTTTCGTCACACGTAGAAAAATATTTGGTAGTAGGAATATGTTCCCGACTGTATTCCACGAGGGTACCCCCTCGAATTTCAGATTTTTTTTTTCTTACGGCTGTTTGTGATCTGTAAGATTTAGGTTTTTATATAAGTAATTTCGTACCTAACAGCAATATATAACCGGCAATCGGTAACCTTTTTGGTAGTTAAAAAATCCTGGGGCTACAGTACTATAGGTATTGTACATATACAGCATGTATGTTGTAACCTAATTCATGTGCTCTGAATTCCCTGTCTCTCTGAGACTTGGAAGAGATTATGGCCGTCAAAATTTCCCTTGAGCCTTTCAAATCCTACAGACAACATAATCATACTATGAGTAAATAGGTACTTTATTCTTGAAATAGATTTGCTGATCTTCTTAATATTATGTCAGGTTTAAATGATTATTTCGTGAATATTAAGTGGGTCTGTCAGAGCTTTAAGGGTATATTACCGATGGCGCGCTCCATACAAACGAAGTCTTGTTATATTTTCAATACTATTTTTCAGAAACAATCTAGAAAGTAAACTCTATGCTTGTATCTTGTCAGATTTTCGTTAAAATGTATAGTTTTAAAGTTACAGTGCCTCAAAGATTTCCATACAAATCTTAAATTAATCCTAGCATTGAAACTGTATAATTTTAACGAAAATCGGACAACATACAAGCATAGAGATTTGTTTCTAGATTGTTTCTGCAAAATGTCATTGACTTTAATTGGTTAGTATCAAGTTCGTATTGGAAATATAACAGGCTTCGTTTGTATGCAGCGCACATCAGCGTGTTCCGAATCATCTTTTCTTAAGATTTCACTGCAAGGTTATGACATAATTCCTTTTCTGCGAGTAAGTTGACGAAGAAAATTTTACAATAGCTTTAACTTGAAGCGAAACTGAAAATTTTGAAAAAATTAAATCTGCTGTTCCAAACACATCAAGCTACGCAAAACAAACATAAGCTGGCCGCGCAACATTATACATTACTCTACCTACGCACGGCCAGAATACTTTGGTTTTGTGTAGCTTGATGTGTCACCGTTTGTAAAATCCAGATTTGTAGGTCATTATAAATCTTAGTTCGAAATATACCTGCAATAATACAGTATGTAAACTAAGTAAAGGCAAACCTTTAAATCTAAGTACTCTAAACAACAACCTGATCAACTTTTACTATGGGAGCAAACTCCATGGGGTCCTGACGTGCTCTCATTGCGCACGTACATTCTTGAGAAAAATCGGCTATACACGGTCCTTCTTAACATGCTGACACTTTTTAAGGAGATTACCAGACCATCAAACTGAACAACTTTCTCTATGAGACCAACATCGAAATCGCGAAAAAAAAATCTGCTGTCCCATACATTTGGCTCGAGTAGGTTCAAAGTTTTGTATGGAAGATCTGATTTTTTCTTCGCGATTTCGATGTTAGTGCCATAGAGAAAGTTGTTCAGTTTGACGGTCTGATCATCCCGTTAAAAAAGTGTCAGCATATTAAAAAGGACCCTGTATAAACCATATTAGGGCGCACGAAGCGCCAACAACGAAGGGATCAGATGCAGTCGCCGTAGCCGAAATCGGCTAGGAGTGCCATCATACTGTATACCTACCTGCAATAATATTCGCATCCGAGACGGGAAGTCGCAAGGAAATCCTGTATCCTGCGTACTTTAGCCAAAATTGTAATTAATACATTATAATAATCGTGCTCATTATCCTTAATGGGGTGAGCAGATTCTCAGTTGTACACCAAAACGTACCTACATCAATTTGTAATACCTTATTAACAACATTAGAAACAACTTACAAACATACATACATGAACTCGCGATCGTAATCCCTTTCGGGGGGATTTGACTACGGAACCCTAAAAATGCGATTAAAAAACATCTGCTATCCCATACATTTGGGTCGAATAGGATTGCAGTTTTGTATGAAAAAGCATTTTTTTTTCGCGATTATGACTTTGGTCCGAGAGAGAAAGTTGTTCAGCTTGATGGTCTGATCACCCTCTTAAAAACCGTCACCATATTAAGAAGGGCACTACCAACGCACAAGTAGAATTTAGGCACCAAAAATAATATAATAAAACCGGTCAAGTACGAGTCGGGCTACTTGCGCACCGTAGGGTTCCGTACAACATAACATAAAAGCTGAAATTTTTTATTTTGTCCTGGATCTTTAATACGAGACCGACTCACACTTGGCAGATTTGTATTATTTGTGTTATACTGTAGAGTTTGCTCTATAATCACAACAAGTTTGACGCTTGTATGTATTACCGTTTTTACGATAGAGCGCGAAGAAAAAACGTTGATAAAAACTAGTTTCTTGTATGAGGACCCCCTTAAATTTTAACTTTTTTATTATTTGTTAAGAAATCCGCTGTAATAACGCATATTCTTTGAAAATTTCACTTATCTAGCTTTTACGGTTTAATAGTTACAGCCCTAAATAGGTAGAACGGACGGACGGACAACGTATGCTTAGGTTCTCGTTTGCACCCTTTGGGTACGGAACCCGAAAAACGATATACAAATTATAAGCGACCCTTTCATCTATTATCTCCTTTCCCAAACCGTAAACTGTTCCAATTCACTAATCCACATCAAACTTCCCATAGCAAATAAACCAATCGTAACATTATTCGTTTGACGTGCCACAGATACCGGTAGAATTTATGAGTTGATAAGAGAAGCTATTCTGCTAATGGATTGGGCCGTTACGTTTACTGCTGCCCTCAATGACGGGACGTTAATTTTATTTTCGGTAAGGAAACGTTATTAATTTCCAATCTATGTTCACGGTGGTATAAGAAATAGAAAAATGTACGTGTTAATGAATTAACGCAAAACTAGAAAGTAGTGTGGGTGTTGACATCTGTGGCCAGTCCCCACAGTACTACCGCAACCTGAACACTGCAGAGCTGCACTGTGTTGGTGCTGCTCTGCGGTGTTCTTTGTCGAGGGTCACCACTGTGGAGGATATACTGTGGAAGGTTCCTCTGGTGAAAAGGGAAGATCTTCCGCCAGGCTAGGTGTGAAGCCTGGGGACCGGCCGTGGTCCAACAGATCTTAGTTGGGCCTTGTATATATATCGAATCTCTGTGATTATTTCTCTTGCGCGATTCATGTCTTGTATACGATTGTGAACCTTATGTGTAGCGGCTAACGGGTTACCAATGTGACGTCGCAAGTTGTCTTACGTACACATTTGCGAGTGCGACCTTAGCGCCATCTGTTAGCTTCGTTGCTATAACTTGTGGGTGTTGACATCTGTGGCAAGTCCCCACAGTAGTTTGTTTGGAATCGAGAACAGAATCTAATTACCATGGTTTCAACACAGGTTTTTTTTTAATTCTACTAACATTATAAACGCGAAAGTTTGTAAGTATGGATAGATGTTTGTTACTCTTTCACGTAAAAACTACTGAATGGATTTTAATGAAATTTGGCACACAGATAGAATATGATCTGGATTAACACATAGGATACTTTTTAAGGTCTACGCAGATGGAGTCGCGGGCAACAGCTAGTATTAAATAATTTGTTTATAAAATTTAAAATATACTGAACTCGATCTCAACCCACCGCTCGGGCACTCTCACCCTACTTACTACCAAAAAAGAGTCTTAAAATGTATCCATGAGCACGTTAGCGCTTTCATTCATTGCTGAGATGATAACAAATATTTTTGCCTCAAAACTGAAAATGCGAATAACTTAAAATGTTAACTATCAATATAATGAAATTATTGTTTCAGTTTAATTATTTTGTTATAAATCAGTTGGGGTGTATGAGGTTTTGCGCTTATTCATTAACACGTTGTATATATTGGACATTGATTGTTTAGTTTCAATCGGCTATAAGATTCTAATGTGGTGTGTTGGTGAATAGCTTAAATATATTATAGCTGTGATTTCACGGAGAAATGAATACTCGATTCCAAATAGCAACGTAAGACTATTTTTATACAGAAACAGAGATTCGAATCACTTATACTCTCACTTACTCTTAGAACAGCTTTGGTGGTGCTTTGGCTTTGGTGGTTTGACTTTTTTATATTTTTGATAAATAAATAAGCATATGCTCACGACTATATTCCCCGAGGGGGTAGTCAGAGATATTCTAAAACCTCAGAACATTCAAGTTTCATCAGTAGTACCGTCTAGTGTGACGGGGGGTGAGCCCGTCGCCACTTGTAATGGACAGTGGGTACAATACGAGTACATGCCTCGAAATTGAAGCATGCAAGTTTCTTCACGATGTTTTCCTTCACCGAAAAGCCAGTAGTGTTACAAATCGCACATAAATTCCGAAAAATGCATTGGTACGAGTCGGCCTGGACGGGGATCGAACCATCACCTCCTGCACGGCAGGCATGGTTACTCGCCACTGGACCACCACAGCAATGATAAATAAATTATATTTTCTAATAAGAATTGTCCAGAAAGCTAAAGAGGAATCGTATAATTATTTGGAATGAAGTAGTGGAGTCATGTAATTGCAACGATCTGGTATCACGATTCAGTTCTTCTCTCAATAGACACAAGTCTAGTCATCTAGAAGACAGGTGTTGATATAAAGAGAAGAACTGAATGGTGATTCTTATAAGTGCAATTGCTCCATAGTTACAATTACCAGATCTTAGCTTAGTATATGTGACAACTATTTCTTTTAGCAGAATTTACTAGAAAATTTTACTTATTCTCCGATATTCACTGCTGGTTACTTAAATGTGAAACAACAACAAAAACTACACAACAAAATCAATAACCATCAACATTTCACTAGTAGCGCCCTAATTCTGAAACTTTCATCTTATTTATTAAAACATGTAACCACTTAAAATAATACCTGCCAATAAAACATTACATCTGGTTAATCAACAGTGAGTAATTCGAATAAAATCAGTGGACGCGGCACTCGTGCGCAAAGGGAGTGCGTAGTTACGCTAATCATGTTAGAGACGCATCCGCTTTGAAACGTCGCTCGGAAGCACAAGTGGGTAGGGATGGGATGAGGTTCACATTTTTTCAGTTAGTTTATCGATAAAATTATTTTTGGTGATTTTTGGTATACGCAGAAGCAAATTGAAAGTTATTGTAAAGTTTGTAATCTACAGTACGACCTTAAGGGTTGAACCTCATCTGGCAGTACGGAATCGCTTTTTTGACACTCCATCCTTTTCTGTCGCTCAGGAACGTCATTTGCTTGAGCGTGGTGGATACGCACTTTGTACTAGAATTGAATAATATACCTACCACATTTATCGTAAAAGAAGTAGCTTGAGCAACCCAGAACGATACACAAAACTTTATAATTAAGAAAAAAGATAATATTTTTAATCAATCGCAAATACATTTAATTTTTGTGTTTGTACTTGTAGGTAGGTAGACTAAGTAAGAAAGATGGCATCAAGACAAATTCATTCTACCCCAATTAATTGATTAACTGTCTTAGGGTAGGGTAGCTTACTAAAGACACGTCAGTACGTATGTATAATAACTAAGAAGACAGCCAAGTACACAATTACGAGTAAGTTCTTAATGTATATTTGAAATCGATAATGCAAGCTTTAATTGAACTAAATACCCAACCCAACCAACCAAATTTAATTGAATTATTTACTACCTATGCTATTTACTGATGTAAAATAGCTGATATTAACACATTATTTTATCGTTACATTGCGATATAAAATCTTATACAACCGTAATAGCATGAACGAAGATAGAATTTACGATTGATAAAAACAGAGTTATGCTAAAAAATGCGATGAAAACTTTACAGCTACTTAAAATTCTAAAGCTTCTCCAACGTCCAATATTTCATCGATAACAATGCAAATTTTACCAATAAAACGTACCCCCCTATAAACTCCCCCTGCATTACAGGTGAGCGATCGTAAACAACCCCTCGATAAGTGACAATATTGCTTTCACTCTACCGTAGATTTCCATGGGGATGCTTGTTTTGTATAAACATTTTTGCCTTTTTATTAACTACTAGCAGCCCGTCCCGGCTTCGCACGGGGTAGACAAATAAATTTTAAGACTCATTTTTTTACACCTTCGGTTACATTGTTCAAATTTGACCAAGGATCCCTAATTTTTTTCAAAATGAAATGTAGCCTATGTCAAATTGGAAGAATGTAGCATTCTATTGGTGAAAGAATTTTTTAAATCGGCCCAGTACTTTTTGAGCCTATTCATTACAAACATACAAACATACAAAAATAGGTACAAATCTTTCCTCTTTATAATATTAGTGTAGACATAGTTTTTTAATTATCAGAAATTTTAATAAAACGCATAAGCATATGCTCACGACTATGTTCCCCGAGGGGTTAGTCAGAGATATTCTGAAACCTCAGCACATCTACGTTTCACCAGTAGTACCGAAACTCTATCCAGTGTGACGGGGGGTGAGCCCGTCGCCACTTATAATGGACAGTGGGTACAGTATATGCCTCAAAATTGAAGCATGCAGGTTTCCTCACGATGTTTTCCTTCACCGAAAAGCCAGTGGTGTTACAAATTGTAAATTAATTCCGAAAAACTCATTGGTACAAGTCGGCCTGGACGGGGATCGAACCATCGCCTGCTGCACGGCAGGCAAGGTTACTTGCCACTGGACCACCACGGATACTAAATTAATAAAACGAATACTTTCAAATGTTTTTAATGTTTTTGTTTTTGTGTACTTATCATTTAGCTATATTAATTGGTGTTTTCATGTTGAAATACTTTAAATAGAAACATTATTTATTCTTCTAATCGTGTGGTCAGCAAACTGTAGTGTCAGAGTTTTTTCAGACCGCCTCACGGCCCCTGGCGTGGTTTTTGTGTAACGACTACTACCAGAGATAGTATCCGGGACCAAACGTACCATCCGAAGCACGATATCTTTTTTCTTTTCAGACAATTAGGTGATTCAGCCTTCAATGTCCTAACCAACTGAGGGAAAACGCACACAGTGTCATATCACTAGGTGTCCCCCGTGGGAATCGCACCCACGACCTCTGTGTCAACAGCCCAATGCTCTTAACCATGATACTACGGAGGCAGTTTCTGTCATTTATTTTTCATAAATCACTTTAGGTACTATATTAAAATGAAGTTGATTTTCAAAAATGTTTTTTTCGAAAACACGTACCTACTTAAAAGCTTAATAAAAGCTTTGGCACGGAATCTTGTGTCGTTACTACTCTTCTGTAAAACATTAAGTCCAGTCCAATCCAGTCCAGACATCGTACAAATAGACATTTACTTTGGCACCTACATAGCTTAGAATGTGCATGACAATGGAAGGATACGGTATTAAAATAATCCTATTCATGTAAGTTAGTTCAAAGTGGGACGTTATAATCATGATGTCATCCACATAACATGAAAACTGTAATTACATGCTGTTATACAATTTTTGAATGAATTATACTTCACTTGAGATGGGGGGGATTCCCATTGACCATAATTTTAATTATTTTCAATATTGAGTACATTATATTTATCTTTAATGTATTATTGAATGTCACTGTGCACTTAATTTAATCATTTAGGATACGATAAATTACATGACTAAACTCTTTTGCTATGTCTAAGGCAAAGGGCCCTTGTTGTCGGTATGGAATTATTAATGGATCCATAATCTACATAAATTTATCTAAACAAATGTGTATATTATACAGGGTGTAAGGGACAGCCCTCCGCAGACTGAAACGGTGAACTCAGACCATCAAACAGAATAACTTTCACTACCTCAGGAGCCGCGAAAAAAAACTTGCTGTTTCATACAAAATTGTCGTACCTACCAGACTCAAATGTATGGGACATCTGATATTTTTTGCGTTTTCTGAGGTAGGCTCCATAGTGAAAGTTATTCTGTTTGATGGGCTGAGTTCACCATTTTAGCATGCGCATAGCTGTTCCTTACACCCTGTATATTGGAAACTAAAATCTATCACAAATCAACAAATCTAAAAAAAAAATTTTGGTTTCAATTTAGTGGTATACAAATGACTCCCAAAGTCGGAAAATCGTGTATTGGGAGACAGTTTCTTCCCCTTGTTACAATAAGTAGGTATAAAACTATAAACCAACTAAATTAATTAATTACCTATATGACTGATTAATATTATTAATATGAATATGCTAGTATTTAGGTACTTACAAAATTAGTAGCAACATTCCGAATATGTTATTAACAAATGTATCATATCAACAAACATCTTATCATTCAAGATTTATAATACAACAAATAATGAGCGTAAAGGTACATGTAAACAGAAAAGAAACAAAACCAATTCTTCAAAATCTTCAAATTCAATCCAAACAAACCACATCCGAGTTTCACAAGTCCGGTAGCACTGCATTAGCTCACCGCTGTCTGTGAAGACAAATGGTGTTTGTTCTACAAATTGACTTAGAGTTTTGATACTTTACCTAGCTCTTATGTGGATTCACTTAGGGCACGGAGAAATGTCTGTTTCAGAAATGTTTGAAATGATGTTATGTTCCTTGCTCCCACTGAGTTTCGGCACCGGATTTGTAAAGGACCTACATGTTTCTCATTCAAATTGAATAAGGAAAAGTAGTTACATAATATCCGTTAGTTCCCTACCTACGGAATTCAGTCTTGGAGATGTGGGATGGATTTTCTTCAAGAAATGTTCGAAAAACTGTATTTCATTTTCATAATAATATTTTGTTTGTTGCTTTTTGTTTTTATATAAAACAACATACATGCATAAACTCACGACCGTACTCCCTTTCGGGGTGATCAAAAACATTGCTACAACTACACATTTTCTGTTAAGTATGTAGTTGTAGCTTTAGCTTTTTAAGTTTCAGGATGTCAAATAGGTATTTATGACGATTGGTGTTGGGAAAATGATAATTTAGAGTTTGATTTTAATTATAGATTTTCAGCCATTCAACTAAATCTTTAAAAACATTAGTGACCTGCCCGTATTTAGTATGATTTTTTACTTGCACGCGACTCGATTTTTGTCCATACTTCTACACGTCGCGATTAGCGCAGCTTTTGCTATCCAAAAAGCACGAGAAAAGGACATTTTATACGCTGTCGCGCCAAACCATACCAGATGGGCTGGTACCTAACTGTTACTGATTCTATTTCCGAAAATTGGCAATTATGGTTATTCGCCACTAGCACAAGTTAATCCTGATTGTAGTGATTAGAAAAACCAATAAAGTGTCTTATCCTATACTCTTGAAAAGGTTATAACCGAAATTATAATTTCCGGAGCACTTAATACCGATTAACGTTTATCAGATAAATCCTTGGATAAAACAGTTAACCCAGACACGTGTAACATAAATTAAAACAGTTAAATCACGACGTCGACAACGGTGAGCGAACAGCGTTCATAACAATAATATCGCGAGCGTATCACATAAAGCTCTTGGGTTTATGCGCGTATAACTTCCAACAGTAACTGTTATGGTGGAATTGATAACAAGCGGGCGATAGATAACGGTTTACAGGTATGGTGATAAATTGGGTTGATTGAACTGAAGATTGGGTTCACACGTATCAAAACATTAAGTAATACTAACCCGCTCTGAACCCGCGCCGAGAGACTTCATGAGATAACGAATAAAGTGCACTTTTTTCTAGGAAAGAGGCGGCTTATTACTGCTTTAGTTATTTCACCGATTTTATACAGCATCCTTCTTAATATGCTGACACTTTTTAAGGGGATGATCAAACCGTCAAACTGAACAACTTTCTCTATGGCACCAACATCGAAATCGCGAAAAAAAATCAGCTCTTCCATACAAAACTGCAAACCTACTTGAGCCAAATGTATGGGACAGCTGATTTTATTTTTCGATGTGATCGATTTTGGTCCCATAGAGAAAGTTGTTCAGTTTGATGGTCTGAACATACTTTTAAAAAGTGTCAGTATCTTAGTTGGACCCTGTATATTAAAAAGTCTAAACCAAGAATTTTAAGATTGTAAAGTCATATTTCTTATGTTGGACGAAATGTATCGCTACGATTATTTTTGCGTTACTGAAACTTTACTCAATATTAAATACAGAAAATTTATTTCCCTTCTACGCCGATTACAAATATGAATGAATAAATGAATAAGCCCTTTATACAGACCGTTTACACTTGACTTAAAAATGTAGTATACAAAATGAGTTGTCAATAATATTTCATACCTGATTATTAATAAATTATTTGTTTAAACGTTGAAATTATTCTTGCATGCAATTTTACATCAGATTATATTAATATTATTCCATTACATTGTACAAATTAAATTATCATTATTATAAACAATATTTATTTATCACTGATCTGATCATGCATTATAATATATTTTATTCACTATCACTTCGACACCGGCTATTTTTGTCTGTTTGCCCTTCAGCATAGGCCTTCTCATACTTTTTCCACTTTGTCCTATCCCTTACAGTTCTTGTCCATAGCTTTCTTCCTGTACTTTCTGTATCGTCTCCCCATCGTTTGTTCTGTCTGTTCCTTTTCCCTGTTCTTGGGTGCCAGACTGTGATTCCAAATATATAATTGTATAAATATATAAATATGATACCTATCCCGAATAAGGGTAGAATGATGATGATGGAAACAATCCTGTTACAGCTAAATCATGACCCTTAATCCTATCAATTGAACCACACATCGAAGCCCTTCCAGTAATTGGACACATTCTGATATGCAAAAAACGGAGGCAGTGTTCCAAATGGCCCTACTGAAAAATTTATGCTCTCCCGTTTGACGTAGCCCTAGTCTCCGGGCTCCCATTTTTTTCACCCCAAATTAATGGCGGTACCTGCAATAAAAATATTTCTTTCTTCTATGAGAGTATTCGTGATATTTTTGGAAAATAATGGCTATGTTACCATAAAGAAGAAGTAGCACACCTTCTTGAGTTGATTTAATAGGTCTCTTTATGTGCCTCTTATGTGAATGAAAAAAAAACAGTAAACTTGAAGCACGTATAAACTTCAATGACACTTTAAATCTTAAATGTAGTTAAAATGAACAGAGAACATAAAAGGATAAGCAAAGGGACAAAAAAGTTAACCAAAGAATACAAGCTTTGTTTTCTTCTGAGCCGTTATTCAAAATCAGCTTTCACATTTCGTTTATCATCCACTCTTATAGCTAACATAAAAGATTTTATGGTCTATAACCAAAAATCCCGCTTTTTACAAAATTGAACGAGCTCTGAGCACCAAAGCCATGCGAAAACGTATGGTATTAAATCCTGATGTTTTGGGCATAACATTTAAGCTTGAAACTAATCATGCGTCAACCTATACGGGTCAAAGGTCGCTCATACTTAATCGGTGTAATCCATTTGCCAGACAAGTTTTATACTACGACTAACTTAGCTTGACCTCCCTGGCTCCTCTTTTTACCCAATAACGACGGGTAAGCAAGGGTAGCCTAGTTTGTTGTGAGAGTTCCAGACTAGTCGGTTATGTTTTATCAGGTCGTAAATTTCTACGGGTATCTGGCGAAACGTCAAAGTGGATGGCAAGTACAAAATTTGGGGGTAAAACGACTTTAGGTAGTTTAGCAAGTGGGGTTTTAAAAATTATGTCTCAAAGGATTTACTCTGAGCACATTTTATAGACTTTTACATTGCTTTAAAATGAAAGCTGAGTTTTTAATATTCTCACAGAGAAAAATACTTAGTAGTAGGAGTATAAGTGATAACTATCTGTTTTAGCAGACTTTACAAGATTTAGTTATAAATCTAATTCAGGTATAACATTTCATTAAATCTCTTGCTGTCACTTTTTGTCTTGTTTACGTAGAAAAAGCTAGCAAGAGATTTAATTTAGGAATAACTGCAACTGTGTGTTAGCCTTGTAGACAACTTTAAGTGCGTTGAAAGTGGTAGAAGTCTTAGAAAAGATACACGCCAACAATAAGAGGTTACCTTACAGCATCTTTATAGAGCCACCCAATGAAAACTAATTTTCATTTCTCAATGATTTGTCAGCCAAGTCTTTCCAAACCCGAGAATACCTCAAAACCATAAATCTAAAGACAACAATTACAGTCAGGTCCCCTCCTGCAGTATTTTATCATTGACGGATTACTTAGATTTATATTGCAAGATAAACGTTGCTCTGGGTTGCGTTTCTACGAGCTATTGGCGTATTTTTTTGTTATTGTTTTCTTTAAATAATAAATGAAGATGTTTTCATTCTTTCGATATGGTATGATAGATACGTACAAGGATATTAGTTTACTAATGTCATTGCATAAATATTACTCTTTCTTATACAGTAAGTTTAAATTTTTTATGTAGAACTTATTTTTGTACTTGAGAATTGTTTATTGAAAAAAAAGCCAATGCCTAAAAATGGAGCATTTTCTTTTTCGCCTATTTTTTTGGCGCGGCCATCAACCAAACTTTAATATTTCAGTTCAGAATAAAGAAACAAACAAAATTTTTTGATACAGATATATCTCTAAACTCAGTCCAAATGGAGATATATGGGTAAAGGCTAGAAGGAAACGTAATGATTCTATTTTCAACTTCAAGCCTTTATAATCTCGTTCGGACTGAGTTTAGAGATACACATGGATAACAAGTTGTGTTTGTTACTTTATTCTAAGCTAAAATATTAAAGTTTAGTCAAAAAAATAGGCGAATAAAAAAGACGCCACCAGTTTAATTATATTACATCGTATTCAGTGATATTGGTTTCTCATTCAAGTTGTTCAGTTGATCCGGTTCGAAGGACCATTTTTTTCTGTACGAAACATTTATAAACATAAGTTAAAATATTGTACCGATCGACCAGTGTATCACAATAAATAATTAATGAATTGTGGTTGTATTTTATCAATATAATGCTAATAAGTACAGATGCTTATTTTTGGAGGCGCTATGTTCGGATACAATCCTAATAGTTTTTCTTTGCATTGAACAGATTTGAAGTTTGGCTATAACACTAATACTGAGTGACTGACCAGTCCTCCCGTCAACTACTATACCTACTATTGTTGAGTTCCAAACCATTTTTCGGTTTTCTTTAGTTTTATTACCAAAGTATTTTTACTAACAAAAAATTTATAATCTCCCTATGTAAAGTGAAAAGGCCTTCAAAAAGCACTCTAGGCATTTTATACCTCAAACGGGCGTGAAAATTAGTATGTTTCACCGCACTAGACAAAGTCTAAAGTGGTGCTTATCTTCACGAGAGCATCCAAGGGACGCGCTATGGCTTGGAAACATACGACCCGATACTTGGCTGGAGCTCGTCGCGCATAAATTATTGAGATTTCAAGACTGAAGTTGAAAGAAAAAGTTAAAATAAAAACATAACATTTCAAATGTATTGGACAGCAGATTTTATTCGGCGTTGTGTCATAGTAAAGTACCTGATTTTCATTATAACCTGCATTCCAATTAAGGACGAAAAAAAATTTCGATTCCTATTTAGCTGTCTGGCTACTTTTGATTAGCAAATATAATTTATTTATCAGAAAGATATACTATCCGACATATCTTGGACGTTACCAAAGAATAAGTGAGAGTAGTAGTACGTGTTTCACATCTCGGTTTCTAAATTTCCCTAAACTTTCGTTGCTGTTTGGAATGTAGTATAAGTGCTACGAAATTACTAAATATTTAAATACCAAAACATACACAATCACCTACAAGAACTGAAAAATTTAAATTAACCATTTGCAGTTAAAAATCAAACAGATTATCGTGTGTTTCCAAGATAAGTGTGAAACTTTACATACAACAGTGTGTGTATTACGGTCGCATTTCCAAGTGTGTGCGGCAGTGTGGTGGCGGCCTAGTTTTTCCACTACAGTACATTCAACATATGAAGCACCGTGACTCGACTCTTAAGCCTTCGTAGTAAGCAAGAAAACTGCTTGATACGCAAGACTTCGTACGTGAACAAACAAAACTTCGCAAAATAGTTCGTGTACAGAGGATTTTTAATTTTATAAGAACTTTTTCGCAGTAGATTTTTTGTTCGTTTTATACAAGAAAATGTTAAAGTACATTGTTTTGTTGCTAAATACGTAATTTTTAGAAGCTGCGAAGAAAAAGTTGTGTGTTGAAAATTGGGTTTTAATTTCTTTCTCATGGTTAAGATAAGAGCAGTGAAAGATTGAAAGAGTGAAGGATTTTATAATAAACACATTTTATGAGAGAAAAGAAAGGTTAAATGGGATTACTTTTATTGAAGTTGGTATTTATTATGGAAATTTTACTATCCGAGTCCTTTTTAATATGCTGACACTTTTTTAAGGGGATGAACAGACCGTCAAACTGAATAACTCTCTCTATGAGACCAACATCGAAATTGCGAAAAAAAAATCAGGTCTTCCATACAAAACTGCAAAACTACTTGAGCCAAATGTATGGGACAGCTGATTTTTTTTTTCGCGATTTCGATGTTGGTCCCATAGAGAAAGTTGTTCAGTTTGACGGTTTGATCATCCCCATAAAAAAGTGTGAGCATATTAATTTGCATATATACAAATACAAATAAATGTAATTTGATAACACTCGGTTACTGATGCGGTTTAATAAAAATGTTTGAAAAAATAATCTCAAATTGTAATTCTTTTCACAAAAATACGTCCGTCTATGCTCAGTCATTTTTTTTGCAGCTGTTTTCGTTTTTTTGCTAAAACTTAATGTTCCCTTTTCGAAACTACTTTATGAAAGTATAAATATGTGTGTAGTTATGCCTCGGGTCTGGAAGCAATCTCTTCAGAACTTTCCTGTTGTGATTAACCTAATTGTTCTTTGAATTTTTATTTAGTCTATTCTGTGTCCCACTGCTGGTCAAAGGCCTCCCCTCTCACTCTCCAATCGTCTATTGTACTTATGCAAATATTGGCCAATCATTTTGTAGATAATTACAAAGTACTCGTATAAACATGTCTGTTTAGTACAAAACCATCTTTTCATAACGTTTATTTAACACGTTACGTCGTTAGAGTCCCCAGAAGGGCCACTTTTGTAATTTGTGCCTTAAAAGGGTTCCCCAATTTATGTTTTACCTGTCTTACGCAGCTGTGGACCCTAATTCAAAACCTTATGGTGAGAGGGGACTTGGTCCAGCTTGAATAAAGCTTTGGCCTCGAAATTCACGGCAATACGGACTAGTTGGTGTTTTAAGTTTGTGCAGTGACTTTATCTGGGGGACGTGCGAGATTACTATCTATTTAAACAAATGTGGAAATTGATCTTCTATCGTGTCAGCATGAGCTATATCGTATCAAAAATAACTACCTTTTAAAAAACCTTTTTAACGCATAAAGTTTCATCAAAATCCTAAAATAATTTTTCCGTGATGCTTGAACAAATAAATAGAAAAACACCAACACCAAAAAATTATAATAACGTAGTTTTTTTTTGTAAAATTTCTTCAATGTACAGTCACATTTATCTATACAGTTTAATATTAGTCTAGATGATAAGATTAAATGACATTTGGCAGATTCCCTATAACTTGTTTTTAAATAGAAATTGGGATCATTGGAAATCATATCTTATCTGAAGGATTCCTAGTCGATAATTAATGGACGCCCCACAAGGACACGGCGGACAACGAAAGCTAATTATAATCAAGATACAAGCGTGAAGACATTCAAATTGAAAATAATCCTACAACTGTGTTTTTCTCAGAGTTGAAATTGGATTCATAGGAAATTTTATGTTATCTACTGTTAACGATTAATTACAAAGGCAATTTTATTATCTCTGCGGTAAATAGTCTTTGATGACCGGGATGGGCTAATATTCCCAAGTAATAAGGGACTATTCCCTAAGGTTCTTTGGACCCCTTACAGGTTGCACCTTTGTGCTAAGGTTTCTAAAAGGGTCTAACTAAAGGGTTCCGCCTTTGTGAGTTTCAAGTGGGTTTTCGTATTTCTAAAGCTGCTTGCCGTAATTTCGGTGTATTGATCCTTTTTTTGGTCTACGCCACTTTATAGAAATTGTCCGTCCAGATGGTCTTAAGTGGATGTTAAGAGATGTCTAAACGATAAGGTCTGTAAAGACTTTATATTAGGTTAAGGTGGTTTGGGAACATCGTAAATGTTTATGCAATATAAATTATCTACAACGTGTTAATGAATAAGCGCAAAACCTCATACACCCCCATTGATTCATAACAAAATAATTAGATTGAAACAATAATTTCATTATTTTGATACTTAAAATTTAAAGTTATTTGTATTATGAGTTTTGAGGCAAAAATGATTTGTTATAATTTCAGCAATGAAAGAAAGCGCTAACGTGCTCATGGATGGATTTTAAGCAACTTGTTTTGGTAGTAAGTAGGGTGAGTGTGGCCTTGCGGTGGGTTGAGATCACGTTCAGTAAATTTAAAATTTAACAAACAAATTATTAATTATTTTGAAAAAAATTACCTATGTTGAAAACATGATAATTCGATTCTGCTCTCGATTCTAAACAAACTACTTTCTAGTTTTGCGTTAATTCATTAACACATTGTATAGAACTGTTATCTTATTAAGGCTAACTATTTTTACATTTTATAATATTGTTTGCATCGAAACATAAATAATAACACAAATAATCTTACAGGGTCCTTTTTAATATGCGGACACTTTTTTAAGGGGATGATCAGAACGTCAAACTGAACAACTTTCTCTAAGGGGTCAACATCGAAATTGCGAAAGAAAAATCAGTCAGCTGTCCCATACATTTGGCTCAAGTAGCTTTGCAGCTTTGCAGTTTTGAATGGAACAGCTGATTTAGATGTTGATGCCATAGAGAAAGTTGTTCAGTTTGACAGTCTGATCATCATATTAAAAAAAGTCTGCATGTTAAGAAGGACCCTATATTATAATTATATTTGGGTAACTTAGTGTTCGGAATTGAGAGTACCTACATACCGTAGGAAGATGTGTTACGATATTGTCACAATAATATGCGAAGCTACGTTTTGCTACGAGGGCTACGCCGTAGTCAAGTGATGTCGTAGTGAGTGAAGTGAACATATAAATAATGCTCTCCTTACTTAAGTGATGTGGAAAGCATGGAGACTTGCCCTCTAACTTGATTATTTGCCATCATTGACTTATAGCGGTACATAGAAATAATTTAAATACTGAAAAAATCAGAGAGTAAACTGATCTAGGAGTGCATCAAACTAGAAAGCTTTAGCTAAAGATTATGAATATCTTAAGAATAATCTTCTATACTAAACTGCTCCATAGTGGTGTTGATGATTTTGTAAATGTCGAGTTGAAATTAAGTTCGTTAAATGCACATGTGATTTACAGTTGAACAATAATGTAGTACACATTGTTCCTCCACTGTACACACTCTGGCACAAGGGCTTGCTCCCCACACGATAAGAAGAAGATTATACACATTGCTAGCCAAAAGAACACGTGGGGAAACGCCCTCTCCTCTTGTTAGGTTATTCGCCGTAACCCAGTGAGATCCCACAAAGAGGAGTCATGGACAAACGCCCAGGGTACACTGGCCCATACCCACTGCTGTTCCCTCCGGACTCATCCAAAATTTTCCAGAAGCAGGTTGACACGCGTAGAGGTTACCGGAATTAGCAACTCTAAGAATACCATAAACAATTTTAAACTAAATAATTCACACTGAAACCTAGTTATACAACCCGATAGATTCTAAAACAGATAAATAACAAACCCAATTCTATCGCTTTATTGAACCGAAATGTAAAATCACTGAACAGTTATAAACTCTAACACAATAGACACACAAGGCTTTTGTTGCCCGTTGTCGTACAATGAGCTCGGACCTAATCTGTTGTTGAGCTAATTGGAATTGTTAGCTCATTCTATTGGATGGTAGATAAACTGATCTATTTGAGGATCTCTTATTTTAAGGTTGTAATATTATTTATTATTTGTTCTCTTATAAGCTTCGATACTATAGGGACCCTATGGTCCTTCTTAATATGCTGACACTTTTTTAAGGGGATGATGAGACCGTCAAACTGAACAACTTTCTCTATAGCACCAACATCGAAAAAGCGAAAAAAAATCAGCTCTTCCATACAAAATTGCAATCCTACTCGACCCAAATGTATGGGACAGCAGACTTTTTTCGCGATTTTGATGTTGATCCCATAGAGAAAGTTGTTCAGTTTGATAGTCTGATCATCCCCTTAAAAACGTGTCAGCATATTAAGAAGGACCCTGTATATCTTTTTACGAAGTTATTATTATTATTGGTAAGTGACAGGGGAAAGGGGATAGGTGGGATTTATTCCCCGAAATCCGAATATTTGTATGGAACAGTGATTACCGTGAAAAAAAAAAACTTAACACACTTAAACTTAAAACTTATATAATACTGTTTAATGTATTGCATTGTGCTGTTGGTCTTCCAAAAACAATAAAATAAAATAAATTAATTAAAAATTCATCGTTTTTCAATGAAAATCCCTTCTTCCCCAAAAATTACTTCGTAACTATAGGTATCAGTTTGATGAATCGTTGCAATTTCGCAGACAGTCCAGCATTTACAATTTTTCGCATGATTTCCTTCGAAATAAATTATTCGACGTTAATTTGAGAATCGCGAGCTCTGCCTGTTAATTCAAAAGAGATGTTTTCGGCACTTATTACTCCCATAATTAATTAATTAATTACCACCTCAGCCTCGGGCGAATGAGTGCTTTCTTTTGAGCTGCTCTCGTTTTAACATAAATTTTGTATTTCTTTTAAGTGTATTTATCTGTTGAGTTCAGAGAAAATTTTAAAAGATTTGATTTTCTGAAAATGTTTTAAAAATGTTGCATTTGCTTTACTTTAAGGGCTGGTTGTACCCATGATACTGAACAACTTTCCCTAAGAAACCTATAGGAAATGAAATTCCCAACATTTTTTTTTGCTTTAATATAAACGTTCGATCAGCATATAGTATAGTGTGGAAAGGCTAACCTTTCCTTTAAAGTTGGTTTCTTAGGAAAAGTTGTTCAGGGTACAATAACCCCTTAAAGGTGTGCTACTGTTTACCCTAAGTTGTTCAGTTTGATGGATCAAACCAGCCCTTTTAATATTACTGGGGTGCTTTGTTACATACACCTTGCATAATTAAATTTGAACTGTAAACCTAAAATTATGATTTTGGGGGATGATTAACCAACGATACCTACATATACAATAAGCATGCTTCTTGCATGATTGGAACTCGCAAACCTCTACTCAGCTGGCATGTTCAATACCAACTGAGTTATCGGGTCCCAATCTTCATCTACTTCTAAGGAGTCACTGGCATTTGCAATGGAGTTTGACTTTGCCATCGAGGTTAAGATTATCCATCCATCCATTATACATTAGTCGAGCGACGCTTGGTGATTCGATAATCCTAAAAACGGGCCACATGCGAAAAGATACAGCTCTTAAAAGGTAGGACAGACAAACGGACGGACGGACGGTGTAGGCTTAGTAATAAGGTCCAGTTGACACCCATTAGATACAAATTCCTTAAAATTTCAACAGTATGGATGTCGTCGTTACGTAAGTTTTCAATGAAAACCGTATTTAACAATCAGTCTTTTTAATCTACCACGATCGCAATCTATGTCTAAACAGGAAATCTTCTTTTCAGATCTAAACTTGGAGGAGGCAGCAATATCCGGTGTTTGAGGAAATGCGCTGACGTGAGCCAAACCAAGATGGCGGCCATTTCTGCGCTGCTATTTGCGCTACATTTGGCGCTAGGGAGCGCGGGAAAATGTTCCACGTAAGTCCTTTTTAAAATATCTACTTATAAGAGTTGATAACTCACAGAAATGATAAACAAAGCCTGGCTGAAAATTGACATTTTATATTTTTTTAACCACCGTAAATCTGCCTGACCTGAATCTGAACCTGAATCGTATTTTTTCAATTTCATTTTTGATTGATATTTTTATTTAACATTGAATATTCTGAGAAAGCTAAGATTCATGGCTGTATTTGTTTGTGTTTGGTGGTTTATTGAAAAATAATATATATAGTGTATAGATACGTGTCCGTCATCGATGTTTCTGATTTTACATTGGTCCCTTTCTATCAATTCTTGTCGTTGGATTAGAAAGGGATAAAGTGGACGTCAGAAACAACGACAGGAATTTACGAAAGAAGAACGAACATTACCCGCCAAGGATTATTGTCATGTTTTTGACCGCTTGTAAGGCAGTCTGCTCTCCAAGTATAGACAATACCTATTCCAACTTCCTGGCAGATACCTACCTAGGTAAAGAAATCCATTTCTTTCATCCTAACTATGAATTTATCAGTTTTTTTTAAATAACTCGAAAAATAAGGGGATAGAAAAATCGGATAATTTTAATATAAGCTTTGTATCTCATAATCTGCAAATAGTTTTTTTCTGATTCAAAAGTTGGAAAAATGAACGAGTAATCGAGGTGGGGCGTACGGTGTCCTGTCATTTCACCGACAGTCAATTTGCAAATTTTTACTTGACAACCAACTACTGGCAAAAAAATGAATCGTTATTTCATCTTTACACAATTACTGATTTTAAAATTTTATTCAAGTATTAAACTAATCACCTGACTTATTTTCATTTTGCGACATATCATTTGACAAACGATTCATTTATCATTCATATTATTTAAACAAACAACACTTGGTGTATTGCATTATTTGACATGTTGAACCGAACCGCTCGTGTTAAACTAGTTTAGCCGGCTCCACTAGGCTATCCAAAGTAAAATGAGTCGGTTAGGTTAGGTTTGACTTGCTACCACGCCGCACGAGCCGAGCGAGCGGAGCGAGCGTGCCGCGGTAGCGGCCGGCGAGTGCCAGAACCGAATCGCTCGTGTTAAACTAGTTTAGCCGACTCCACTAGGCTATCCAAAGTAAAATGAGTTGGTTAGGTTAGGTTTGACTTGCGACCACGCCGCACGAGCCGAGCGAGCGGAGCGAGCGTGCCGCGGCAGCGGCCGGCGAATGCCAGAACCGAATCGCTCGTGTTAAACTAGTTTAGCCGACTCTAGTGGAGTCGGCTATCCAAAGTAAAATGAGTAGGTTAGGTTAGGTTTGACTTGCGACAACAATGATGCCAGAAACCATTTTTGTTTTTAGAAAAAAAAAAAACTTACCTGTAAATTATTTGGCCCAAATGGAAATTGCAACGACTGTTTTCAAAATTTGATCGCAAGCTTAAGATAGCTGCTTTTTCAAAGTCTAATATGTAGACTTTTGGTTTGAAATCAATGTTATTTTCTGTTCCATATTCTATAAGCTATCTATTTTGTTAATACGTGATTTTGTAAAATAGTAACAATATTACATGAAAAATACATAAAAGAAAAAAATACATTAGGTACATTTGTAAAGACAAGCTTTTGCAAAAAATATTTTTGTTAAGCGATTATTTGTAAAATGATCAATTTGCGGAGCAAGGTGTTTGTAAAATGAATATTACATGAAACGTTGCTTGTTAAGTAATAATTTGCCAAAAAGTTTTTGGACAAACATTAGTGAACCGGGGCGTACAGACAGACAGACGATTTGAAATGACTAAATTGAAATCTGTGATGATAATTGAGTACAATCAGTACCTTAGGCAAAAACTGAAAAGGTCAAAGGCAGACATGACTAGAAGTTACTTTATCATAAAAATAAACTCTTCTGAAAAAACCTTATATAAAATCTACGAAAGCGATAACACATTCGCTTCAAATAAAAAGCTTGACCTTCTCAAAACCCTCGTATTAAATATGAAGGCGACCCTCGAAAAGCATGCAAAAAAGCGCCCAGTTTATTTGGGCCGTGCGACCGCAGCGGGACGAAAGTAAAATCGTGTCAAGTGTCACACGAGCATAGGGGTGTCAGATTGTGTCAGTCAATCCAGGGATTCAGCTTGTATGTCGAAAAATTTACAATGTTTAGTTAAATTTTCGACGTCTTAGAAATGAAAACATACATATTGTTTAGAACCTATACAAATATATTTTTACTAGAGTTTAACCGCGACTTTGTTTGCACAAATCATATACCAGATATTAAGTAAAATCGTAAGGTATCAAATAATTTTTTTTATCAAATTTGGTTCCGTAGTTTTTGCGTAATGCTCGAACAAACAAACAAACAAACAATCAAACAGACAAATAAACAGATAAAATTCTAAAAAAGGTTGTTTCTAAAAAATTAAAACCTAACACTTTCTAACAAATATACAACCAAACACTAGTACTATGAATAAAAGTGAACAATAGGTGTTTGTAACTGTTTAAAATTCTAATTGAGAGTAAAAATCTCAGAACGTTTGCAAAATCAACACAACCCTACTCATACGAGTAGTAAATACTCGTGTAGCTTTTAACATGGAGCTTAGGCAGAAACTGCGATTGTAGTTTTGTTTGTGTATTATGTGTAACTTCGCACTGAGGTTTTATATTATTACTTTAGTTGTTTTTGTGAATAAATATAAAACCTTAATACAATAGTAAATTAGAGCCGCGATAACTGTTCGCTTAAAAAGATTCTTGTACATGCTCACGACTATATTCCCCGAGGGGCAATATTCATACAAGAAACTAGGTTTAATCAACGTTTTTTTCTTCTCGATCTATCGTAAAAATGGTCATACATACGAGCGTCAAACTTGGTGTGATTATAGAGCAAACTCTACATTATAACAAAAAATAATGAAATATGAGTCGGTCTCGCTTTAAAGGTCCCCGAGAAAACAAAACGTTTTTGTTAGTCTATTGACTAACACACCACCACACCACATATTTGTAGTGTGTGTTAGTTTATAATGATGCATATCGAAAATGATGAATTTGTGTCAAAATTTAACACTAAACTAAACATAGATAAAAGGTAGACTAGATAAATGTAAATCATAAAATATCTTTTTGAAAATAATAAGATCACACAATACATGTAATTTCTGTCTACAACATGATAAAGATTGAAATAAAATGTGTGAACTAGAAGTTTTAGTTCAGTTCAAACAACTCATGATATCTTTTTTATTAAACGCAGACAAAGCAACTTTATCAAAACTTGTCTGATGGAACGATAACGTCGAGCTTTAGAATTTTACGAGACAGAACTTTGACGATTATCATTTTTCAGGGCAAAGGGAAAGACTTGCTAACAATAGACTCTTCTATACGCCAATTTTAATATGAAGACTCATTTCCTAAACGATGTAAGTTCACAGAATTCATTTTACATGACAGGTAATTAAGGTATTGTAGCTTAAAGCTTCCTTGCGTGGATAATTAAAACGAGATTGTACCTAATGGCTCAGATTATATAATAGCTAATAGGCTGAGCTAGTGGCAGCAGTGGGTTAATAATTGCGTGTGTTTGTCTGAGCGTTGGTTTTGTAAATGAAATGAACAGGCTGATAACGATGAGGATGATGATGATGACGATGAGGATGATGACAATCATTTTTTTATAGGTTAACTGCAGGGTACAGGCCAATCCTCAAGGATAGCGTAGGTAGCGTTATCGTTAGAGTACTCATTGATAATCTTGACATACGTACATATCTTCTTCAGCATTCCCATCTCATGATGCTTTTCACAGAACAAAGGGGGAGCCAGGTTTTCTGTTCTGTGACGCTTTCCTCCACCATTCGAGAGCAGTCGGAATTATTAGATTTTCGCGATTCAAACCCGAACCCTCATAATTGAATGTTTATACTCCTGCGCATTGCGCCACCAAACGCTGCCTTTTCGAAAGTATATTCCGTGAATACTAATTAAGTATCTATAAAATATCAGGACATTTTATAGTAGTACTTAAGAATAGGTAATATAATTTGAGTAGGTAGATAGATAGATAACACTCTCCCACTAACTAATCACCCACTCACATTTACTCAATTTCTTCAAAATACATTTTTGTAATTGAATTTTTGTTAAAATATTGAATTAGGTGAGCTTTTTCTAAAATATAGGTATCATGAATTTGTGAAATTTCTGTTGTTTTACAGGTGCCATTTGAGAAGGGTGGGCGGTTAGATGTGCCTCTGAGTGTATAATATTTCATCTGAACAATACAGGAAACTTTTGACCTTTGACTTTGACTTTATGTACGTAAAAAGTATTGCACTATTCATCATTTCAATAGTTTAGGTACACTCAATACTCAATACTCAATATTTTATTGCATTCCATAATGTACAACAAGGTGTTAACTTATAAGCTAAGAGATCATTATGGACCCTGTAGGGCACAGCAACATTACAAATAAGTAGGTAACTTATGTGGGCATATCATTAGAAATAAATATATTAGGTACATAGCATAGCTCTTAAAAGTAGGTAAACAATGTTAATATCACAATCATGGCACAAAGTTTTTTATATTAAGGTAGGAGCAAATTTTATATCTACATAATTATTAAATTAATGAGTTTACTACATTTTTGTTAATGGATGAATTTTGTGTTTCCTAATGGTTTCATCATTTAGGAATTCGTCGAGACTATAGTAACACTTCTCTAGTAACAATTCTTTTAGATTTTTTATAAAATTAACGTCTTTAGTTACTCGCTTCAATTGCTCAGGTAATTTGTTGTATATCTTAATAGACATAACAAATGGGCTTGACGAATGAATTGTTAGTTGCGATGTTGGCAGCATTAATCTGTTCTTGTGTCTGAAAGAGTAATTTGTTGGTACGTCTTCGCGCTTTGTATAGAAATGTGGGTACTTTCGAACGAATTTGCAAATCTCAAGGATGTAAATTGAGGTTAGGGTAAGTATCTTAAGTTCTTTAAAAAAGGGTTTACAACTTTCTATTTCATCTATGTTGACTATTATTCTGATAAGTTTCTTTTGTAAAGTAAATATGGCAGGCGCGTCGGTACTATTTCCCCATAATATTACACCGTAGTTGAGCCACGAATAGGCGTAAGCGTAGTAGGTAACGATAGCTGTCTGTACGTCTGTAGTTTTTTTAACTTCTCGGAGCGCGTATGTGAATTTTGAAAGTTTAGATCTAGGTTTTTGGATGTGTGCTTTCCAATTTATGTGACACTGTGCATAAAGTTGACCCATCAATAATATATTCTAATAAAATTTATTCATAACATTACTTATTGCTGTTTGTGCTTCGACGAAAAAAAATAGACAGCATTGGTACACAAGTCAACCGTTTATGATCTTTATTCCTATATATTTAGGACTACTATTGAACGAACTTTTTGTCAAAAAGCGAAAAATGTGTAAGAAAAACATCGCCTAGAAAAACAAGTTGATCATCCTTCCATCTGAATTCGAAAACAGAATAATAAAGTGTTCGGATGAAATATTTCTGTCGATTATAAAAGCAAGTATAACTGAAACGAAAACAGCAGCAAATAATGTTCATTTCGGACTTGTTTCCAATAAAATTAATGTTACGTAAGCCGATTACAGTTAGTTGATGAATGTATGCAGTGAAACCTCATTATTTACCGCCATTACACGCCTGCATGACGTCATTAGTTCATTTTATTTTAAATGAGAATTTAAGTACTGAATAAATAGTACATATAATTACGCAGTCTGCCTATCTGCAGTTTGATGGTCTAAACCAACTTTATATATAACTATACTAAACTCAATTCAATTCAATTTTTGTTTAGTGGCATCCGATGTGCCAATGTCTCGTTATGTGGAGAGTATACGAAGGAAAATGATCAGTAGTATTAATTAAGTCTAGCGTGGCAGTTTTGCCAATGTAAGTAGTTTATAATCTCAAGTGATTGTTTTAAGGTTAAAACACAAAATGGAGGAGCCACGTGTAAGCCCAACGCGCCGATACGCACAAGTCCGTACTCCACCAGACTTGCAGCGCGACTCTATACTAAACTCCGTCCAGGAATTCGAGAGACAAAATGTAAACAAAGAAACGTCACTGTCAATGAGACATTACGTGGTCATAAACCTTTGTTACATTTTTTAAGAATAACATTAGGTCGGTACTGCACTTAATAAATTGCGTTGATAATAAAAACAATATTGTCCATCTATAAATAATTAAAAAATCAGGACAATTTGAATTAATTTTTAAATTATGTTACGAGGATGTAGCCCGCTATTCTGCGTGGACTTTTTGTGCTATGCGTAGCGACCGTGCATAGCAGACGACGTTATTAAATAATCAAGAGACGCGTTTACGTTGTGTACAAAACAAAATCTTTTTTTTTATGTACTTTGTTACGCACTGGGCCCGCGTGGTGGAGTATGTCCCACTCCCTCACAACATTATTCGGGAGAGGAGGCCTTTGCCCTGCAGTGGGATTCTACAGGCTATCACTTAACTTTTTAATTTTGTTAAAATGAACTAAAGGTCTAAAATATCGGATTGTTGTCAGACCACGAAACAAAATATTTACAGTCACGCTTTTAATATTCTTAAATAAATGATTACTTGCGGATTATTTAATTATTTTCCATATCAAATTTACATATAATTTGTCGTAATCCTTTGCAAGTAGGATTGATAATTTACTGTTATTCATTCCGGAGATAAGTTTCATTCAGTTTCGAGATGATATTTTCTACACTGGCATTTTTCTACACCAATTTTCCTGGACGGAGTATTGGGGGTTTTATTTCACCCTGGCATAGCCTTTGCTATGACGTCCCGAGTCCCGAGCTTGACGTTGTTCGGTAATAGATACTTCGGTGATCTCAAGGATTGTTTTTGTACAAAAACACACACTTGAATCACCATGAAATGGAGGAGTTAATATCGCTACCTAACCCATGCGCGAAACGAAACATCCGTGAATCCTCTAGACTCGCGACTCCCTTTTCATTCGCTGAATAAGCCAACAATATATCAAACATCAAGAATTCTTTTCTCCATTATCATTTCCCTCTCACGAAGATAATTGCGCTTGTTACAGTCAGCATTTCAGTCTGATTGATGGACACCCTACTAATGATACTGCTCTACTCAAGGGAAGACCTTTCAGCTGTCACCCTCATTATGATACAGTTTATTTGACATTTTGAAAATGAAGAAGAGACGAAATAATTTAAGGACGTTATCCGAGAATAATGAATGTTTCGTATTTGGATGGTTCCTTCGTAGGTTTTAATGGAATTTTGTTGGCCTTTCATTGGATACAAAACTAAAATTTAATAGTTAGTATAACGAAAAGGAATACCAGGAATAGAGGAACTCACAGCTGAAAGAGCGAGATGTACCTAGCGGCACCACTGTATAATAGAAAGAGATACGTGACGCGAGGCAATAGAACTGTTTTTGTGAACATATCGACACAATCGACAAATATTCGAGCTCTGTGAATAATTTGTGAATCTAAAGTGAAATCCTAGATTATTTTGTGAAATATACGAACACTTTTTCATTAAATTATCCACGATTTCACGTTAGATTCACAATACACAGAACTCGAATTTTTACTGGGCTAATAAGCGGTGATAAATTCCCAAAAAACGGATTCATTTGACAACTCATGTCAGTTCCTCTATTCCTGGTATAATACCTTTGTATGTATGTATATGCTCACGACTAGATTCCCCGAGGGGGTAGTCAGAGATGTTCTGAAATCTCAGAGCATCCACGTTTCACCAGTATTACCGAAACTCTGTCCAGTGTGACGGGGGGTGAGCCCGTCGCCACTTATAATGGACAGTGGGTACAATACATGCCTCGAAATTGAAGCATGCAGGTAACAATAATACCATAATACCTTTATGGTTTGATAATGAATGAATTATTCTGGAATTTCTAAACCAATCGTATAGATACCGAACATATCGTATAGGTACCTTAGCATAATTAAGAGAAGTTTATTCCGAATGCGTAAATGCGCGCTGCATACAAACGAAGTCTGGTGATATTTTCAATACTAACCAATTAAACTCAATAAAATTTTGCAGCAACAATCTAGTAATAAATCTCTTTGCCTGTCTCGTGTCCGATTTTCTTTAAAATATACAGTTTCAATGCTAGGATTAATTTAAGATTTGTATGGGATCTTTGAGGCACTGTAACTTTAAAACTGTACATTTTAAGGAAAATCTGACACGATACAAGCATAGAGATTTGATTCTAGACTGTTTCTGCAAAATTTAATTGAGTTTAATCGGTTAGTATTGAAGATATCACCAGACTTCGTTTGTATGGAGCGCGCCAACAGTAATATACCCTTAAGCTACGAGCGCACTGATAGCAACATTAAAACACTGTCTAAACACAATTAAGTCCCTTAATGTTTGTTATTTAAATGAAATATCAACAACACAATCAATTCCAATCAATAACTTTCAAATCTCTCAACGAGTTTACTTAATATCAATCAAGACCGTTCATCGTAGACGTTTTAAATTACATTTATCGAGTTTTGAGCGATTTAATACAGCCCGTTTTACTTTGACATAATATTGTTTTACTTTTGACGATATTTTTATGAAATATCATCTGTTCCATTAAAATCACTCTCCATTAGTATGGAAAACCTAAAAAAAAACAGCAGTTCCATATTAAACTGAAATACCTACACGACTCAAATTTAGGAGACAGCAGATATTTTTTCTTCTGACAGATTTGTTCCCATAATAAAAGTTGTTCAGTTTGATGGGTAAAGTACAAACCACATGCCACAGGCTAATGATACATTTCCTTACACCCTGTATAATAATGATTAAATTATTATGAAACAAAGTAAGTACTCTAGAGATTCAAATCATGTTAAAAACTTCCCAACGTTTTACTGTCACTTATTAAGGGGATAATTCGGAGCGCGCACTATACAAACAAAGTCTGGTGATATTTTCAATAATAACCAATTAAATTCAGAAACAATCTAAGAACTAATCTCAATGTTTGTATGAAGTCATATTTTCATTAAAATGAATAGTTTTAAAGTTATTGTGCCTCAAAGATATCCATACAAATCTTAAATTAATCCTAGCACTAAAACTGTATATTTTATCAAAAATCTGACTTAATACAAACATAGAGATTCGTTTCTAGATTGTTTCTGGAAAATTTCATTGACTTTAATTTGTTAGTATTGAAAATATCACCGTCTGTATGTAGCGCGCATTTACGCATTCCGAATAAACTTCTCTTAAATTTGCTGAACCGAAATGCGTTAAAAATAAATCTGTTTGAACCTTTACTTCAATTTCCTAGCAAGTGTCATCGTACTAAATTGATACCGCTACAGCGAAAAATATTTGAATTTGCGTTCGGCCTAGAGGTCTACTCTCTATTTTCGAACGATATGACGTTACTTCACAAAGTTGACTCGTTTTCAACTTTGACTAATTATTATAAGGACTAGCCTTGCGGTAGCATTTCCCCTCTGCCACGGTATAAGCACAATTGATCTTGTGCATTTACATTCAATTTTACGCCTTATCACTAAACGAGACAGCCTATAATTGCGAAATAATAACTTCGAACTTAGAACGTTCGGGGTTCACACGAGACTACTTTTCATGATTTTTAACATTCAAAATTAGAATCTAAAGTTATGGGGAATAAAATCCAAAGTTGCGGATTTCATGTTACCTCGCCCCCCGCAAAAAGTGGCAGAAATGTTTGTTAGTAGAATTACACGCGTAACCAGTCCACACATAAATAGTCAAAGGTTTTCAATGAAGTCTGACACTCGGAGAACAACATTTGGTTGCATTTACGTGAATATTGTAGTATTAATAAAGTCAAAATCAATATAATTTATTCTATATAGGAGCTTGAAGAACACTAATAAAAATGGTAAATGAACCCATAGAAAATTAATATGTATTTATTTCTTAAAAATAATCAATAATTAACGACTCTACTTGTTACAATAAAAAAGTGTACAGCTAAAACACAAAAATGCGTTTATCTCAGTTTGACCTCTCAGTGGAATGGAACGTTTCCGCGTAACTAAGTCCACTTATCAAACTACAAATATTTTTTAAAGCTACCACCGTATCGGAACGTGTTGTCAATAATATAATATGACAATAATCACCCACACTGGACAGAGTTCCAGTATTACTAGTGAAAAGTGGATGTATTGAGTTTTCAGAATATCTCTGACTAACCCTTCGGGGGAATATATTCGTGAGCATATGCTATGCTATACATGGTGTTACAAAAATAGAAATAAACATTTATGGAGGTGGTTTAGACCATCAAACTGAACAACTTTCACTATGGGACCAATATCGAAATCGCGAAAAAAAAATCTGATGTTCCATACTAAACTACAATTCTACTCGAGCTAAATGTATGGGACACCTGATTTATTTTTTCGCGATTTCGATGTTGGTCCCATAGTGAAAGTTGTTCAGTTTGATAGTCTAAACAACCCTATTAAAAGTTCGAAATATTTATTTTTACTTTTGTAACACCTTGTATACAATAATAAAATAATTTATTTGCACCAAAACTTAAAATCTACTATGAAATTACAATGTCTAACAGTAATCATAATTACAAAGTCCTGCTGATCTGGTGCCTGTAAAATTTACAGCAGTCTGTTTTTTTTTCGATAATATTGTAGTATAATGTGACAGACAAATATTCATTTTGATAGACTTTGCTAGAATAAGAATACATAAAAGTCAAATTCTGGTAGATGTGACTAAAATCTGTAACTTCAATTAGAATCATAACAATGGTCTGTACCATGTTAATATTGTTACTAATTTTTTGTTATCGCAAAAACGATCACGATTATATCGAAAATCGAAAGTTCTAGTGGGTTCGGATGAAAATTTGTTTGTCATCCTTTATACGGGAGGCTTGACACCGAAAATCAATTAATCATTTTCTTTCTCGCTAATAAAATTTACTACTCGGCGTTACCGTGGGGAGAGCCGAGGACTTTGAAAACTCGATTTATTTTGGAAAGTCATCTATTTAATTGACGCAACTTTACGACTTTGATATAAAAGGGGCTTCGGAGATTTTCTGAGTCCTCTTGAAGTTTATTTTTTGTCAACCCTTGAACCGTTTCAGTTAACTGTTTTTTAGAAGGGTTTTATTTCAAAGGGTTTATGACGATAATGATTTTTAATAATATTAAATTTCTACTGTTTGAATATCGGTTAAAAACAAAAAAGGTCACACTCGCAGTTATTACGTACCCATATCGAATTTAAAAGCGCTCTTTAATTGAAGTTAGTAAATTTCACCGTAAACTAGAGAGACTGATGATGATTATTCTTTGAAATCTAACACTACAAAGTGTAGAGGTTATCTCACAAATAAATACAGGGTGTAAACTTAAATGCGTTGCATACTTTAACTTTGAAGTTTAAACCATCCACATACTTTAGAACGACTTTCAATATTGGACCAAACTTGAAATCGCGATAAAAAATCTGTTGTTCCATACATTTGGGTCGAGTCGCTATTGATGTTTTCTAGGGAACATTATGATTCTATTTTTTGCGATTTTAATGTGAAAGTTGTTCAGTTTGATGATCTGAAGCGCGCTATAAATAATGCATTTTATGTTTACATGCTATATATCGCCTCAACATTGCCTCACGTCGAATGAAACGTGGAAATGTGAACTTTAAATCTTGTGCTATTTAGTATAATAATCAATATTATTAATTTTATTGCCGTACGAAATAAATAAAACAAAATTATACGTGATGAATTGACAACCTCTTCCTTTTTGTAAGTCGGTTGAAAACAGTAATCAGCGCCCGCGGCACGGTGCTTCGATAAACGGTTTATCGCGCATGTTAACTTGTTCGTTCGCGCGCAAAAAGAAAGAGAGCTAGGGCGCGATAGCTCTTTATCGCGCTGTCATGCCGCGGGCGCTGGTTTTAGCTTCCGTCGTTAAAACTGTTATACTTACTTAATATAAAGCGGTGCCTACCCTAACTTACTATACGAGAAACAATAAAATAATCACGAACTTTACCCCATCCAGAGTTATATTTCAGTAAGCACTCGTCTACTATGACACAGAAAAGAGAAATACAGTAAAGCAACTTCATGCAAGCGCTCGAATCGACACAGGCACACAGATGAGCGCTCACGTACACTCCCTGCTAACGTACTTCAGAAGTTTTATTTTTGAATAGTAAGATTCTAAATCGTGTTCGAACGATGCATAATCTCCAAAATAATTTTGACATTTTCTACTGCGGATTTAAATGTGTGTCTTTCAAAGATCGCACTCCAGTACGTCTTGCATGATTTCCCTTCTTGCGCGCGACTTACCATTATTCGATACTACTTTCGCCCTCCGAAAAGCGCGGAAAGAGGATATTCTCTATGGAGCAAAGGCGCGTCGCGCGCGTGTAGAAAAATCATACTTGCAATTCTCTATGCGTCTCATCGCTGTCAAAAACATTGATGAGCTCACAAATGTAACATCTTTCAGATCGTCGAGATACCTTAGCGAATACCGAATTGACAGCTCGCCGATGTTTCAACGTCAAAGTTAAGGTTGTGATGATGTTTGCGCTTAGATAATTGCATTGCAGTACTCTTGCGCCCCGAAATATTACCGAGCCGTGTACGTGGCGCTCGTCTATGTGCGTGCATCAATTCGAGCGCTTGCATGTAGTTTCTGTACTGTATATCTCTCTTCTGTGACTGAGAACAAGAAATAATTATCTTTACACTTCGCTGGGACCCAATTTATTCGTCTACAGATCGCTCCATGAGTCTCGCAACATAACTCTTATTATTTTATAAGTAAGTGTGAAATTATCTTGATTTGAGGAACGTACGTATAATGGACAGTACAATACGACAAGGTATATCGGCGTAATTTAGCTCAGAGTTGTTACTCTTGTTTCGCTAATTAAGGTCTTGCTTACAAGGGATTTGTACAGGAAAGTTTCGGGCGGAATTGAAAATTGTTTTGATATTTTTGTTCCCAAATTCGTAGCCGTTTTTTGTAACAAAATGAACTATTAATTAAGCCTTTAATGGTATTTTGACGTCGAAGTCAAAAAAAAATTGTGAATCTTCAGGGTGTAAGACCGCTATAATTTTATAGCGCTGTTATAAAAGTCCGGGAGCATTGTAATCGCTTTAGCGCTTTAAAATGTTATGCCTTTTCTTATAAACAGGAAAAAAATGATCGGCCAGATAACTTATGGCGTTCAAACGCCGTGAAGATTCATCCAAAAAATGATTTTTCTGAGCTGATTTTAACTACAATGACTGCTTGTGGCTATTCGCAGGATATTTTAAAATTAATGAGCACAGGTGTAATTTAAAGTTATTCAAATTTTAAATATTGAGGCAAAACTGATTTGTTATCATTTCAGCAATGAATGAAAGCGCTAACGTGCTCATAGATACATTTTAAGAATCTTGTTTTGGTAGTAAGTAGGGTGAGTGTGCCGTGGTGCGGAGCGTGCGGTGGTTTGAGATCGAGTTCAGTTAATTTTAATTTAATATTTTGAAAAAAGAATCCTACGTTGAAATCATGATAATTCGATTCTACTCTCGATTCTAATCAAACTACTTTCTAGTTTTGCGTTAATTCTTACGTTGTAGGTATCGGTTCTTATTTCAGCTAGTCGTTCTAGTATTTCAGTTACTAGCGTACAAAGTCGTGGAAAACAATTTTCAAATAATATGGTCAATACAATTTGGCTAAAGTAATAATTTATCTCCCTTGATAATTCCATTATCGTATCTAATATAGGCGTACAACCCTCGAGTTTGTATCTATAATATTAATATATTTTCGTCTGAATAGGAAATATTGCTCCATGAATAATAAATGCGAAACCTTTCATTTCCAAAGTACATATTAAAGTTTACATGAAAATATACTTTTCAAGCTTAAATTTATTATCTGTTTATTAACTCACCTAATATAAATTTCATTACATTTCACTTGGGCTCAATCTATAGAAACGATGATTACTTATAGTCGATCTAAACTGCATATCGCTTATACAGGGTCCTTAATATGCTGACACTTTTTAAGGGCATGATCCGACCATCAAACTGAACAATTTTCTCTAAGGGACCAACATCGAAATCGCGAAAAGAACATTAGCATACGTTTTGTATGGAAAAGCGGATTTTTTGTGATTTCGATGTTGGTGCCATAGAGAAAGCTGTTCAATTTTGCGGTCTGATCATCCCCTTAAAAAAGTGTCAGCATACTAAGAAGGACCCTATATGTACTAAACGAAAAGCCTATATGAAAACCTAAAAGGTACACAGAACCTTATTAGATGCACGAGTGTGTGCGCTAGATCCTAAAAAATATATTAACCCTTTTTCTTCTCTTCTCATTTAAAGTACCATAATCTAGCTCAGTCTTGTATTATAATGACTACACATTAAAACGAATACATAATTATATACTCATTGATACAAACAGTTATGACTCGGGTACAAATAATCATATTACATATCATATAAACAAACTGAGATGTAGTCGTTACATTAAAACCTGACACCAGGACTTGCCCACACGATAAGAAGAAGATTGAGTCACGTTGCAGGGTTTGCCCCGAACACTTGTCTTTCGCGAGGTGTTCACGCGGTTTGCATTTCAGCCTGCCACGAGGCTCCGCAATCCTTCTCAGTTGTGTTATTACTCAAAAACAATCCTCGGGATTGGATAGATACTCCCTTAAACCACTTGACACTGGCAGAAATGCGGTGCTTACGCACAAGCAAGAAGTGCATTACTTATTTTAAAAAAAAGAAGCATATTTGCCCCTTACGGAATTCGAACCCGCGACCCTTGTATCAGCAGATTTATAGGTACTTCCGGTAGTAATTATAGTACTCTGTGTTGGTACTATTTGAAGCATGGCAGTTTGTTTTCTCCTTTTATACAGGGTGTAAGGAAAAGTATCATTATTTATCACATACTCTACCCATCAAACTGAACAACTTTTACTATGGGAGTAAAACTGTCAGGGCAAAAAAAAATCTGCCGTTCCATACTAAACTGTACCATACTAAACTATACATTGTATTGGTGGAAAGAGCTCTAATGACTGTTTTAGTAAAAAGTTATCAATAAACAACACTATCCCAGTAAACATATTCGTGAAAGTGAAATATTATTACTCACAAAGACATGTCAATGGGCCCTCGATCTAAAGCCTTCAGGTCACTGGGTTTGAGCAAGGGGGTATGGTTGTGGTGGGGTGCGAAGTAGTGGTGTGCTGGATATCCGTTCTGTATCCGAGTTCACTACGGCCGTAGATAGGCATTAATCTGGAGGCGGTCCCAGTCAATAGTGAGCTTTTAGAGAAAGAGTTCACTATTCAATAGTTGTACAAAATATATATATTTAAATATTGTACACCTCTATAGAAAAGTTGTCACAATTTTATCTTAAAACATAATTTTATAGTCTTCTTCTTATCGTGTGGGCAAGTACTGATGTCAGAGTTTTTTCAGACCGCTTTACGGCCTCTGACGTGGTTTTTATGTAACGACTACTACCACCAGAGATAGTAGCCAGGACCAATGCTAACGTGCATGGAACCATCTTTCTTTTCAGACAATCAGGATATTCCGCCTGAAATGTCCTAACCAACTGGGAATCGATCCCATGACAATTTTATAGTCATTAGCATCATCAGCACGGCACAGGCCTCCTTTCAGGCAGCAAGCTATACTCCACCACGCGAACCATGTACGTATATGTAGAAAGAAGTTTGTGGTCAACTTGCTGCAAAAGTATTTTTAATAAATGACCTGTGCTATAGCTTGATAAATAGTGTTGTCTGCTTAAATATTCAAAGCTACTGATTATTATGTTCTTAAAAAAAAGCTGACGTTTTCGTATACAGACAGCTGACGCTGTCAAACTCACCGAATACCTAATATGCAAACAACATCGTAGATACATAATTTATACAAAAAGGAGAAGTGCTTAAAGAGTATTTGTCTTGATTATTTTTTTTTTGTTTTTGAGGTACACAACGTTTGTACGTTCTGTATTTCCTGCCTGTACTTTTTCTCTGTATAACCATCATCATCTTATCTCTTGTCGGTGGGGTATTCGCCAAGCCAGTCTCTTTTCCGCCACTTCCTTGAGTTCCTGATAAGACACGACATCAACCTTTTCTTTCACCTGTGTTAGGTTACTCTGTCTATAGGCCTTCCTCTGCCTCTTTTCACCTTTAATTTTCCTTTCAGTTTCAGAAGTAGTAGTGTCGTATCAATTGTCCCATAATAATTCTCCCCGGCTGTCTATTGTATTTAAAATATTTCTCCTATGGTGTAAAATAAAGTTTAATTGATTGACAGAATTTTCGAATGCAATCCAATTTCGGATATTATAATATCCGAAAACTTTAAACTGATGCAGCACATCACTAGTTGAGGCGCCGGCACATGAATAATTTATTAAGACGTAATGAGCCGCGGGCCGGTCTTCAGTCACACCGTACAAAATCTGCGGAAGCTGAACTGAACTCGACACGGCCTTAATGATTTAAGGGTTGGCAGAGGAGATCGTTTTTAACATATATCATTTTATTTTAGTATTGGGTGGTTCTATAGTTTTAACAAAGAGATAAAATCGTGAGGAATTCTGCTTATGCTGAAGACTTTCTTAGCGTATGTTTTCACCAAATTGCGTAATGGGCATGCGCGGATTAACGCATGATGCACACTCACCATGCGAAGTCGCTTTTTAGTGATAAGACCTTATGAATCGGAGCAAAAAAAAATCATACATACTAAACTGCAAGGCCTACTCGACTCAAATGTATGCAACAGTCCTTTTTTTTTGCTCCGATCGGTTTGCTCCCGTAGTAAAAGTTGTTCAGTTTGATGGGTAGACTCTTAGTTTAAAAGGATGCTAATGATATCTATGATATCGATTTCACCCTGTATATTACAAATAAGAAAAAAGTGATAAATTAAGTTTATTTAACGTTTAATAAAATATTTAACAGGGTTGTCAGGTATGATTAACATTAGATAGAAATAACAAAAATAATTCAGATTTTTTTCGATTACTCAAATGTATGCAACAGTCCTTTTTTTTGCTCCGATCGGTTTGCTCCCGTAGTAAAAGTTGTTCAGTTTGATGGGTAGACTCTTAGTTTAAAAGGATGCTAATGATATTATCTATGATATCGATTTCACCCTGTATATTACAAATAAGAAAAAAGTGATAAATTAAGTTTATTTAACGTTTAATAAAATATTTAACAGGGTTGTCAGGTATGATTAACGTTAGATAAGAATAACAAAAATAATTCAGATTTTTTTCGATTTACCCATAAACTTGTTAATTTTACAAATCTCTTAAATCATCAAAACCTATCTCAAAAAAAAACGTATCCAAGTAAACATTTCTACTCCAAAGACGTGATAAATCTAATCTTATTTTCGTTTTTCTTCAGAAAACTTACGGCATGTTTCATCCAATCGCAGACAACCACTAATGTATTCTGACGCAAATCCTCAATATTGGATACAGGGGTGTCACTTCGCTTCGTTATTTTTTCTAAAGACAAAGCTTAGCATAAAATTATAGAGTTTTAGGGGTGGCTTTATTGCCGATTTTCAATTTGCCTAGCACCAATGATTTGCAGGTTTTATTTTTTTCACTGTACTGATTTTTAAAGCAGTGGCGAGTAACCTTGCCTGCCATGCAGTAGGCGATGGTTGGATCCCCGTCTAGGCCGACTCGCACCAATGAGTTTTTCGTATTTTATGTACGATTTGTAACACCAGAAGCTTTTCGGTGAAGGAAAACATCGGGGGAAAACTGCAAGCTTCAATTTCGAGGCATGTATTGTACCAACTGTCCATTACAAGTGGCGACGAGCTCACTCCCCGTTACACAGGACAGAGTTTCGGTACTAGTGAAACGTGGATGTTCTGAGGTTTCAGAATATCTCTGACTACCCCTACGGGGAATATAGTCGCGAACATATGCTATGCTATGTTTTTAAATCTGAAATACAATAAAATCTGTATGATCAATCTTCATCGCGGAATACAATAAGAACTAAAAAGAAACGTAGGTACTTATGTTAAACTAAACAATGGTTAGTATGAAACGTGTTAGTAACGATAACGTTTTAGGCCAAAACGTTGGCATGATCTTAAGTGACATCACATCTTAGGCTCTAACGCATACTAAAGCGTAAGCTTAAGAGCACGTGGGAATTGGAGTTTTGTCTATTAATACAGGCCTTAGTGCCTTTTCCCTCGTAGCATTTTCAGCGTCCCGTTGGGAACGCAGCGTAACGCTATAGAATAGATATCCAACCGAAAAAAAACAGCTTCATAGAAACTTGCGGCGGTTAGCACACTGGACATCTACATGCGCAGAGAAGTTTCTACCAAATTGCCGCTCATTCTTTCCTTACTAAATGTATGAAAATACTTTAAACGTTTCCCACGAGAATATTTATGGCACTGAAATCGCTACGTGGGAAAAATCTCTTACGGACAAAAACTCTAGTTTTAATATTCTTAAAATCTAAACATTCCAAAAGTAAATTAATTTATGAATAAATAAGGTGTGACAAATATTACATATACATTGTAATATTTAGATTTATGAATTGTTTGTTTTTCAAGTCACAAGCACGATTTCTTGATCAATGGTCACAATATTTTTATAGTAATATTATTTCACCAACTCCTTTGTATTTCTTTTAATATTTGCCAATATTTAGCAATATATCATTTTTTTCCTTTCAATATTCTATTGTCAACCCTGATATTGAGTGGGTATCAATCGGCGAAGGGAATAACACCAGATGGTGCAAAACGTGTACTTTGGTGTACAATCGGTTCGAATCCCTATTTGCTACATTTCTTATATCTTTCTTACATTTAGGGCGCGGCGACTGTTGTAGGTGTCTCTCTTATTTGTGGTGAAACATAATAAAGATCATGTATCGTTTTGCGTTCATTATTTTTAATCAATCTTTATAATAGTCCTGTAGCCCCGGGACTTTTTAATTACCAAAAAGATTACCGATTGCCGTTTAGAAATTTTTGTAAGGTACGAAATTACTAATATAAAAACCTAAGTCTAACAAATCATAACACGGAGTATAGAAAACAAATTTCCTGTTTTTTTTTATTTTGAGATTATTGTTTTTTTTTCTATACTGTCATGTTCTTCACCTTTGTTCAATACCCATACGTAATAGTAAGACAGTCTAAAATTGCCATACAAAGTTATCAAAATTCACTGTTTCATCTAGTCTTATAGCTTTGTATGGCAACTTTAGACTGTCTTACTATTGGTATTGAACTAAGGTGAAGAACATGACAGTATATAAAAAAACGGTCACCTCAAAATCAAAATATTTCAGGATTTTTTTTTGCGGCGGCTTGTATTCTGTAAGACTTAAGTTTTTGTATTAGTAATTTTGTACCTTACAACAATTTCTAAACGGCAATAGTCCCGGGGCTACAGTACTATAATGTAGATCAAATTCCTTCAGGCATCTTACACATCTTCGATCGCCCAAGCTGTGTGGCTGCGGGTTATAGCCACTACACGAGATCCCACCTCTGATCGTATCGGTTTTCCGTTCCATCAGACATGGGAAGGTAAAGACGAGACAGTGCATCTATGTTTAGTGCGCAAACTTGGGTATGCACTTCAAAATATCCTGCACAGGTACCTGATTGCTTTTCTTCAATTTTCCTATAAGTTTCTTAAAGAAAAAAAAAGTTGAAAAGTTGTTCAGGATCATGGGTACAATTGACCTATAAAGTAATGCCACTGTTTATCCTAACATCCTGTATATGAAGAACACATTATAATTAGTACAGAGATCTATATGAAAAAAAAATAAAGATTTGCAGTCGCTGTGTAGTAGAAATCGACTAGGAATCCATCATCGTCATCAACATGCTGCAAGCAAGTTGTATGTGGTCCAAATAAAATTTTGGAGTTTTACGGTACCCACCTCAATCTAAATTAAAATATGAAAGTAAATATTATCAATATATTGATTCCTGAACCATGATTCCTGATTTATGTACGGATGGTAACACCACTGGCTTTTCGGTGAAGGAAAACATTGTGAGGAAACCTGCATGCTTCAATTTGTCACACTGGCCAGAGTTTCGGTACTACTAGTGACACGTGGATGTTTTTAGTTTATCTCTGACTACCTGCTCGGGGAATATAGTCGTATGCATATGCTATGCTATTGATTCCCTTTCAGGATGGATTTTTTAATAAGTAAAACTTGAAAATTTGCTGCAACTACCACCAAATTTTCAAGTTTGACTTATTGCAATTTAGATTTAAGGATGGTCTGTCATTCACAAACTGTTGTTCATCCATTTATAATATTAGTGGCAAGAACGGTTTTTTTCAACAAACACTTCGATAAGTGCATTTTACAAAACAAATCCTCTCAAGGTACGAAAATTCTTGAACGTCACGTTCGAATCCTGACCATTTTCTGTTATTTGTAGCGACCATTAAACCCGCGTCAAATATCAGCCTGTGTGTACAATAGAGTCACGCGCGGGGACCCATCTTATTGCCTTTTGTGTTATGACGAAATATAAACTTATGAGCATTACTTCGTCCTCAGGGGTACTCACGACGACACATATATGTATGTAGCTACAAAAAATAATAAAACCAACATAAGCTGGCCGCGCAACGTTATACGTTAAACAACCTGCGCGCGGCCAGCTTATTTTGGTTTTGTATATAGCTTGATGTAACGCCATGTGCATAAGCATATGCTCACGACTATATTCCCCGAGGGGGTAGTCAGAGATATTCTGAAACCTTAGAACATCCACGCCACGCCATGTGAACGCCATGTGTAAATCGGAAAATGTATCTACTAGGAGATAATTTCGGATCATATTTTCATTAAAAAAGAGAAAAAAATTAATTTCTTTTGTTGATCAGCCAGGAATAAATTTACGTACATAGGTTTTTAGAGGACTTTTCAAAATAAATTAAATAACATCACATTCATTGCTAGGCTGCTTCGGAGCTGTGCTATTAAGGTATAAATAACTATATAATAAGGATGTATGGGAGAATTAGCTTTTTAGCGCTAAGACCGCCTTGTTTTGTATCTTTTGTATTTCTTTACTGTATATTTTGCTGAGTAGGTAATGGTAATGGTAGGTTTCGATTGATTGATTGAAAATGAGTTGATTCTTAAAGGCTTTGGTTACTTTTTCATGAACCTTTAGAGTCAAATATCTCAGCTCCGATGCGAGCTAGGCCAATAATTATTACAACACGTTTTTTTATTATAGTACTATAATTATACTATACTTTGATTGGTGACCGCACTGTTAAAAAAATTACAATACCTTTACTCATACCCATTTATATTTGCTATTCAAAATTAGCCAGAAGCCCAGAAAGCTAAATAGGAATCTGAAAATCTTTTCGTCTTTATATGGAATGAAGTATAGTACCTACGTAGGCATCTTTGTTACGTTCTTCCTCAATGCATGTAAGGCATTGACAAGGAACATCCTTGAAATAAGCGTTTCATGTGAGCACGTCCCATGTTTGACATAAACACGTTCTATGCACGACATAAGAAAGTTATGTATGACGTACATTCGGATTTGGGATTTGACGTAAAGAAAAATGTAATTTTATAGTGAACGTATTCTTAGGAACAATGCATTTTGAGTATTACTACAGCTGTAGCTCGTAACATTGCGAACATTTTCTGATATATTACGCATCTACATTACCAGTTTTCTTTGACATAACTCAATGTATTTATTACACTGTTGTTGTTACAAAAGGCCTAGTACAATAAGTGCAAAACCTTATACACGAAACAATACTTTCATTATTTTATTAATTAAAACCACTGGCTTTTCGGTGAAGGAAAACATCGTGAGGAAACCTGCATGCTTCAATTTCGAGGCATGTATTGTATCGACTGTCCATTATAAGTGGCGACGGGCTCAACCCCCGTCACACTGAACAGGGTCTCGGTACTACTGGTGAGACGTGGATGTTCAGTGGTTTCAGAATATCTCTGACTACCCCTTCGGGGAACATAATCGTGAGCATATGTTATGATATGCTTTTAATTAAAATTGAAAGTTATTCACATTTTAAATTTTCAAGCATAAATAATTTGTTATTATTTCACCAATAAATGAAAGCGCTAGCGTGGATACATTTAAAGAATCTTGTTTTGGTAGTAAGTAGGGTGAGTGTACCTGTGCGGTGGGTTGACATCGAATTCAGTAAATTTTAAATTATACTAACAAATAATGTAATATTTTGACAAAAATTAACCTATGTTTAAACCGTGATAATTCGATTCTGCTGTCGATTCAAAACACACTATTTTCTAGTTTTGCGTATGTATAGGGTAGTTCCACGCATTTTCACACATACTTTTGATTATTTCCGTTCAACGAGGTGTGCAAGTTTCCTTGCGATGTTTATCTCCATCTCGCTAATAGAAAGTCCTTGATCACCAAAAGTTACGACCATATAATAACAAAAACCACCGTAGTTTAATTATCTATTTTCAAAAAGTTTCCGACTGGAATAAGAATATCGAATTCCAAAAGGCACCGATGCTTAACCCTTTTGTGTTATGACAATATTTCTCGCTTTATTTTTCTGTCATTTAGACATGGAGATAAAAGGAAGGGTCCAGAATTATTCCTCGCACGTGCCTCGAAGCACCAGTGAATCACTAAAGACTAAAAAAAGAGTAAAAATCCGTTTCCTGCGAATTGGACACGAGGAATGAAGGATTCCGTGCTTTTCTAAAATATAAGGTGTTATCCCTAGGGTAAATAATGGTAGTACCGGTTGCTTATATAAAGTGACATTTTGATGTTGTTTTAAGTAATTGTTGTTGTTTATCTTTTCAAGGAAAACGAATACAATTGATTATACCCTTTGATTAAATTAAAATAGGAAGATAGGTGACTGGCCTACTGCGCATGGACCGCATAAATTGAGCCTCCGTTGCCTAATTTCCTTAGTCGCAATAAGAGCGGCATTGCGTCATTGAGATATTTTTTTATTCCAGGCGGAATAAAGGTACCACAATGCCTTCGTAAAACTAAAAGCCCCCTTTTAAGTTCATATATTGTGACGCAACTACTACGGAACCCTACCCTGCGCGTGGCCCGACACACACATGACCGGTTTTTTTATTAATTTAGCCCTCCAATACTATTACAAATTGGTGGACAAAACCACATTAATTGAATTCCTCTCTAACTATGTTACCCTAAGTAAAAGGTCTCCGTGTTTCATTAAAAGCTAACGCTGGAATCTTTTCTCAGACTATCACTACGCTATTGATTGTGTAAAGGCAAGTCCTCAATAACTGTCATTCAATATGGTTTCTTTTCTAAGCGAAAATAAAATAAATAAACAAATATCTTCGATTTCGGCTACTTTTAACCTGGCATTTTTTAATGACGTCCCTGATCTGGTCTAGGTATCCTCTCCTAGGTCTGCCTCTACCAATGTTTCCTTCCACACACGCCATATATATCTGTTCGAAGGGAATGTATGAAAAGATGTAAGGACTTAGACGAAGCAAGAGAGGTTAAAGAAAATTGTCCCATACGGGATTCGAACCCGCAACCCTCGGCACAGCAGGCAGGGTCACTACCGACTGAGCTCTCGGGCTGTCGACAATCGAAATGAATATAAACAAAAATAAATGTTGAATCGGTTGCGTCCTAAAAAAAGGGGAGGTGCGGAGTGCGGTTTGTCAGTTTATTTTAGGTATGGAATATATCAAAGAAAAATTAAGGGATCGGCCTTAACCGAATACGTCAAAACAAATGACAGTCATACATCAAATATGTGCTGATATGACAGACAAGTTTGCTAGTTTGTATGGACCAATTGTACTAGTTGTGTGCTTCAACTAAACGCACTTTGGGCATATCCATTAATTTTACTTATTTTAATTTAAGAGGTATGGCAGGTATTAAAGTAGGTTTTATGTTCTTGTTTCACCGTTTATAGCTGCTCGTCTGCGCTAGGCCTTAGTCGAATAGCTTGGCAACTGTCCATTTTAGCCTTTTGTTATTCGTATTTGTTCCGAGTTGCTTTTAAAAATACGCAATCTATCTGAAGCTGAAGTCACGCCCACAGTTTTATTCGATTGCTTCGCGATAGAGTGTTTTTTTAATCCATTGCACGTAATACAATTTATCAGTGGGAAAAACTATTTTCTTTGTCCGCGTTTCTACAGAGGAGCTACGAGTGTAGGTATAGACGTAGAGTCCTGGACACCCTGTAAACTTCCAGTAAAGCTATTATTATCTATATTAATTTTATACATATAATATAAAATTGTAAACTTGGCGTGGACGTACTAGTAGTACACACGGCGACACATCAAGCTACGCAAAACCAAAATAAGCTGGCCGCGCGTAGGTAGAGTAATTTATAAAGTCACGCGGCCAGCTTATATTTGCTTTGCGTAGCTTGATGTGTCGCCGTTTGTACATTGAAGATATTTGCAAAATTAAAGAATGTCGTTGGCAAAAATATTAAGGCGTTTAGGATACATAATGGATCTCATTGCGACCCTTTTTAGAATGTTTGTCTGTTTTTTTGTGCACGTATCACTTAATAACGACTGAACCGATTTGGATGGGGTTTTCTGAAATAAAAGTCTAAAATATTAATTGTACCTAATAAATATTTAAAATATTCAATGACGTCATTTGCTAATTTTGAAAATTATGCTGACGATAGCACGTAATATAAGCCATACCTGTAATTCAAAATAGCTTAAACATTTTGTTGCTATTTGAACTGGAGTATAGATAAACATATCTTACGTTTATAAAATCTATGCAACCATGTCTGGAAAATAAAATTAGACATAATTTATAACTAACATAATGGGTGTTACAAAAGTAAAAATAAACATTTAAAACTTTTTAGACCATCAAACTGAACAAGTTTCACTATGGGACCAACATCGAAATCCATTTAACTCGAGTAGATTTGTAGTTTAGTCTGGAACATCAGATTTTTTTCATGATTTCGATGTTATTCGCGTCGTGAAAGTTGTTCAGTTTCATGGTCTAAACCACCCACTTAAATGTTTATTTGTATTTTTGTAACACCTCGTATATGATAAAACATTTAACGATCTATTTCTAAAGGTAATAGCTTTATTTCCTACACGTAAAGAACACCACAGGGAATATATCGCTAGTTTATAATATGAGCGCAAATATATTTGCTCAGGATTAGTTCTGCGTTCCCGAGGAGCTTTGCCGCTGCGAGCAATCATTTCGTTCAATTTAGTTTTTGTATTAAAAGCTATTATTGGCAAGATTGATCGTAAATATTGCAAAGAAGTGGCGGGACTTCTTCTTTTTAATGCTGTATTGGTTTTTCCGTGAACAGTTGGAATACCATTTTTTTAAACAGGATATCCAACATGGATATATGTAGACTATGTATTATTGTATACATAACTTTAGCTTAAGAATTTATATTGTAATAGTTATTAAGTCATGTTATGTTGTAGAGTTTCTGGCCGCATCTTCTCTACAGCGACAACACGTTCCGACGCGGTGGTAGCTTTAAAAAATATTTGACGTTTCATAAGTGTGCTGCAAGCTCCTATATGGAATAAATTATATTGACTTTGACTTTGACTTTGTACAGCATTACAGAAGTTCTATAGGGATATCATAACAAATGGTGATAGAGTGTACAGTATCTGACTTGTAGTTTAGCTAAATAGAATAATTTTGTAATGAATGTATTAATTATATAGGTATTAACACAGTATGTTGTAACATAACTTTCTTCAGGGTTTATTTTTTTCAGGATTTGAGAATAAAAAACTGGTTCAGGGGTATGGGAATACTCGTATCAATTCTACTAAACAGTATTGTTATTTTACACAGAACATTTTAATTATTTGAAATAAATAAATCCGTTTGCAATCTCAAAAAATCGGTTCGCAATGTCCGTGCGATTTTCAGATATACAAAATTACTGAAATTAATCGTTTATTAATTTCTTAGTGCAATACCCACAAAGTTAAACTAAATTACAAATGTTCGATTGTAACTGTTAAAGTAATTTTTTTTTCTTTTTTTTTCTGGCCTAGGCCCACAACACATTTCCACCAACCGCTGTAACTCCTGTGAACCAGGATCAACAGCAGCAACAATTCACAATACTATACAATGAAGTCCAGCAAGCCCGGGGGATGACTCTAATCTGTCTTGGAATCTGCAATGAAATTATCAATGAAGATGGGAGGAGTAGGAGTCTTTTAGTCGACTTTTTTCTCAGTGTATCACGTAGGCGCCAAGTGTAAAGTGTAAAAAAAAAAGATTAGGTTAAACTTCGTGAAACTTAGCAGTAAACAAACATAATGTAAAGTCTGCAACACCTAAATCATTAGTTTAATCTCAACTTTAAAGCGTTTTATTCCCATTCGCCAAAGCATCTAAGCGTGCAGAAATAAACCTAAAAGTGGTTGGAACATCCGACCAACAAGCAAGTCTGGCATAAGTTTTAGTTTCTACTTTATAAGAAGCCCCATTATAAGACTCTTACGTGTATGTGGTAAGAGATAAAATGGCCCGGTTTGCAGGACTTAGTTTATAAACTATAGTTTCAGATCCAGTGGTGCTTCGTTCTAACTTTGTTCCGCTTGGGATGGAACCAGACGTGACGTCAGATGTTATGCTTGAAGGATTTATTGCCGAAATATTGGCTTAGGTCGGATTTTGTTTGTAATTGGGTTTTCGTTTCGTGTAAACAAAAATATTTATTTCGAAGCGTTGAGATATGGCGGGTTGCTGGGGTACAATTAAAATGCACTTTGGACAGACATCCATTACTCCATCTTTAATCAGCCCCTTATGTGTAGCTAACATTAGCTTATACAGGGAGTTAGGTTAAGTAATGCAACTGGATACTAAGTCGTACGTGGTAGTAGGGCTGAGCTAGCAAGAGATTATATTTGATTATAATCACGTGTTAACTCTTACTTGACTTTAAGTGAGGATATTGATTACTATACCACATGAAAAGTAGTGCTCTAGTTGTTAAACAGAGTAAAAGCATAGTATAAGAAAGAGTATCTAGTACTACATACAGTACGGATACTCCCTGCCTCCCACTGACTTTTTACCTCACCCCTTTTAGTTGAATCGTGGTTCCTCTTAAGCAAATGCGTATTCCTGTCTCGCTTGCAACAGTATTGCACATGCTTAACTCTTCTTTTAAATTTTTACCATTTGTATGAAATGACAGCAATTTTTATTAGGGTTCCGTAGTCAACAAGGAACCCTTATAGTTTCGCCATGTCCGTCCGTCTGTCCGTCTATCCGTCTATCCGTCTATCCGTCTGTCCGTCTGTCCGCGGCTTAGCTCAGAGACGCTTAGTACTATAAAGCTGTAATTTGACATGGGTATACAAGGTGTTACAAAAATACAAATAAACATTTAAGGGGGTGGTTGAGACCATCAAACTGAACAACTTTCACTATAGGACCAATAGCGAAATCGCGAAAAAAAATTCTGATGTTCCATACTAAACTACAATTCTACTCGAGCTAAATGTATGGGACAGCTGAGTTATTTTTTCGCGATTTCGATTTTGGTCCCATAGCGACTCAGTTCAGTTTGATGGTCTAAACAACCCCCTTAAAAGTTTGAAATATTTATTTTAACTTTTGTAACACCTTGTAATACATATTTATCATGCCGACAAAGTGGTAAATTAAAATCTTGAAAAATATAATTTTTTAGGGTATTTCCCATACACGATAAGTGGGGATGCAATTCTTTTTCTCGTCTGTCCCATGGTATGGGGTACCGTTGGATAGGTTTTTTAAAAATATTATGATTGTGGGAAAACCATTTTTATATTTAGAGATCCGTTAGCGGAATATTAGCCGTTAAACCGTAGTATAAAGCAAAAGCCCCCTTCTAAGTCCGTATATTGTGACGGGAACACTACGGAACTCTACCCTGCGCGTGGCCCGACACGCACTTGGCCGGTTTTTTTTCATATTTCTTGTGGGTTGTGTGCCTCCTTGTTTCTGATGTACGAGTATGTCCAATAAATGTTACACTTAGAATATACCTATAGTTATAGCAATGCATCCTTTTGCAAATTAATATTATATGTGGATGCTGTGTTTATCATTAAGATAAAATCTGTTAAAGAAGTATTTAAGCTTGCACTGATGATTTACAGACTGATTACGATGATTTGATAAATTAGATAGCTACGTAAAAACTCCTAATCAACCACCTCAGATGTACATGTGACCTAAAAATTTCATTCTCCACACAAAGTAAAAATTACTGTCCGTATCAAAACCAAACGAAATTGTCTGCAAAAGCTGGTAATTTATTGTTTAGTTTTGTGTTAAAACGAGATAGGAAGCAGGATGGGGTTAATCCGCAGCGGACGCGGCACACTGACCCAGAAACCGACTAGATCTAGTATAGAATTTCACACGATGCGACTTTTGTTGTGGTGAGAGGATGGAAATAATAGTAAAGCGAATTTCTGCTTCCAAGCGGTTTTTCGTTTCAAGCATTTACTTTACAATACAAACGCTAATTTTTATTTAAAACAATGATAATGTTCAAAACTCTGCCCGCAGATTACTGAATATATTGATATGTAACAAGAACTAAATTAACATTCCGATAATTTAATAAAGTAATCATATAAATAAATAAGTAATCATCGTATGACAACTCATTATAATTTAACGAATTAAAATAAAAAAGTAGGTGAAATCTACATAATCTAGAGTACATTAATCTTATCTTAAGAAGTGTGTCTGTACATTGAAGATATGTATATGAAAAAGAAATGGTTTTTAGGTATCCCGTACTACAAATCAACCTTTTTGTTTGTTGTTGTTTGACTGTTTGTATGTTTGTATCAATATCACGCAAAAATGACGCTCTTGTATAAAATAAAACAACAAAAGCACTGACAGAGGCTAAAGACTAATGCCGCGTCAAGTCTCTGCCAGCTCCACTAAGAAATAATGTTATAGAAAGTTGATATCCAAACGTTTCACTTTATCCCAACATTTACTACCCGCACAAGTCCTCACACCAACACCCTATATCGTTTACGTAACGACTGTTTAGCTTTCTAAATAAAAAAGGTTTCGAAAAGAAAAATCTTGGAATTGATATGTTAGACAGATAGACTTGGACCCTTATCAAACGGCGACATTATGTGACCATTATTCTTTGTATTTTTTTATATTTGCTGAAGTGAACTTAAACTCCAAACTTAAATTATTTTTCTCTAAAATCAAGTCGAATTTACATAATTTAATGAAATTTTTAATAACCAAAATCTTTTTATAACGGTGAACTAGATTTTTGTTCTCTGCATGATTGATATTTACTTAGATATTGTGTACGTGCCGGACGTAGTATTCTACGTCCGTAAGGAAACCACTAAGTTTCAGGAGGCTCTCCTTATACACTTTCAAAATCTTAATCAAACTAAAATTTACTACATTACACAAGTCACACAACAATGTACATCCTTAATTTCTTAATTACTAAAAACATTTTAAGGGCGTATTCAGATAATGAAATGAAACAACTTTCTTTAACGAACATGGGTTGAAAAACGAGAAAATTTTTGTATGGAAGGTCCAAAATTCGTCTCGTTTTTCGACCTACGTTCCTAAGAGAAAGTTGTTTAGTTTCATAATATGATTCCACCCTTAATATTATACACGTTGGTACACATTTTCAACTCCTATCCGATTTTTTTCTGAAGTTGAACGTGGATCAAAATATTAAAATAATGTTGCATACACTCTGTTATTTATTACATTTAATTATATTCTTAGTTAAAGCTTTTCGTGATAAATTAAGATTGCATTTAATAAAATCAGCAGATATTAGAACCTTAATGGACAGAGTCAATTAAATATTCAGAAACGTAAATAACTTAATAGTAGGTTCAGAAACGCACTTAGCCGAGATTACTTTACGATTTATTGATAAAGGCGAGAGAAAATATCTCAAATATTTAGGATTTAAGTGTAGACAGAAGGCCTTTTTTCACAAACGAAATTGACAGGGAACTTTTTCTAGAGTATGTGTGCTTGGTTGTCTATTCAACGAAGTAAGTTAATAGTCTTTTTGCTGTCAGACTGTCCAACCATTCCAACTATTTCCAACCCTTGAGTTTACTTACCGAATTCTGCTACCTACTGAAAGAAGTCTACTAATGATCGCTCAGATGCGCCCTCCTGGGTTACCAATAAACTCCAGGTTAAGTTGGTAACCCATGATTTTTTGTAAAGAAAGACAACTGAGAGAGCTATTTTACTGGGAGTTAACTGCTAACCCAGGTCAACGAAAGTGGGGCTTAGGTTTTTTACGGTGCTGAAAACAAAAGGATAAAAGAAGAAAAATCCTAACTACCATACTTCCAATTTAAGATTGAGACGAAAGAAAAGACGTCACGAAAAGAAGCAATGGTAAACATTTTGACGCACGTAAGCTTCAAACTTTAATTACTTTTGGGGCGGAAGTAAGCTTTGCTATAACTACGAAGCATCTTTTGATGCTGTATGATGTTGCACGACTTAATTTTAGCAAATTGAAAGTTTCAGGATAGAACTGTGTCAAGTAGTAATAGGTGGAAAGCCTTTCCCCACCCACCCAAAGAATGCCTAAGAAATTTTAAGATTGTAACAAAGAATAATCACGGCATAAAGCTAAGAAATGTTCATCATAACATGGGACAAAATATTTGCACGAAAAAAACAAACAAATACAACTAACAACAGGAATGAGAATAGTACAAAACGCGGCCTTATCACTAAAAGCGATAAACCTTTTAGAATCAGAACTAAACAGAAGAAACGAGGACTCAGATGCTCTGCCAAAGCCCCTATCTTGATAACAATGCAAAATACTAATCAGCCTGCAAATTGGCAACTTCAAAGCGACAAGCAGAACGTAAACAGCGAAATAGATCCAAATGGGAATTCTAATGAAGATCTCACTTCGTTTAAAACTAACTAAACAGTAGTATCTGGGAACTCAAATAAACAGCATGTTGGAACTTCGGGCTGTATTTTAACAAGTACCTACACCATTGTAACAGGAAGCATAACGTAGCTTGAAAACCTTTGATGTAGCACCCTAATAATGCTATAGAGCTTCAATTTTATGCTATCTGAGCTATAAGATTAGAAATGTATAGATTTGAGACATTGTCGCATATAAAATAATGGAGCAATACATTAAATTATTTTCTTTTTTAGTAGCAAGTGAAGCTAATATAATAAAAACCGTTTATTATCTTCATCAATGCTTAAAGGATTTGGTCTGCTAACGCAAGTTTAAAGTTCTGACTAGTAAACGCAACATCAAAGCAAGATTCAAACAAAATTCAATTGAACAAGACACTTTTTTGTTTGGTCTATGTTCTCGTCAAACAAAATTCAGTATTCAGTTCGCAGAATACGGTGGAAAATACAATAATTCGTACGTGTCCACACGATTTGTCGCACTGCAGCTGCTTTGCTTAGAGGGAATTTTCAATACACTGTTTAGAATTCAGTTTTGTCCAATATTTTTCTACGAATTGCCTTTTCGACTGTTGGTTGTGATTTATTTTTGTGATAACAAAGTGCGAGGTTCTATATGTTAATACATCCTATCGTCTGTTTGCATTTAAATCGTTCAAGTGATTTTGTATTAATACTTTGAGAACTTGGCCTTGTGGCTTCTGCTTCGAATAGACCATCCCATTTCTTCCCGTGGATTTCATACGATGTAACTAAGAGATAAAGTTTATTATAGCTATGCTATATTCCTGATACGTAATTACGTTTATGTAGGTTAGTCTGGGACACTTTTTTCGAGAAATTTGTATTAGACCCGGCGTCCATTGGTTTGTAAGTCAATGTATTTCAGTATATTTTAATGTACTTGTATAAGATGGGTCCACGATATCTATTATAGAAATAAACCTACGTTATTAATACTGTGACGATAGAATCATTACTTGTAAAAGCTCGTAACGATAAACCGTAGACTAGGTAACTACATTTTGTGGTCGTCCCTACTACTAATTACTTCGGCACTGCTCGGATACAAGCTAGGTATGCTAGCTACATCTATCTTCTTGTTACCATTGTATTGCCCTAAATACTCTATTCAAAGATAGTTTGGTAGGTAATTGCTCTTTCACGAGCATCGGTGGCGCTTTACTGAGAGGTCCGGACACTCTATCACGAGGAGCAGTTTTTCTAACTCTTATATAGTAAATGAAAACATCGTGAGGAAACCTGCATGCGCTGAAGAATAAATTCGGATGCGTATAAGTCCATCAATCCACTTTGGGCACGCATGGTGATCTAACGCTCATACACCCTCCTTATAATAGGCCTGTGGTAATCATGAATTTTTGTTACTAATTCAATGTTCCCCCATCTGTTACTTCCTTTTCCCGAAAAATTTTACCAAGCCTCCAATTACACCAACAAAATACAAACATCTTTTTATCTCTCTTCCACAGTGGCTTCTCAGTAGTGGCACCTGAAGTAGCAGTCCCTGGGAAAACTACTGCTGTCCTTGTCACTCTCCACGGCCGAGCTGGTAACGGGACATTGGATCCGCTCAATGTAACCGTGCGATTGGAGACCCAGGATGCGAACAATGATGTCAAGCTGTTGACTACGGCAAGCCAGATGATTACAGGTAAGAGATTTGTAATAACTGACTTATGTGTTAGACATAAGACTGTAATTGGTGTAATGGGGAGGAGGCGTCTCAGGAGTATATCCTGTAGTAGGAGAATATCGGAGGAGATTCGTTGAACCCACAGAACATTATAAGAGGGGTTAGAAATGCAAAGTAGCCCTTTTGCTTCGGAGACGTCTGTCGCCACTTGTCTTCCCGCTCACGCTGTTACAATTACTCATTGCCTCTCGCTCGCACCACGCCGCGCGCCTTATGGTGTTATGCAAATTATTGCATAACCTGTGGCGACACATTCCATGCCTACTTCGCACTTCTAACCCCTCCTATAATGTTCTGTGGTTGCAACAGCCGCAAACGAACAACTCGAACGAAACAAACGAACAAATTTTAACTATCAAAATAATGACATTATTCTTTCAATCTAAATATTTTGTTGTAAATCAGTTGGGGTGTATGAGGTTTTGCGCTTATTCATTAACACGTTGTATTTGATGTTCTAGGCGTTTAGATATTTTTGATTGGTTATTTGTAGAGAAATTATTGAAAATTAGAATTGCTTAGAAATATTTGACCACCTTGTTAGCTATGATATATCTGATGGCGACTGTACAACCACACAATATGGCAAAATAAAAGCTAAACTTACGTAACAAAAGTTATTAGTAGCTTGACGTTTATTATGTGAAGAACTGATGACTTTTCTTTCTCTAATCAGAATTCAGACTAATTTATTTTTAAAACTCGGTAATTACGATGGTTAGCCCAGTAAAGTTACAGTGCGCTTGTATGGCGAAAGTAAATAATTTATAACAGCCTATTTTTTTCTTTTATACTTCAGATTATAATTCTAGTTATCATTTCGATTGAAGACCAAATAAAATGTTTTTAAATATTTAAACAAAGTAAAAAAACCTATAAAATTTGCAAAAATAGTACCTATATAATTTTTTTTAATGTCATTTGTTAAATACATTTCTATTCTTTTATATAAGAAGCAAATCCAAAGAAAAATCACCACGGGACCTTTGTTTTTAAATAAGTAGAAATTAATAATACTCAATTTTAGTAAAAACTTAACACAGTATATGTACAGTGTGCAAACATAACCTACAATAAAATAAACAATAAAAAAAAATGAAATCGGACACTATAAATAAAAAAAATACATTTTAATACTAAAAACCAAAAATACGAAATTTAGTTTGATTCGTTAATAAAGTATCTTAATATCATTTGTATAAACGATCTAGCAAAAGAAATTGCTTATTATAAATGATTTCCTTTCGACCCGTATTTTTACTGGACTAGATATTAAACTTGATAAATGACTTAAATATACAAAATGAAACTCGTTTAATTAAATTAAAAACTTTGAGAAAATTCTTAGAAAATATCATGAAGCATCTAACACTAATGGAAAACGTCTAGAAAATTAATGCGATTGCAAAGCGTTCTGCTCAAAGCATCTTGTCCCAGATTCGTTCAAGTTATTACAACGGTAGTAAAAATCTCATTTCGTTTCCACATTATTGAAAACTCGACTTATTGGCAGCTGGAATTGTGAATCGAGTTCAAAATGCATATAGCGGAACTATTGAGATGTATTGACAATTTGCCAAGTTGCTGTGCAAAAATATTCTATTGGCTGCTATAAATTTTGTAACGGATGTTGAAAAGTGCTGGCTTTGATTCTAAAAACGTAATGTTTTAGCACTTGTTGTTAATATATGTTTGCCTTGAATCCTTCCTTTGTTTTGGATAATGCTACTCTAATACAAATCTGGGTCGACGCGAATCGGGTTCAAGCCATATGCGGGTTTCGCTGGGAAACCGGAATAATTTGTAACTCTCATACCACTGTATAAGGAAAAAGATCACAGAAACGATATAATGATTCAGAGAATCTTCAAAAAGCGTCATTTGATTTGAAGAGATACGTAATATCGAATAACATTTGCAATTTGGCTACAACCCAGAATCAAAACAATAGAAAAAAAGCCTCATAAGCAAAAAGTTTTAACAATACAACTTCTCCAAAACATAAAGGCAAAAGTTTGAGAGGAACCGAATGAAGTCAACGAACTAAGAATAGCCTCAAAGAGTAAGTACTACGGCAAAGAGCATGAGTATTCAGAATAAATATCAATTTACGATGTCTTCGAGTATAATAAAGACATTTAGAGTCGTCTAGAAAACTTTTGCTGGTGCTTGAGGAATTTTTCTTAAACTTCGTTGAACACTAACGATTGTTATTGAAATGGAATTTGAACGCTTGAGAACGTTGCAAAGAATGTTTGATGTGTTTAACTATACAAAAATCCGCCCAAGTCCAAGAATCTGACACGTGCACGGAGGGTTCCTAAACAATATTTAAAAAAAAATTCACCGCAGTAGTAGTATATACAACGAAGTTAAAAGGAAAATTATCACCGCTAAGTAGGTATATACAGGCTTTACAAGTTAAGGAGTAACAGTCGACAAACTTGTAAAATTCTATATTTCTCATCGCTGTAACTCCTGTAAACTAGGATCAACATGTAAAATGTACTTTTTAGACTTAATTAGCTATTAATCCGTAGTATAAAACAAAAAGCCCCCTTCTAAGTTCGCATATTATGACGGGCAACTACGGAACCCTACCCTGCGCGTGTCCCGACACGCACTTGGCCGGTTTTTATTATTAGTTGTTTTACTTTAGAGTATGCACTCAAATCACACAAAGTTTGACACTATTATGTTTTACCGTTTTTACGATAGAGCGAGAAGAAAAAAGTTGATAAAAACTAGTTTCTTGTATGGGGACCATCCTTAATTGTTTTCCCTAAATCCAATATAGGGATACATATATTCTGTTAAAATTTCAACTTGATACTTATAACGGTTCAGAAGATGCAGCCCTTTGAAGCTAGGACGGACGGACAGCGTAGGCTTATGAATAGAGTCAATTTCAATCTTTGTGTACGGAACCCTAAAAAGGAATACATCGCAAGGATACCTACATGCTTCAATTTCGAGGCGTGTTTTTTGTGTCCACTGTCCATTTAACTAGTGGCAACGGGCTTACTGCTGATTCAGCACTGCGTGCAAAATGTGGATATTATAAATATGCTATACCTATTTCGAATATATCTGATTCCACAGGGAATATAAAGAGCATAACGCATGAACGCATAAAAGGTATCCTGATCAATAATGCAGAAAGCGTATTACTGAAAATATATTTTCTAAAAAAGGCATGTTTTCTCAACTTATCAGGATAAACGATTTCTCTATAAACGATAATTAGATAAATAGAAAAAAGTATTTGTACAGTTTTTTTTTAAATTGACCATCTTATTTGTCGTTCAAGATATGATTTTATTTATTTCTATCTTCAAGATTTTTTTTTTACCTATTTTGACTTATTTTATTTATGACTTAGACCTCAAAAAGTCAAAATAGTCCGATAGCTTGCTTCATATGAATGAATAAAAATTATAACTAGAGACCTGGGTTTACAAAATAAATAAAGCATTTCCATATTCCATTAAAAGCATGAGAGACATCGGAAGACCGTTGGAAACTTAGGAAAGAATGATCGTCTCGGAAACATTTGTCCCCGTCGAGATAGTGTCGGAACTGCAACGTCCATCCAACACGGTGCCAGTATTACTATCTTCTTTATTCTGTTACGTGAACTAAAGTTGTGAAGTAAACTTTGTAAATATTGCAAACCAAAGGCACAAGATTGTTACTTTCATTGAAAATGGCGCGTAAAATTGTGTCGCGCCACAGCCGTCATGCACGTAGTATTGTTTGACGCGGACTATTGAAAGTCATCCTAATTAGGTCTTTTTCCAGTCTTCATTTTGCGCGCGCTAGTAATATATCTGCTTCTTTTTGGATATAATATCATTGGTATAGATTACTTAAGAGTTATTACCGTAACAGATACTGAACTCAACCCGATTTCTCGCACTTTTTCTAATTTCGAACTTTCCTGGATGCGCGGGCAAGATTTTCCTTTACGACAAAAACGACGCTATGCCACGTACTATAAGGTTTATATTGTGTTACTTAGATAATCCGCCACCGCCACACGTCTCTTCTGTATAAACCGTGGCTAAGGCCTGTTTCACCACCAACGCTCTGTCAGATAAATCTAATAATTAAGAACTTATCCAGAAGTGGTGAAATAGGCCCTAAGACTAGACTATCTAGTTCCAGTCAAACCCCTCCGGAACTTGAGTGCCTGATAACAATTGTTTATCTATTGTGTCTGGTAGGTATGTATAAAGGTTTCATGCGTTAAGGCTATACCGCCCGATTTTACCGTAAAATTGGGTTATTTTATAACCATTTTATACATTAACTATGGCACATTTTGAACAGAAAACAAAACTGAACAATCTACAGGACATGAGAAGTGATTTTGTTTTTCTAGAAATCTATTTACAATTAGTAAAACTGAAGAAAAAGGAATCTATAGTCACCCCTCTTTATCTAGTTGTAACCATTTTACTCCTACATTGTTGATCGGAAGAAAATGAAAATTTACAATGTACTTCACAATACAATATATTAGAATGATTTGGTTTTCTTAATTTTTGAAAATTCATTCATTCATTCATCTAATTTTTCCAAAGAAAAGGGTTAAACTCTGACCGGAGCCGGAGCCACGCGCTCGTTCACATCGATTAGTATGGTGAGTCGTGTGCCCGGGACTATAAACACAAAAAATAATAGAAACTATAATTTATCCAGATTTTAGATCCTACAATTTTGGTTGAACTTGAACCACAGTTCCATATAAATAGTGTGTTTTTATTTATTCTACGTTAATCTTTTCTTATTTGGCCAACAATTTTAAAAATACTTTTCATGTAGAAGCGTAGAATTTACCTGAGTACTTTAGCTAAATATAGAGGAAAATTGTATGTACTTCAGAAAACTAGAGCAGATTAACGATAAGAAGCTTAGTAGGTATTATACCTCAGTGAGATTCTTTGCAAAATAAATAGCATACCTAACAAGTAAGATCATAGAATATTATCTAACAGGACTCTAGGCACAAGCATTGAATGCCGAGGAAAATAAGGCATGCGTGCCAAGAGAGGACTTACAACTTATCTTGATGAAAATGCAATTTTATCGTAAGACATAAATCTTTTAAGAAAAATACAATTGAAAAGGATGCAGACATTTTTGTTTTATTTAGAAACGTAACGTAAATAAAGCAGGTACGCTATTTATAAAGCACAAACTTGAAACTCGAACGTGAACACGAAAGTGAGATATCAAAATTAGCTTTGCTGATTTGACACCTTCACATTAGAGTTGTAAAGTTTAAATTTGCAAGGCAAATTGTATATCTTACTTTCGTGTTCTCGTTCTAATTAATAAAATAGCACGAAATCAAATAAAGGGTGACTGGTTATGCTTGGTCGGTTCGGATGTGACAGCGTAAGTGAAAATTATTGGTCAATGGGCTTTGGTTTTGATGTGCAGTGTCGTATGACATCACTCTGTACTTAGCCCCTTACCTAGCTCGGTGTAATGCTGGTTGAAATTTAACTACTAATGATAAACTTGTCATGCTTGTTGCTTGTAATAACATAGCACGCACTTTTTTGTTATAAAGCTACTTGTAGTAAAAGCGTTATAACATTATAACTCATTTCATTTATTCACAATTTTTAAACCCTGTTTAGTTATGATCGAGAAAACAATAATTTTGCTTTCAGTTGGTATTGTACAAAAGCTGGGTAAAGAACGTCATAGGCTAAACCCAATATCAATAGATATGTAGAAGAAGATTGATATTATTTACAGGGTGCGAAAGTGCGATCTGAAGTATGCAATTTTCATAATGTAGTCTTGGCGCTAAAGATTCTATGTAAATATTGAATAGATAGGCTAAGTTCGATGCGAAATCGACGAAATCGTAAAATTCAATGTGTTACATATCGAACAGGGTGCTCAGACCACCAAAATGAACAACTTTTACTATGGATCCAACATCGATATCGCGAAAAAGATCTGCTGTTTTACCGAAAAGGCAATAGTTACTCGACCAAAATGTAGAAAAGAATCGATTTTTTTTTCAAGTTTTTGAGTTTAATGGTTAGAATCACCCTATAAAGTGTGTAAAGTTTATACCCTGTATTATACTTAAGCCAATATCAACATAGAGATACAGGAAAATCAGAGTTATTTAGCAAAGGTGAAAGAAAAGATTGGTGTCGAATCCTATCAGCAAGTCGAGGCACTTGAAGAATGATTGCCCAATATTCTACCTTCTTCTTCTTCTATCGAGTCGATGTCATGTTAATTTAATTCTTTCTAGCCCAGAATTTTGCCACATGGATAGCATTTTCGGCAGCGTTCATAAGCTCCGTTTGCGTGCAGGTATCCGGGTAGGAAAGGCACGATACGAGATGGGCATTCACACCTAAGGTCCGTTCCGTCTGTGTAACCCTACTTAAACAGATTGTCTTTACTCCGGCCAACCTGAGTACGGAGTCTATTCAAGCGTGTCCAAATCAGCCTGGGCAGCTCCTGTCCTGGGGGTAGGTTTTTCATGAGAGGAACAAACGGGTCAGGAAGTGCGGTGCCTTCCCGCCAAAGACCGAGTCTAGCCTGAGAAGCCTCACTTTGAATTCCACCTACAAGAGCGTTACACAAAAATTAGTTATCGACCAACAAATCAATATAAATATGTGGCATCTCTGTTCAGTTACTGTCTACGATTAACTTTGATACCATCAACGTTAATAGCTGTTCAAACCACAAGGTTGTCAAGATTAAAGTAAAGTAGGTACCTGAATAGGTTACTCAAATCCCAATTACTTCAAATGTGCTTAATACGTACAGATACGTACAGAAACATCAAAGATAAATCATTGGGTGGAAACTTCGTGAATCATAGTGTTAATATCTCAAAGCGATTGGCAATCCTCTTCACAGAAATCGGATCGGTGCCTAATGAATCAAGATCGGTATCGCGATAGTGCTAAGGTTCTCAAACTAGAAAATAATTTCATCCAAAGACTAAAATAAAATAAAAAAAGAAAATAAAATATTGAAACCAAGGACTAAGGATAAACTTCTACAAGGTCCTTCTTAATATGCTGACACTTTTTTAAAGCGATGATCAGACCGTCAAACCGAACAACTTTCTCTATAAGACCAAAATCAAAATCACAAAAAAAATACATTTGGCTCAGGTATACAGTTTGGTATATGGAACAGCAGATTTTTTTTCGCGATTTCGATGTTGGTGCTATGGAGAAAGTTGTTCAGTTTGACGGTCTGATCATCCCTTTAAAAAAATGTCAGCATATTAAGAAGGACTCTGTATATTAGGTAAGATAACAGTAGGTCCCGGCTACTATCTCTAGTCGTAGTCGTCTCTAGTAGTCGTTAAATAAAAACCACGTCAAAGCGGTCTGAAAAAACTCTGACACCAGGACTTGCTGCCCACACGATAAGAAAGTGAGATTTTTGTGATGAAGTTATCAAAATGAAACATTTTACATACATTTGCTTTCAGGGTGGTCAGAAACATTGCTACAACTACAAACTTTCTGTTTAAGAATGTAGTTGTAGCAATGCTCACGTTTAGCAATTTAAGTTACGGAGTGGAATGAAGTGTCAAGTGGTAAGAAGTAGCTAGCCTTTCGCCCATATAAACACTGCATAAGAAACCTTTAAACCCTTAGTCGCCTCGTACGATACCCCCGGGAAGAATTGGAGTCATCCATTCTATCCCGGAAGCACACGGCAAACATTCTAATATAAACGATGTGCACTCACTTGTTATTGTTACTGACTGTAAACATGATTGAAGGCTCATATTATTAGTGATTCAGAGGCGATAATACAAGAGCGTGGTAACCAATAGTAGGTATACATGGAGCAAACATGTCAGAACAACAAAAAATATCAGCTGTCCCATACGTTTGTATCGAGTCGGTATTGCAGTTCAGTACGGGACAGATGATATTTTTTTGTTCTGACATGTTTGCTATCATAGTAAAAGTTGTTCAGTTTGATAGGTAGAGTAAGTGGTTTAAAGGTTAATGATACTTTCCCTTACTCACTGTAAAGAGAATGGTATAATAGTATAAACAGTAAAGTTTGAGAACCCTCAATAGACAGACAAGAAGCTGATGGCTTCGTATACGCGTACATTTAATTTGGTTGTTGATAAATACAGAATCAGATCGAATCAACGTTGCTAATTTAGTTAGAAAATTGGGAACTTGCACTAAATTTATAATGAGAATATATCTAAATATAAATTCAATAATAATAGTTGGTGAATAGAACATTACTGAAAGATTTATCCTACAGTTTTTATTTTCTACTAAATATTTCATTCATAAGTTACGTGGATCGGAATTATAAGATAGTGAAATTTCAAACACCAATCAGCGCAAAGTGATATGAAGTGATTAGCAACTTACGTGCATTAGAATTTAGAAGAGTACGGCAACATATTATTATTTGTGATGAGCTTCACGCGTCATGAAAAGGAGTAACGTCACGTCATGGCACGTCTGTCTGTCTTGTCTGTGATTGTTGTAGTATTGAAATTTGTTGCATAAATGATTTGTGCATATTTTCTACCTTTTTTGTTATGATACACTACAAATATAAAATTGAGAAAGTTCTCCATTGATTAGTAAATGTACATAAATACATAACATTATGTTATATTACGTTACGTCTTTCTATAATCATAATCACACCGTTTCTAATTATATCTTTCATAGTCACATCACGCTATATGATACGCAGATAAAATTCATTAAACATTACCTGACGAGGTGTGACATTGCCATACTTTAGAAATATTTTGTCTTTTATGTTGGTGATGTTCCAAAATGTTTGGTATTATTTTTTTGAGTATCATAGTCATAACATTTTGTGCGACGTAGTATAATTTTGTACTAAATTATTATAATATTTATGAAAACAAGATGAACGATGATGATGATACGAACGGCGGTCTTATACAAGGTCCTTCTTAATATGCCGACAGTTTTTTACAAACTGAACAACTTTCTCTATGGGACCAACATCGAAATAGCGAAATAAAAGTCAGCGGTCCCATACATTTGGCTCGAGTAGGTTTGCAGTTTTGTATGGAACAGTAGATTTTTTTTTTGCGATTTCGATGTTGGTCCCACAGGGAAAGTTGTTGAGTTTGATAGTCTGAGCATCCCCTTAAAAAGTATCAGCATATAAAGTAGGACCCTATATAATGAAACTAAAAAATTATTATTTCAATTTTCATAATTGTAAAAAAATTGTATGTTTTAAGAAACTGAACCGACTAGGTTTATATCGCGTTTAAGACATTTCGCGTTGACAAATTAGGTCCTTATGCGTCGAGAGCTAAAAATATTCGAAAACATTTGGATTGACAATTCGACATTTATAAAGATAAATGTCGATTGTTTCCATCGTTAAAGTTGTTCGATTTGATGCTCTGAACCTCTTCTGAATTTTGCTCTTTTAATGAGCGTACTGATAAAAATATTCCATTCTAAAACATACATAAGTCTGCAGTATAATAACAAGGAACTTTTCTAAAATCTCACAAAATCTTATCCCAAAAATAAACCCGGCATTGTACAGTTTAATCGTGTCGCCCGTAGACAGTGCAAGATCTAATTTTTCCGTTCCATCTCATCAGAAGGCAGTACGGTTCGTTAGGCCGACACGGCTGCAGGCAAAATCGGATTTCTTTGAGATGAAATTAGCTATAGCTTTGATCCATTAACACCTGCTTGCTTCTGTCTGACTGTGACTAAAATTTAAAGATTTTGCGTTACCATTTTTAGTGTTGATCTTGAAGTAACTAAATTAACTTTAAGAAACTGAATTAGAGCATGGAGACAATTCTAAACTAGTCACTCTTATTATGACAAAAACTTCTAATTTCTCACATTTTTCCTAGTCATTGAGATTAAGTAGAATAAAGGTAGTCTGAAAAAAAAAAATATAGGTTTTTAACAGATCTAGTGCTGTCGCGCTGCTCCCGGGCAACCGAGCTACCAGGGCGATAGTGACAACTTCAGCTCGGACTGATTTAACCACCATAAAATAGACTGATATTAATAATATTTTCAAGAATAATATGAAAAAGACTTTGGCTATGTCTGTATGTTCTCCTTTTATTATTTATTTTCGTAAAATATGCTTGCTGAATGTCTGAACACAGCAGTAAAATTCAGCAATTTTGTGCTACTTTCTCCTAGGTTCCTAGTTCTTATAGTAATTAATTTATCGAAGAAACAAAACATAAGGACATGTAAGGAGTCAGGGGCGATATAGATTGTGTATGAAATTGTTTTGCTCTAGTGTCATTATCCAGGGAGGAAATAAGGGATTACGTTTGTATGGACTAAGCGGCACCCACTCATAATATTAGTGAGATGGATACGAGTAAAGAATTCTGCTATTCATCTTAGCGTATTACTTCTAATTCCTTTGAAATCGCTCGAAAAATAACGAAATAAAATATACTGTAAATACGATAAGACATAGAACTTTTTATTTATATAAATATTCCCTGTGCATTTCCAAACAATCCACCGTATAAAACACTACACTTTTCTAAAAATCTAAACTGAAGTGAAATCCACAAAATAAAGTTTAGAAACACCGCGCAACGATATACCGACGACGAGTAAAAAACGAATTTTTATTCATTCAATCCAATGGTTTCCTGCGTTCGGGAAATCTGAATGCCTTTGAGCCAACCCTGCTTGTTTGTGCGTCCGAACAAAGCCAATCTCAGATTTCTATGCAAAAGAATTTCTTCTGAACAAAATATTATATCGTAGGTACCTTTGTGCTTATGGAAATTTTATGTCGCTCGCCGCTGAAGTGGGAATACTAAGCAGCCAATTTAGAAATATGATGCCTTTTTAAAAGTATCCTATTATTACACTTTCTTTTCAACTTAAAGTCTTAAACCTTGTTTCTAACAATAGGAATGGGAGAATCTTTTGTTTATGGAATATCCTCTTCTTTCTTCAGGTTTTTTATCGTAATTCTTCATCACGTCGCTGCAGAGTGTTCTAGATTTTTGATTTTCTTAATCAGGCGTTCATTTAACATCTTTAGCGAAAATTCAATGACAGCCTGCAGTGTTTCGGCATTGCTTTAACATCCTTGCATAGACTTGGAATTTTCGTTGCCTTTTCTATTAACGCATTCTTAGTGTTTTGAATTATTAGATGTACCAATGCCTACTTTGCTCAATGTATGCGTGGGAAGGTACAATAAAATTAAAAGGAAAAACATAACTACTCTACCTCTTTTTATTTCCTTTGTTGTAACGAAGAAGAACACCCATTTGAAATAGCACATCTACGTGCGATTTGGATAAAATCATTAGGATGTAAAAAGAAAATACATACAATTTGAGTGACTATTTAATATTGAGACCTGAAAGGAATTTATTTGCGTTTCTTCAAACTACATTTCTTTGAAATTTTGAAAAGTTAACAGCAAAATATTCAAATTTTCCACGACACAGACAGATTTGGATGGAAACTTGGCAAACGTTCCCGAGTTTGAGAAACATTTTTCATTTCTTAGAAAAGCGTCAATACCTACGTCAATACTTTCAAAGTGTTTCTTATTTATCATACTTCTTAGTAAACATTTTATTCAACGCAAGACCTAGTTCGTATTTACTTTGAGATATGAAATAAGTTAATCTTTCCACGCTTATTCGTGAGACCAGGGCACATGCCCTATCACAGAATATAAATAATACAACTACATACAGAATGTTCACTCCCTGCTCTTCAAAACTTCAAATGCCGCACCCTTTGACTATTTATATGTGGACTGGTTACGCGTGTAGTTCTACTAACAAACATTTCTGCCACTTTTTGCGGGGGGCGAGGTAACATCAAACCCGCAACTTTGGATTTTATTCCCCATAACTTTAGATTCTAATTTTGAATGTTAAAAATCATGAAAAGTAGTCTCGTGTGAACCCCAAACGTTCTAAGTTCGAAGTTATTATTTCGCAATTATAGGCTGTCTCGTTTAGTGATAAGGAGGAGGGAGGGGACTAATAACAAAATCGCAAGGGAGGTCAGTTCCATATAAAAGTGTAATATCTTCACGACCTATCTTCATTAATATTTTCGTATAAACGAACAATATATTTCGGAAACGACATTCGGATTCGGATACATTCGGAAACGAGACAGATCTGAAAAGGGAGAAACATCCCCTGCAATCCACATCACTTCGGACGAGGTCCTCTATCGCCTGGTTAACCCTTCGACTAACTTCGAAGGAAACAAAAATGTTTAGGCTTTTCGATGAAAAAAGGAATTTATCTTGCATGTCTATTTTTGTATATCCTATTGTACTTGAGTTACTAGTTATATTCTTAAGCATGTATTTTTCAATCATTTATTGCTATGGTCATGGTTTTGCAACTGTTTTTCGCGGAATTTTTGGGTTAGAATTATTGTCTGCTAATACTTATCAAGCTTCCAGTTATACCAAATATACAAGAAACAAACTCTCACTGTACATACACATAAAAATTCACACGAGTGTGGTAGTTTCCGATCAGGATTTAATTACTGTCACTTTAATCTGTCTTATCATGATATGGCCTCCTTAAATTTACTTAATGAGTTGGATAATTCTTTTGTGATAAATTGCCATACTCTCGATGTACCTGAACAGTGTAAGAGCATCATCTCCAAGTATAATATAAAAATTCTGAACGTAAACATTAGAAGTATGCAACGCAATTTCAATAAATTTCTGGTAATTTTCGCGAGACTCAACATTAATTTTGATGCTATTATTCTTACCGAATGCTGGATTGACAGAACCTCAACTATAGGACAGATTGATGGTTATTCCTCCTATAACACTACAAAATTTATTAACAAAGCAGGGGGTGTTATAGTTTACGTGAACGACATCTGGTCCCCTATTGCTGAGGAACTTGCTGTCGATGATGCAAATTGTATTTTCGTACAAATTCCTGATTATTTTAGCCTTCTCGGCGTATACCGGTCACCCTCCTTCGGAAATCTGGATAATTTTTTTCAATCGTTGGATCCCACTCTAAAACGTATACAAAAAAGTCCATGTCTGGTCATCGCGGGGGATATGAATATTGATATATTTGGTTCTGCAGCTGACTCAACCAGTAGCTCGGAATATCTTTGGATCATGTCCGATTCTGGGCTGATACCAGCTATCAACAAACCCACACATGACAAAACTTGCTTAGATCACTTTTTTATCCCCATTAGGGCCAAGGCAGAGTCTGTTATTTGCTCAGCTGATTTGACAGATCATGATTTGGTTATGGTGGGTATTCAATCTGCGCAACCGAAGCCTCCTCAACGGGATAGGCGTCGTGTTAAAATAGATTTTACTGCTGTTGCTGACAATCTTTCTGACACGGATTGGTCTACATTATGGCAAAATGCCTCTGTCTCCGATGCGGTCAAATCCTTTGAGTCAGTTTTATCCAAATCTGTTACAGAAAATTCTCGGACTGTCAAAGTGGGTCGAACTAAATTCACATTAAAACCCTGGATGACGCCAGGTTTAATTAGATGCTCAAAACATAGAGACAAGCTTCATATTCAGAGTCGGAAACACCCGACTGACGAATTCAAAAAACTAACCTATAAACGGTACCGAAACTTTTATGTCAAACTCTTAAGAAAGCTGAAACATGAATATGAAAGTAACCAGATTCTGGAAAATAAGAATAACCCAAAAAAGCTTTGGGAAACTATCAAGCGCATCTCTCATATCCAACCTAAAAATAAGCCTTCTTTGGACTTGTTAAAATCTAAAGAGTCCACGGAGATTTCCTTGGACCACTGTAACAGCTATTTTTCTACTGTTGGTCAGTTGCTGGCACAAAGCACTTTATCCGAACTCAATGAAACACAGAAGTCCCTAGCGTCTGCTATAAAAGTATCGTGTTCTCCAAACGAGTCGTTCTTTATCAGACCTACGGATCCATTTGAAGTCACTGGAATAATAAAAAGCCTTAAAATAGATAGTGCCCCTGGACTAGACGGGTTCAACAATCGTCTTCTTAAGTCTCTCTGCCAGACTATTGCGGACCCCCCTTTCGACTCTCATCAATCTAAGCATCACGACAGGCATATTTCCGGAGAGCTGGAAGGTGGCAGGAGTTGTCCCAATACATAAGGGGGGACCAAAGGATAGTCCTTCCAACTACCGACCGATTTCCTTACTTGGAGCTTTCTCTAAGATTCTGGAAAAGATAATCAACAAGCGGCTGGTAGAATTCTTGGAAGGAAACGCCTTACTTTCCAACCAACAATTTGGTTTTCGACGTGGCAAATCGACAGAGGACGCAGTTACTCTTCTTTCGGATACTGTGGCCTCTCAACTCGATTCAGGGCGAAGCTGCATTGGAGTGTTTTTGGATCTTAAGAAGACGTTTGATACTGTCTCTATACCTATACTTTTGAGAAAATTAGGGTTCCTTGGGGTCAGAGGCATTGCTTTGGAATGGTTCACCAGCTATCTTAGTGGGAGGAGACAATGCGTAAAAATTGGCGACCACGTCAGTAATTTGAAACCTGTAACATTCGGCGTGCCCCAGGGCAGCATTTTGGGTCCGACTCTATTCCTGATCTATATTAACGACATAACTGCAATCCCATTACTCAATGCAAACATCATTTGCTATGCGGATGACACGGCAATCATTTTCAATGGCTCCTCTTGGGATGAGTGTCACCGTGCTGCGGAGAGTGGTATGTCGTTGATGGGAGGCTGGTTAAGTCGAAATCTTCTGACCCTAAATGCTGCCAAAACGAAATTTCTTTGTTTTCACAAGACGTCAGCATCTGCCCCTCGCTCCATCGCTACTATCCAGATTCATAAGTGTACCCCAGCAAATGGTGATACGACTTGTGCTTGTGACCGTATTCAGAGGATTAGCTTCATAAAATATCTTGGGGTGACCCTGGATGAGAGGCTTACTTTCGGTAAACATATCGAGGCCATGTCGGGTAGGGTTCGCAAACTGATTCACACTATGAAGCTACTTCGGGACGTTACGGATGCAGAGGTGCGGAAAATGGTGTATATAGCTCTCTGTGAATCGCTCCTTTCTTACTGCATCCTCGTATGGGGAAGCGCAGCGACAACAGTGCTTATTAGTTTGGAGAGAGCACAGAGAGCTGTGCTGAAGGTAATGCTGAAGAGACCTTTTCGTTACCCTACCCTCGCTGTTTACGAGGAAGCACAGGTTTTAGGTGTGAGAAAGCTTTTCTTGCTCAAAGTATCCGTCCACACTCACAAGTCTGTTATAAACTCACCACATTACCATCACATGCTACAAAAACGAGTTTTTAAATTGAACACACCACTTATGGCAACTACTTTTGCACAGCGCTTTAAATCCTTTATTTTCCCTTATATATATAATAAAATTGTTAAAGAATGTGAAATCAAACACTTAAATATTCGCGAAGCTACAGCTAGAATTAAAAGCACTCTATTTACTTGGTCTTACGATGAAACGGAGATGTTTTTGAGAGTACCTGTATGAAACGTTTTTGAGAGCAAGGCTATAACAAAGCCAAGTATTACATATATTACCCAAACCATACCTAATCTACTTAGATGTAAACACATGACTATATATTATAAATAACTGCCGCTCATTTTGTATCTAAATGTTAATACTAATGCTGATCCTCTCCGACCAGACCCTGAGTCTAGTGAGGGATCACAGCTTAAAACTGTTATTGTATTATCTATACAATGTGCTAGGTATAGGTAATCTAAGGTTTGTTAATCGTAATCATAAAGAGTCCTGAAAACCTGTATCACACGTTGGTTCAATAAAATATTTTGTATTTTTTTTGTATTTTGTATTTACGAATCCGATACGTAGGCAATAAGTTAGGACCTACACGTCTGCATTTTGACGAACATTCCAATAAAACAGTCCCATATACCAAACCTTTAGACCAAAAGAACGTAGTATCGAATGTAGTAACATAATGATTCACTGTTCTCCGATCTCTATTATTCTGGGATCACTCGATAACTCCATGAAAAGTTTTTACAAAACCAAGCCCAGTCGAATGCTTTCGTTATCGACATTTTTTTCGTCCATTTTGCTCTTTTTTTTAAAGTACAGACCAGATCTCCGGTTAGCTGGAGCCCGACCAAGCTGGTTTTGTTTAGTTTTCTTTTCGTTACAATTTGTATATTCAAGTACTGTCTAGAGCCGCGTAATATGATCTTGAATGCTCAGGTATTCTTTAAAAATATACAAGAGGTTTAAGTTATTCTTTTTGTCTTTATTTTTTGTACAGTGTTTAACGGAATATTCTGATGGTTTTTTCATGATCAGACAGTTAAACTAACCAACTTTCTCGATAGGAAAAAACAGCTGTCCCATACATTTGGGTCGAATAGGATTGCATTTTTGTATGGAACAACAGATTTTTTTTCGCCTTTTAGCTTGCTGGTCTGATCGTCCTGTTAAAAAAACACCCTATGATACTTACACATTTCACTAGCAGTGCCCAAACCTGCCCAAACTCAGTCCAGTAGTGAGTCCATCGAAGAATAGAAGGAGAATGGATTGGTGGAGACAAAATATAGTGGGAGACCTACTGTCAGAGTATTTTCAAGTTGCCTCATAGTCGGGGAAATCTACGGATTTTTGTATGGAGAAGGTTGCATTAATTGCACTTTTGGTGATAATTTGGAATTTAGTAGATGCATACCTGAAAAACATAAATTCTCAATAATCCCCGATTTTTATTGTGTATTATTGAATAATTAAGACATTTACAAAACATTAAATTTAGGTATGAACAAAAAATGGAAAACTGGTGATTTAGTACAGGATAGCTTCATTCAATACGTTTTACTTATAACAATAATAATACCCGGTTAATATCGTAAATTTGAGTAGATATTTAATATTTTGTAAGTCTTCAAAAATTATAACCTCTAAACTAAATTATTCACTGTTTGATTGTACACATTAAATTTGCCTTGTGATAATTAACTGTCTCTTTTGCTAGTATGCTGGAGGAAATATCTTTCGAAATAAGCTTGCCCTTTGTACTTTTATATCGATTTTAAGGTATTTCTCAGGTTCCTGAGCCAATATAACCACGAAATCTAAAGTTATAAACTAACAGTAATATTATTTCAAACACAATTTACTAAAGTGTCTTTAATGCAATCTCAAAACTTATTTTTCCTAGACTATCAAGATGCCTCTTTACTTTAGAGTATGCTCAATAATCACACCAAGTTTGACGCTTGTATGAGTATATATTTTATTATTATAGTCGTTTTTACGATATAGAGCGAAAACAAAACAAAATATTCTATGGGGATACATCTAGGAAAGCGTGTAATTTCTATGGGTGGCCCCTTAGTTATTCTTATAATTTTATTAGCTTATCTAAAATTATACTTAACACATTTTCTGTGAAAAGGACAATGCGTTTTTTTTTCAGTCCGAACGGAGATATAAAGGCTTGAAGTAAACTTAATGAATAAATTTTCTACTTCAAGCTTTTATATCTCCGTTCGAACTGAGTTCAGATATATACTTGTAGTAACAAGTTTTGTTTGTTACTTTATTTTGAACTAAAATGTTCAAGTTTGGTTGATTGCCGCGCCAAAAAAAAAAAGTGAAATAGGTGTCCTTTTTGGGCATTGGCTTTTTAACTCGCTACCTTATTACAATTCAAGGAGCACGTTAGAGTTAGGACGGACAAACGGACAGCGTAAGGCTTAGTAATATCCTTTGGCACTCTTTGTGTATGGAACCCTAATAAAAAATATAACTTTGAATTGTATTTTCTCCAATTAAACAGATCCTGTGCGCATCTAACGCCAATCTTCTTATTAACTCCACTTCAAATCTACAAATTGGATTCTCTAATGGAATCTTAACCCCAGTTCGAGTCACACTTGATCCCCCCCAAATAGTCATGGGTTTTGGTACGTGAACGAAATTTAATTCCCCCGGAGCAAGTTTTAATTGAATTTTACCTTCAAGAGCGTCGATGGATACTTTTCTAATTATACTAGAGAGGAAAACAGATTTGGTTCCGTGCTCTGGAAGCATAACGTAGAGATGTACCATTGAGCGATGAAATTATCATACGTTAGGGGGTGGGTGGGTTGAGTGAGTTGTTCAGTTTGGGTAGAGTATGTAGTTTAACGGCTAATGATACTTTTCCTGAACCCCTTTATATTTATTCTATATCGTTGTTTAGTCGTCAGAAGCACTCGTTGGCGTAGTGGAGCTTCGGTATTGGAAACGATCACCGAAGTTAAGTTTTGGATGGGTGACCGTTTAGTTGTATTTCATCTCGAGCGTTTCCGTGCTTCGGAAGGCACGTTAATCGTGCTGATAAAATGTCTTAATATTGGTCCTAAAAATAATTACTTTATAGAATTTTTAGATCTTAATATTGTCTGCACAATGGTGTGTTTCACAAGTAAAATCGACTTTAACTTATAAAGTAGATGCACATAATACAGATTTATTTCAATATTTACGCTTTTCATTTGAACACAGGTTTATAATTATGTATTTTATAGAAAAGTAAGAAATATGCTTCATAGTAAATAAAGCCGTGATGTTTAAGATCACTGCCTATATTTTTCAATAATTGGTATATCTTTCAAATAACGAGAAGATAGCTTCTAAGAACCTGGAAAATATGGCCCGGCCCAGAGTTTACCTGGGGGACTTTAGTCAAAGCCTGGGGAGCGCCTTATTACAAAAATATTCAAGAGACTTCCGACTCTAAAAACAAGTCTTCCGAAAACGTTTTTTCAGAAAAAATTAGGATACGCACTTGTATTTATTTCACCTTCAAAAAGTTTTAATTGCGAGGCTCCTACGAATACTTTTCTAATTATTCGCGAGGGAAAACAGATTTACCGGCGATGCGACACGACGTGCCGGGCGAGTGAAATTTGTCGTGTTTAGGTTTGCGAGGGTGTGACCCCCTAAGGGTACTGAATTAAATACACATTTCCATGTTATTTACTTTCCTGAAGACATAATTATGAGTAGGGAAGTAATTGTGATGTATTTTTTTGAGACGATAGCAAAGAAAATGTGTGTAAAACTATTGCTATATACATTATATCAAGCAAGACTAATAAGGGACACATTGAGCCACGACACCATAAAATCGACAAAAATTTTCAAGTCCTAGATACAGGGTGAAGTTCATATCATTAGCATCCTTTTATCTAAGAGTCTACCCATCAAACTAAACAACTTTTACTATGGGAGAAAACTGACCGGAGCAATAAACTAAATCTGCTGTTTTTTGCATACATTTGAGTCGAGTAGGCGTTGCAGTTTAGTATGGAACTGCTGATTTTTTTTGCTCCGATCGTTTTAATCCCATCGTAATAGTTATTCAATTTGATGGATATACTCTTCGTTTAAAAGAATGCTAATGATATCACCCTGTGCCCTGCAGTGGGACGTATGTAGGCTGATGATGATGATGATAGAAAGGTACCTAACCTTGTTGATCGATCTAGCGAGTATGCAATTGACTGTTCAAACTGTCATCTCGGTGTTGAATGAACCTAAATTTCTCTAGTAGAGCGATAACGCGCGATGAGTTAGAGAAAAATAGAATTTTACCATGTGGTTTATTTCACTCAAAGATGATAAAGCCTGTTGAAAAGATAACAATTCACAACCATAAATTTATGAATAAAAAATAAATGCTTTTCACAAAAAGCAGATGGCCCACCTACAAGATTGTTCGACAACTCAATAAGAATCTTGGCCAGATTGCTCACTCAACCATTACCACGGTCCCAAGTGTCTGAACAAAAGAACCGTATAATCCTACCGTTGTGAACGGAGATAATTTGATTACGGGATACTCCTTTCTTTAGGTAAAGTTATGGTATCTGTGCACCTTACTGTTTTGTGATAAAGTTTACATTTGAACAGCAATGCGGACACCGCTTCATTTGGTCTGCTCATTTATGCTTCCTAATTAAGGAGTGATTTTATTAAGGAAAAGATAAATAGGGTCCTGCTATTAAGCAGCAGCAAAAAAAAATAAAAAATAAGTCAGACCATCGAACTGAACAATTTTCTCTTTAGCACCCACATTGAACATTAAGAAGGTCCCGAATGGAACCCTAAGGTTCGAATAAACTGAAGCAGTATGGACATAAACATGTATGGTACGTGATTGGAATAGCTACAGATGCACATGGATATTTCAATCCACCTCCGCTGAAGATCGGCATGTCAGGAGAGTATATCTGGGTCGGCCTACTAGCCGATGTTCAGTGGGTCGTCCCAGGTATCGCTGAACGGCGTGATGAAGGCTCACTTACATGAGCCCCGAACCAGCTATTAGCGAGAAGTTGCGCAGGATCAGGAATAGTGGTGTTCTCTCATTTCGGGGGCCAAGACCCACTCTGGGTTGCTGAACCAGCCGAGTTTTTTTAGGGTTCCGTACCCAAAGGGTGAGAGAAAACAAGACCCTGTTACGTCATACATGTTCTGTGGTGGTGTGGTACGGAATCCTCGGTGATCGGTTTTTATTATTAATATGGAAAGTGATGACAAGCAGACGTACAAATTAAAGGTAGCAGCCATAGCTTTTGCGTCCGTATCTGATAAATATATATTGTAAAACATTATTATATATACGTTAGGATTTGTGTAATGTGGTGTTGGGCTATCAGTAGGTATCATAATTTCCAGCGTCAAAAGATTTGATGCATTCGATCCCATCAATGATGATATATATTAGTATTGTTAGGTCTGTACAGGATAAAACACACGACAGTGACAAACTACAAGTTCATGAGACCAACATGTGTCGTCAAATTAACAATGAACCTATTCAGCAACAAGCCACATCAACCACTTAATCAGAAAGTCCGCCCCTAGTCATTCCTGGCCTGTCCCAAATGCCTGTCCCATAATACCGCAATTTTGCAAGCGGTATTACCTGGTTGACCGGTTTTTGGTTTTATTCATTTATCTGTTCTAGAATTCCTTTTTTTTTGGCAGTAATTCCGATTATAAATTACCGGAAATACTAGGCATTTTATTAAAAACGCCAAGCGTTTCCGCGTTGTATTGTTAATGAAATGTACGTTGAACCGAATATGACCCAATACGGGAATCAGTTAATTTATAATGTCCTCCACCCCTCCTAGATTTTAATTGTTTTATGTTTGCTTTTGTAAGTACTGTATTATGTAGCCTATTTTTTTAAATTCATTTTCTTTCAAATTTACCTTTGTCTAAAAGCGTTTATATGTCAAAAAACATATATCTACAACCTACTATAAGTTTTGTCTAAATGTAACCGATCATGCTGTGCATATCGTTTTGGGTCACGTCTAGAATTTAAAAATCTTCCTGTATTTTATAATCTTTACGACTGTGATCTGTTAATGTGCCTAGTGAATAAAATAAAAGTAAATAAATAAATAATCGGCAATACTGAAAAAAAGGAGTTCTAGAACAGAAATTCTAGAATAAAACAGAACTTATTGAAATTAAAGGCTGGATAGAACGGTTTTATTCGAATGGGTAAATAAACATTGGCACATTCAATATTATATTAAAAGGGTATCGCCACCACAATTTAGAAGCTTTCTAAAAGAACCCAACCCAAACTCTCATCGACCCACCACAAAGCTCTACAAAACCCGTATTTCTAATTAAAATCAAACTAAACCCAGCAATAAATTCAAAGCTATTTTCAAATTAAATTTCTCAAGAATCAAGACACTTTCGCTCTTAAGTTGTACAAATAAGAATTATTTTGGACGACTTCTTATATGGACTTAACTGCAACAGTACCTTCAGAGTCATAAAGGCGAGAATCGTTTGGCAGGTGAAACGTACAGAAGCATCTTCGAGTTCAGTGGAGCTTGGATAGATACGGGCGAACTGGCAAGATTCATGACTTCTAGATGCGGAAAAGGCTTAAACTACTTTTGACTTGAAGAAGGTCTATGCATTTTTATGATGCGCAATTATAATGGTTTGTTGTTTCTGTTAGAGAGAAATTTTGATAATGTGATAGTGATAGTTGGGTATTAGCTTAATTCCATTACAACGACAGAGCTTATTTAGAAAATGAATCAGATGCTCATTACATTTTTAAGTGAATGAATGTATGTGCTAGACTTAGACCATTTCAGTATGGACGAGTGACGCGTCTACTAAAACACTTTTTTGACACTTTGCGGGGGTCGAGGTGTGAAATCCGCAACTTTTGATTTTATTCCATTACTTTAGATTCTAATTTTGATTGTTATAAAATTTTATTTTATGTAAGGTTTCAAAATACCTACCCATTGAAAAACCCATCCGTAGAAACTCTCATTCCGCTTTAAGTAGCTTTACAAATAAAGCAAATGATTTCTCTTAGAGAAACTTCACAAAGAGATTATTGAAATACTTATACGTTTTGTTATAATAAAGAAAGTTTGAGAACATCTTCTTTGTGAAGTTTTAGTTGTTTGCGAATTTTTTAAATTTAACGTAATCAACAATTTTCTTGTATGGTCGGGAATAAAGGAAATTCAGTTTCGTAAGAACAGGCCGTAGCATATAGAGAGACGTACCTACTTACTTAGGCCTGATGATGATGATTCGTATGAAGAAACAAATGAGATTGAAATAGCGAATACTTGTTTGTGATATTATGTCGGCACAGTTTAAGAAAGTGTGAGTACGGTGGACCGACGACCTGGTGAAGGCGGCGGGAAACCATTGGATGAGGGCAGCGCAGGACCGGTTCTTATAGCGATCCTTGGGGGAGGCCTATGTCCAGAAGTTGACGTCCATCGGCTGAGATAATGATGATGATGATGAGTTTAAGAAAGAGTATCTTGCTTTGATTGCTACACTTTAAAATCATCGATCATTAGATCGAGAGAACAAATCAGGCAATGTATGCCGAAATCGGGCCTGCATGTAGGGTAAAGTAAAGTTTATTCACGAATGCGTAAATGCGCGCTGCATACAAACGAATTCTGATGATATTTTCAATACTAACCAATTGAAGTCAATGACATTTTTCGTAAACAAACTGGAAACTAATCTCTGTTTGTATGAAGTCAGATTTTTGTTAAAATATACAGTTTTAGTGCAAGGATTAATTTAAGATTTGTATGGAAATCTTTGAGGCTCGCTAACTTTAAAATTTTACGTTTTAACGAAAATCTGACTTCATACAAAAATAGGTCATAGTTTCTAGATTGTTTATTTGTAGACAAATTTCATTGACTTTAATTGGCTAGTATTGAAAATATAACCAGACTTCGTTTGTATGGACCGTGCTAACGGTAGTATACCCTTAAGTCGCTTTCAAAGTTATTGTTGTCAACTTTTCTGTAACATCCTCCTTGAATTTGTTCCCTTTCAATGCTTCGCAATACTACGTTACTTTACTTCGAAATAAAGGCGGATGTTACTAGTTCTCCTGCTTTAGAAATCGTCGACCCAATTGCAAAATAGTATAGTTATTTTCAGTTCCGTTATAGGCGAAAGAGGCGCTTTTAGAATTGTCATACAAAATTGTCAAACCGAAATTATAATTTACTAGATTTTCCGGTGACTTCGGTCACACCGGCTCCCGTCATTGTAGCGAGATCGAATATATTTCTAGTTATTAAGTCTAATCATAAGTTTTGGTTAGTTAAAATCGATTTTCAAACAAACAGACAAAAAAATCTTTGATTTGGAATCAGGGATATCTTACATGAACCTTCTTTTGTAAAGATCTTTAATGTACATGTAAATAGAAGACTGTACGAGATTATATTCTCGTTTGTGGCTTCGACAAAGAGTCAGTAGGTCAGTTAGGTTATGCTAAGTTAAGTATGTTCTATCAAGTATGTAGGCTTTGTAATGCTCTCGTTACTTCTCGTTGCGTCATACTACCCGACTATTCGTTTTTTTTTCTTCAAATGCTTCCGGTGAGGAAGCTCCTTTTTAGTACCATTCATTCAAAAAACTTTTGAGAAAGAACGTTGAATTTCCTCAGCGTTTCTCCATTTGGAGGTGCTCCAAGCTTTTATTGCTCGAATCGAAGATTTCTGTTGCCTTTAAATGGAACAAGACCTTTTTAAATTGTATTAACCTTCTTGAACTAGGTTACTACTTTTAGTTGGAAGACGCTTTTAAGAATCGACTGACGATTTTCAACAATGTTGAGGTACGAGTCTTATGAGTAGGACAAAGGACAGACAAGGAAGGAAATAAGTTCTAATGACAAAGATTTAAAATAAAAACCAGCCATGTTCGTGTCGGGCCATGCGCACGATAGGGTTCCGTAGTTGCCCATCACAGGGGGCTTTTTGATTTATACTACGGTTTAAAAAGAACATTTTATAAGTTGGTTGACATCACTCGTTAAGTTGTAAAGCCTTCGTTATGTACACTACTGCCGTGATTTGTTTCACGTATCAAGAAACAACCGTTTAACTGGCAGGAGGAGGAGCAGGGGGGGGGGAGGTGGATGACGACATTTGACTATAACAAAAATTTGCACTTAAAAAAAAAATATTTTTCAAGATTTTATGTTACCACTTTGTCGGTGTGATTAATATGTTAATATGTATACCCATGTCAAATTACAGCTTTCTAGTACTAAGTTGTTGACTACGGAACCCTAAAAATGTGATTTATATCTACCGCGAATAGACATCTTAATTTACTTCTTTTTACGTTCTGCAGCAACTCACAACTCTTGGTATGTCTGGCCTCTAGTACTATTGAATGTCATCTACCTCAATCTCTGGTTTCCGCTTATCTAGGTGGTAAACTTGCCCATAGAACTCAGATCCTCCTCAACACAGTCGATCGATTGAGTTCCGCGTGGTCTTAATTTTGCGCGACCTGTTCTTCTCATCAATATATTGTATTAGGTCTTTGACTATTTACATGTGGACTGGTTACGCGTGTAATTCTACTAACAAACATTTCTGCCACTTTTAGCGGGGGGCGAGGTAACATGAAATCCGCAACTTTGGATTTTATTCCCCATAACTTTAGATTCTAATTTTGAATGTTAAAAATCATGAAAAGTAGTCTCGTGTGAACCCCAAACGTTCTAAGTTCGAAGTTATTATTTCGCAATTATAGGCTATCTCGTTTAGTGATAAGGTGTAAAATTGAATGTAAATGCACAAGATCAATTGTGCTTATACCGTGGCAGAGGGGAAATGCTACTGCAAGGCTAGTCCTTATAATAATTAGTCAAAGTATTAGGTACATACTACAGTGTTAACTTGTGATTAGTCTTACTGGATCAGTATCGCCAAGGTCTGCTCTCACTCTGGCCTGTCTTTTGATATTATTGGAACCTCCTCAATTGGAAAACCTGTATGCATGATCTTAAAAACTAACAATTACCCTTTCCTTGTTCTAGGATACGGCATCATCCTTCTCAAGATACCTTCGTCTCCAGCAACGCACTGTACTCTCCACACGACAGTTGGCTGCATTGGAGATGATGAATGCACAGCAAAGAGCCACAGTATCATCAGGTTGTTGGGACCTGTCAGGGATGTTATCGTGCGGCCTGCTAGACATCACTACAGGCCTGGGGAGACAAGTAAGTGGATTTTGGTATTATGCTTGGACCTAGAATTAATGGGCAGACTAGTTTTCAAGTAGAAGTACAGTACGACCAGGAAAATAATTACTCTCGTCAATCTTCGTTTGCACAGAGACCCCCGATAAAACCCGAAGTCGTTTGGTAATCAAAGCAAAGTCGGATGCAGAAAAGGGCACGAAAACAATTAACCAATCGTGGCAAGAGATTGAAGGTGGCACATCAATCAATCAATTTATACTTTATTTTACACCAAAAAACATAGTATAAAGAGAGTAAACAAACAGGAAATACAGACGGTACAAAAATAGGCGCGGATTTCTTCCAGACATCCTGATTGGTCAATATAATTTTGCGCTCTATACTTCGGTGTGAGATCAAACCTGGTACTACTGTATGTACTATACTAGTTTTACTCAGAATATTTAGGAATAATTGTAATGCAGCTTTGGATTTTTTTTTTATAATTATGAATGGAATGAATTTATTTATAGAAAAAATACAAAGTGCGTATCCACAACAGGCTTCGTCAAAGCCAATACAATAGTCACATCCACAACAGGCTTTGTGAAACCAACTTGACGAAGCCTGTTCTGGTATTACCATTGACAAAGCCTGGGATATTTGTAAAATTAAATTTTACTGCTTATTCAGTCCAAATTTCACACTAAAGCACATAATTTTATGTGAAAACTTTAAGTTGACCCATGATCCAAATGAAATTTATGTGGTTAATTTGCAATATTGAAATTGCGAATTATAAGGTTTTAATCGTCACAAATTAATATAAATGAACAGAACTTGTAACTAAAAAGGTAAGTATATACAAAATATACATAATTTCTAGACTATTTCCAGATTCATAAAATGCTAAATTTACACTCTCTTTCAACAAGATTTAAGATAAGTTTATTCCGAATCCGTAAATGCGCGCTGCATACAAATGAAGTCTGGTGATATTTTCAATACTAACCAATTCAAATCAATTAAATTTTGCAGAAACCATCTAGAAACTAATCTGTACGCTTGTATCTTGTCCGATTTTCGTTAAAATATACAGTTTCAATGCTAGGATTAATTTAAGATTTGTATGGAAATCTTTGAGGTACTGTAACTTTAAAACTATACATTTTACCGAAAATCTGACAAGATACAAGCATAGAGATTACTTTCTAGACTGTTGCTGAAAAATTTCACTGTCTTTAATTGGTTAGTATTGAAAATATAACCCGACTTCGTTTGTATGGAGCGCGCCAATAGTATTATACCCTTAATTGTTTTTGGTACTCACCCACCCATACAAACGAAGTTTGATTACATATTCAATACTAACCAATGAAAGTCAATGAAATTTTTCAGAATCAGTACAGGAACTATTTTCAATAAAGTTTCAATTCTAGGGGTAATTTAGAATTTGTATGTATGAGAATCTATGAGGCACCGTAACTTTAAAACTATACATTTTAATGAATTTTTTCAGAAACAATCTAGTAACTAATCTCTACTCTTGTATGAAGTCCGATTTTCGTTAAAAAGTATAGTTTTAAAGTTACAGTGCCTCAAAGATTTCCATTCATATCTTAAATTAATGCTAGCATTAACACTGTATACTATAACGGAAATCTGACTTCATACAAGCATATAGATTAGGTTCTAGATTGTTTCTGAAAAATTTCATTGACTTTAATTGGTTAGTATTGAAAATATCACAAGACTCCGTTTGTATGCATCGCACATTAGCGCTTTCGGAATAAACTTCTCTTAATACGACTAAAAACTTTACACTGATTCCGCTAGCACTGGTCTCTTAAAGCTCATTATTGTATCTATCTTAGCCAGGTTTATGAATACAACAGATTGCTACAGCCGAGACGTTTTAAAGCTCACCCCTAGTCATCCCAATCCTGGAGAGCAACTCCAAAGTCAAAAGTCAAAAGTCAAAATTGTTTATTCAAAATAATATCACATAGATAACTTTTTGACGTCATGTTTTTGAATCTACCACCGCGTCGGAAGGTGTTCCGTTGTAGAGAAGATGCGGCCAGAAACTCTACAACACACTTCTTTTAAACAAAACAAAATATACAAAGTACAATTACATAAATTCAATATTAAATTACATAGTGTAACATTGTCAAGATTTTTGTGTCTCCTTATTTCATATCCGATCAAATAATTTTACACCTGAAATGCTGCGTTCTAAATTTTATTATTAAAAACTTATAGATTAGGGATTGTTAGTAGCAGACGTTATTCTAGCTAGTAACAGCGTACTAATTGGCTGTTATTGCTGAAGATTTCCGAGAAATACAACAGCAAATTCTGTACTCAGGTCAGTAAATTTCATGGGATAGATTCGTCTAAATAATTGTTATTTATAAATCTAACAACTTTATCAGCATAAAATGTATTTTATAGTAGATAACTTAATTAATTAACTATAGTACTGTCAGCTCCCTGTACCTGTGACCAAATTTTTGTAACATTTCTCAGGGTTATAGCTGATGTCAATAGCACAGGCAGGTTGTACCTGCCATTTGATGATGTCAGCTGTATCTATCAATATTATGATCCATACGCATAGCCTAGCAATAAATCTTATTTTATTAATTTTATCACTGAGAAAAAAATGCTCCGTATACGTAGCCCGTCGCAGCTTTTACGTAGCCCGTCGCAGCTTACGTACCACGTAGCTTACGACGCGATACTGATTACGAGTGTTGCATCAGTATTTAAGTTGTCTCTTACTTCATAATGAAGCTTCGTTGTACGTAAGCTGCGATGCTACGTATACGTAGCATTTTTTTCTCAGTGTTTAAGTACATAACGTAAAATGGTTTCTATGTCAATTTGTATGAATAACATTTATTTAGGAATATTAAGTAGATTTTTTAATATTCACTTACTACCTAAATAAGGAATTTTATGAAATTATTTACGAAAATAGTGCTGGAAAACAGGTAACAAAAAATTTGTTTTAACAATACAATCTAGTATACAATCTATACAACGAGTTAATGAACAAGCGCAAAACCTCATACACCCAAACTGATTTATAACAAAATAATTCGATTGAAACAATAATTTCATTATTTTTATGGTTAAAATTTAAAGTTATTATTTCAGCAATGAATGAAAGCGCTAGGATACATTTTTAGAATCTCATTTTGGTAGTAAGTAAGGTAAGTGTGCCTGTGCGGTGGGTTGACGTCGAGGTCAGAAAATGTTTAATTTTATAAACACATTATTAAAAATATTTTTTTAAAAATTACCTACGTTGAAACCATGATAATTCGATTCTGCTATCGATTCGAAACAAACTACTTTCTAGTTTTGCGTTTATTCATTAACACGTTGTATATCTGTATCAATAGTGAACCGTCTGAAAATGCAGAAGAAAATACATTTTCTTTTCGTGGATAAAACAAAACAGCCTAAAGCATTCCGAAGTTAGGCAGGTGTTGAAATTCCTACTCCTGAATTTGTGAAGGATATAACTCACCACTTCGACTTCCACCGAATACACTTTCGACTTTCAACGAAAGTTCATTCGTGCATGCAAAAACATTATCGAAAGGAGTTTCGGCCAGAGATTCTCAAACTGTGGTAAAAGATTTACTCTGTTTATGTGATAATTGGTTCGGTTAGCTGCAGCTTTATGTATACAGACAGAATAGGCACTGATAAATGGGAGGGACTCACGAATGTGTTGACCCTGAACCACATTTCATAATCCATAAAATGAACTAGCATGAATGATCCAGAATGATGCTTCATACAAAAGTCAATTCACTAGTAAACCACTGACATCAGTATACGATAGCAAAACAGTCGCATCTCATCATCAGCCTATAAATATTATACTGCAGGGCATAGAAGTACCCTCAGAGAGGGCACATGGGCTTCAGTCCACCATGCGTGCTCAAGTTTTGGTAGACTGTGCATTGCGACAAAGGGTATCGACGAATGACTGACCAAATATTACGAACGTTTTGCATTGTGGCTGTATCGCGTTTGTATCGATGCTGAATCGATGCAGAAACGCTGCAAAAAGTTGCAGTGCGTAAAGGGCCCTAATACAATTACCCCAGTGTTGCTTACTCTAATATTTTATTTCCTTTTTCCTTATTTACCATAAGATTTTGGTAGACCTATAACTACAAACAAAGTTTGAGAGCCGCTTTTTTCGACCTTACAGGGAGGTAAGGTTACTTGTTGGACCACTACCAACTTTCCTTTATTGTATAACTTGGGACTTCACCGAGCTACTTTGTACTTCGTAATTAATTACACAGTAGAGTTCTATACATTTCGACCAACTGCTTTCAACAGTTTAGGTATAAATTAACTTTCCAATGTTGCGGAATTTATAGCTGCTATTTCGATTCGGTCGAATCTTTGAACTGAAACTAATTAATTTTGTCATCACATTAAATTTGTCAAGACAAGTATTAGATTGAGATCTAGTGTTATTATGTCTGCAATTGTTTTATACCTAACGCAGCAACTTAAGCTGAAAATACTTGAATTACAGTTAAGGAGATTAGCCACCGCCAACCTAGTTTTGTAATGTGGGGCGCATACTCAAGATAACTTTGTCGCAAGTGCGTTCCATTGAAACAAAGTTTGATTTGGTGGTATGGTATCTCTATTAATTAATCAAACCCTATAAAATTTTGTGGACACGATCTAAAAATTAATATGGGAGAATGGGGCTATGGTTTTTCAGTAATCCGTTAAATCACTTCTATAATTTGTTAATGAATAAACGCAAAACTACCTATAGTGTAGTTGGTTTAGAATCGAGAGAAGAATTTTCTAAATATCAAATTATTTGTTTGTACTTATAATTTAAAAACATAATTGAACTCAATGTCAGCCAATGCACACTCACTCTACATACTACCCAAACAAGATTATTTAAATGTATCCATGAGCACTTTCATTCATTGCTGAAGTTGATCGAAAATAATTTTTGCACGAAAACTTAATGAGAATAATTTTTCATTTTAAGGAATGAAATAATGAAATTATTGTTTCAATGTAATTATTTCGTTATACATCTATATTCCGTCTACATCCGTCGATGAACTAAGGACGACGACGTTGGAGACTGGATTACAAAGTTGAAGTGGAGATGGCCGTTTGGCTAGAAGGGAAGACGGCCGGTGGACCAAGGCAATATCGGAATGGTGGCCAAGAGAAGGAAGGAGGTTCGTGGGTAGACCACCGATGCGATGGTCAGACGAAATTGTAAGGGTTGTGGGTCGTACATTGATCAGATTGGCACTGGACCGTGAGGAGTGGCGCAATAAAAAGGAGCCCTATGCCCAGCAGTGGGTTGATGTGGGCTGATTTGATTGATTGATTGACATCTATATTCATTAACATGTTGTATAATAATTATCTAGCTTCAAAATAAATAGGTACTACAGTAAACTCATTATATATATATACCTTTATACAACGTGTTAATGAATAAGCGCAAAACCTCATGCACCCCAACTGATTTATAACAAAATAATTAAATTGAAACAATAATTTAATTATTTTGATAGTTAAATTTTAAAGTTATTTGCATTTTAAGTTTTGAGACAAAAATGATTTGTTATCATTTCAGCAATGAATGAAACCGCTAGCGTGCACGTGGATACATTTTAAGAATCTTGTGTTGGTAGTAAGTAGGGTGAGAGTGCCCGAGCGGTGGATTAAGATCGAGTACAGTAAATTTTAAATTTTACAAACAAATTATTTAATATTTTGAAAAAAAAATCGTATGGTGAAAACATGATAATTCGATTTTACTCTCGATTCTAAACAAACTACTTTCTAGTTTTGCGTTAATTCATTAACACGTTGTATAGATACGAGTACCCATTGGAATAATATTATACTTTTTCACCTTTGTTAGAACAAAACATCAAAATAACAAAAGAGCATCATCAAACACGTATAATTACTCTTGGCAATAAATTACTTGTCGTAAAAACGTTGTAAAAGTCATACATAACGGACACTGAACCTGCATATCAATTTGCTGATCAAGCAGTAGCATTAGTACATACTGCCGGATTGGGCATACTCGTACAAAGAAGAGCACACTACATGGTGACTCACTGCGGTTACGAAAGTGGACTCAAGAGTTATATGTGAATGAATGCAGCCAAATATGTTTGATATTTGTAAATAGATTTTGTCTGCGACTTCGTCCGCGTAAATTTCGGAAGACTTCAACACCCCGTTTTTTACCTTTTAGGGATGGATTTTAGAAAAAAACACCCTACATTATCTGTAGAACATGATGTTCCAAATGTCATGTTTCTATCTTCAGTGGTATCAGCTGTGCGGTGTCTGTCAGTCAATCAGTCAGTCATAGAACTGTTTTATAAGCATAGATTACATCACAAAAGAAAATATGGTCTTTGTTTCAGCTTGGTAATCTGCTTGCTTCGATAAGTTCTCTTTTGATGACTGTGATTTTTATCCTGATTTTGTAACGGAGATGCGAGAAATATGAAATAAATTTTGAGACATGCAGCTTCTGTATCAGAAAAGGGAATATCTATAGCAAGACTAAGTGTGATACCTGGGGATCAGCTGCGTCTAAACAGTACTACTTCCTGAATAAACTTGAGTTTTCTTTGCGTGTCAATACAATCTTCTTTTAAATAAAAGTGCTAGTCATAATCTCGATGGTCTAGTATACAACTACGTCAAATCTAACAGGACAAGGAATTCGACAAGCGTTTTTTTTATACCCCTCCTTTGTCGTAGTGACAGTACTGCTTGATTCATATATCGTACCTGAATCGAATATCTCCTGTTTATGTTTCTCCCCTGTCATTAATTTCTGCTCAACTTTGTGTAGCTTTTACAACAGAGTTTTATGTCACTCATTCCCTGAAATACGGCTTAGATGTTTCTATAAAGATACTTAAATTAATGAAATTGTTAACTTTACCGTTTACTTTGAATTAGGATGAATCTAGTACTTAGTAAGCAAATAGAGAGCGATAAAAAGCTATTTGACAACGACGAGGTAGAGGAAAATGTTCGCGCTTATTTTATAGCCAATGTAAAGAAAGTTGGCGCCAAATTTTTTTTTTATTATACTGGGTAGGTACATAAATGCATTAAATATTTAAGGGAGTGCTTCAGACCATTAAACTGAAAAATTGTCATTATGGACCAAAATCTAAATCGCAAAAAAAAGTATTGAACTTAAAAGTTATAAGATCCAATTAAACTATGGCTTCTCAGTCTGAACCAAAAGTTAATAACATATTTCCACAAAATTCAATCATTTATGCTTGTCTTGTTTAAATAAAATCGCGAAAAAAACAGTTAGGTATTCTACAGGGTGTAAGGAAAAGTATCATTAACCTTTAAACAACATACTCTACCCATCAAACTAAACAACTTTTACTATGGGAGCAAACGTGTCAGAACAAAAAAAAGTTTAGCTGTCCCATACATTTGAATCGATAAGGTATTACAGTTTGGTATGGGACAGCTGATATTTTTTTGGTTCTGATCGGTTTGCTCCCATAGTAAGAGTTGTTCAGTTTGATATGTAGAATATGTGGTTTAAAGGTTCATGATACTTTTCCTGACACCCTGTAGAATACCTAACTGTTTTTTTCGCGATTTCATTTAAACAAGACAAGCAAAAAGATTGAATTTTGTGGAAATATGTTATTAACTTTTGGTTCAGACTGAGAAGCCATAGTTTAATTGGATCTGGATCTGGAATACAGAAATACATTAATTATAATTTTACTCAACCCACGGCCGTGTTAAAAAGCCGTGGTGGTCCAGTGGCGAGTAACCTTGCCTGCCGTGCAGGAAGCGATGGTTCGATTTCCGTCCAAGCCGACTCGTACCAATGAGTTTTTCGGAATTTATGTACGATTTCTAACACCACTGGCTTTTCGGTGAAGGAAAACATCGTGAGGAAACCTACATGCTTCAATTTCGAGGCATGTATTGTACCCACTGTCCATTACAAGTGGCGGCGGGCTCACTCCCCGTAACACTGGACATAGTTTCGGTACTAGTGAAACGTGGATGTTCTGAGGTTTCAGAGATATTCTGACTATATAGTCGTGAGCATATGATATGCTATGCTACGCTCAACCCACGGCTTCGCACGTAGGCTCTCAACCAACTTACCTATTGGACCCATTATTCCGCTACCTACTAAAAGTATACCTATATCAGATTTCACTCATAACAAATTATTGTTACAGTAACCTTCTGGATTCTGGCGCTGGATCACGATTTGCGTTTGGTTCGCGGCGAGATCGCTTACGTTGCGCTCAGCGATCCGGCTGGAACCAAAGTAGCCATCTGGGATCAACTTTCTATGGACGAGGGTGAGTCATTTAATCAATTTAAAAAACCAGCCAAGTGTGAGTCAGTTTCGCGCTAAATGTCCCCTTAGAAAACAAAAATTTGTTGTAAGTAAATATGTTGTATGGGGAGGCACGGTGCGCGAGTAGCCCGACTCGCACTTGACCGGTTTTGTATTTTATTATAATTTGTTTATTTGTCAAGTGTAAAACAGAGTAATGAGGTTATTCTCTTTAAAAATCTACTCTATATAGGGTCTTTCTTAATATGCTGACAGTTTTTAAGGGGATGATCAGAACATCAAACTGAACAACTTTCTCTATGGCACCAACATCGAAATTGCGAAAATAAATCAACTGTTCCATACAAAACTGCAAACCTACTAGAGCCAAATGGTTTCGGACAGCTGACTTTTTTTTGCGATTTCTATGTTCGTGCAGTAGACTTGACTTAATTATTTGACGCTCCACACTGTTTAAATTAAATTTTGATGCCCAGCTTTCAGTTCCTTGAACTCATGGACATGTACATAATCAACAAATAATCCTAGATTGTTACTCTCCACAATACTATATGGGAGCCACAAACCTAACCACTGGAAGCGATTTGCCACTACTCACAATGGACCTTTGAGTCTATATGATTCCAATTCCATTTGTATAGCTTAATCTGCGTAACAATAACGGTTTATTATTATAATACAGATACTTAGATAGAATACAGGAATCCAGGAATAACGTTGGATATATTGGTAGATAATAAAGATTTATTGACAAAATGTCTTGTCCAACAACTAAACACACTACATCAGTTTGGTTCATAAAATAACTAAGTAACAAAAATTATAGGTCAAAAAAAACAGATTTTAGTTAATTTTTTTAAATTCTTATATTTTTTATTTTTGTAATAACCTCTTTAAAATCTTTTAACCCTGAGGATATGCCAGCCCAGTTTAGTTAATAAATAAATTGGAAATTGTCACACAAATCTAGTCACAACCAGAATCTATCCGGGGCTTGTATTATGATGACTTATCACACAAAATATTTGTCCCTTACGGGAATCGGGCGAACTCTCAACCCTCCGCAAGCAGGCAGGTACACTACCAACGACCAGGCCGTCAAGTCAAATCTTGGTAGATTCTTATTGTGAAAACAAAGAACCAGGGTGAATTTGGACATAGTCATTTTACGAAAACTAAAAGGCGTAAATGTTTATAACAATATAGTTTGTTTTTATAGTACTATAATTATAAAATACTGTGATTGGTGGCCGCGACTGTTAAAAATGACAATACCTTTACTCATACCCACTTAGGAAATTTGTGAAAAAATTCCACACCTCTATAAGCATGAATTCAAAAGTGACAATTGGACCCTGTACAGAAGATTAAGTGGACTATTTACTGTGAAAGATTATGAGGTTCACAAACTTGATTCAAAAGGTATCATGAGGAGAATCACCATTCCTCCAATTTCTACAGGTTACAACTAATTAACTTTTAGTTGTGAATTGTTAGTTTTATTTCACTATACACGTATTGCCAAGTGTCATTGATGGACGGTCCGTCTAAGACTGAGACCGAAATAATATGCACATCCGCCAATCTTTTTTTCTTGCAAGATCTTCTTAAATTAATAGTTATCACAAATGTTATTACGAAATGTAAATAAAAACGACTAGATACTTTCTCTCCAAGTGTGACGATGACTCATATTTACGTAACAACTAAACATCAAAACAAAAGTAGAATCATGCCTTTTCAAAGTCGGTCAAAAATTTGTTTTTCTATCCATCCCGACATCAAATTTCCATACAAGCTTATCCCTAGTGGGATCACGTTCCGTAAACAACACCTCTGTACCTATGGGTGACGAGATCTTTTTCAGTTTAAGAGCATTCTCTTGTAGCATCAGAGGTACAAAGCCTTTCTTAGAATTTTACAGATTCAATTTCCGACAAAAATTTTATTTGTAAATTTGTATTTTATAGATATTCTAAGAATTATTGATAGATAAAATTCACTAGGCACCAATATAGTTATTATACAGGGTCATTCTTAATATGCTGACACTTTTTTAAGGGGATGATCACACCGTCAAACTGAACACACGCGAAAAACAAGTTACACACAATACACAAACAAGTTTGCGAGTTAATATTGGTTGAGGATAGAATACCATGTTTGTTTCACAGCCGTACTCGATAACATAAAATCCTCTGTCCCGAAGTAGTCTCGATTTAAGATTTCAACTCGTTCGACCTAAAATCTGACACCCGTATTCCAAGTCGCATCCTCGAACTCTGGACTCGATTCAAACTCAGACAAAAATTTCTCGACTCATCCTCGAAATTTGTATTTTGAGTCATAATCTCAAGGTTCCTCGAGGAATTAGTAGGTGATAATGGGGGAATTTGATGTACTTTCTTTTAGTGGTGTTTAGATTAATAAAAGACATGAAAATATTCCATCCAACCTTCAAGTTTAGATATTATTCTACGCAAAACTGTGCCACAGATTTTAAATATAGTAACTACTCTCTCAACGGGTCGCGAGCTACCAAGCTACATTGAGTTTGACATTTCTTTCCACCGACGAAGGGAATTTCTCGAATCGAGGCTGTTTTGACACACAATATGACTTAGCTCCACTAAGTCACATTATGTGTCAAAAACGGCCTCTCGTGTCCGTCGACTCGAAGAGAAAATCTCGAGGAAGTAACTATGAATACTGTCTTAGACTTTCCAGCAAGTAATCAAGTCTATTTAGATACTTAGAAGTAATGAACTGCGAATACTGAAGAAATTCCTAGCAAATTCTTAAGATTATCAAAGTTCTAATTAATTGCGAAAACTTAACAAGAATCTAACCTCTAATCAATGTCTATAGTCAAAACTTAAAGTTAGTTAAAGTTGACGTATATTAACTTTAATTAACTAGCAAACTTCATTTTACTATTCCTATGAAATAAGAGATAGAAACTTCAATATTGTTAAAGAAGACATTGCTTGAATATCATCTGAATGCATCTGAATGCAGGTAGAAATCATCAGTGATGTTGAATGAGCCTATTATTTTGCCGTAAAAAGCCGTGGTGGTCCAGTGGCGAGTAACCTTGCCTGCCATGCAGGAGGCGATGGTTCGATCCCCGTCCAGGCCGACTCGTACTAATGAGTTTTTCGGAATTTACGTGCGATTTGTAACACCACTGGCTTTTCGGTGAAGGAAAACATCGTGAGGAAATCTGCATGCTTCAATTTCGAGGCATGTACCCCACTGTCCATTATAAGTGGCGACGGGCTCACCCTCCGTCACACTGGACAGAGTTTTGGTACTACTGGTGAAACGTGGATGTTCTGAGGTTTCAGAATATCTCTGACTATCCCATCGGGGTAGATAAAGAATTTTCTATTGAAGGCAATAAACGCACTGTTAGAAATTTTAACAGTAATTAATTTAAGCTCTACTGTCGTTCTAACACAAACACTCGCCACAAATGTCTTCAATTGTACAAGTACCCTCTTTGCAGCCAATCTGTGTAAATCAAGGCTGGGAGAGGGAATAGGGTTGTCAACTGCTGCCGTTCTTCCTTTGTAAATTAAACGTTGAAATTACAATTAACGTTTAGAGAATCTTCAAGTATTTGTACTTATTTTCAACCTACATTCTTTTGGCCTCCGTTAGAGATGACGGACAGTGGCTACCTCTTATTTACTTAATATTAATATTAATATCGCTGTTAATGGGTTGTACCTAATTGTAAATAGCATAAAAAAGAATTTACGCGCGGCCATCATCTTTAACAACCAAGGCTTGATAAATCATTGTTTTTGCCAACTTTACTCAAGCAGCAACCCTAAAAAACGAGCGAGTTGCATTGGCAGTCGCAGAACAATCTTCGTCTAATTGCGAAGTAGCTTTTCCTTATTGCTTCTGTATTCAGAAGTGGATGGGAAACTTTAAGGTACAAATGAACACTCTGAACTTTTGTTTCTTACGAAAACTGGTAGTTGGATAGTAGCGAAGCATTTTGATGGAAGGAAGTGAGAGTAACTTTGTATGCAGTCAATTGTTTGTTACGAGATTTAGCTGAAACTCATAATTCAAATACAACGTACCTATAATATTCATGTGGGTACTTAAGGAAATCATTCGAACTTATGAGCATTCAAGATTTGAAGCTGCGAAGAAACACAAAGTCTACAGTTTTTATTTGGGATAAAAGCTTAGACCGCATAACTGGGGACCAGCCTTGTGGTAGCATTTTCTCTGCCACGTTACAAGATCAATTAATGATTTGCATTTACATACAATTTTATACCTTATCACTAAACGAGATAGACTATAATTGCGGAACAATAATTTCAAATGGCGTTTGGGGTTTGACAGTTAAAATTCGAAACAGTATCGGAATAAAATCCAATGTTCTGGATTTCATGTCACCTCCTTGTCCCGCGCAAAAAGTGGGAGATAAGTTTGTAAGTAGAATTACACGCGTAACTCGTCCATAGTGATATTGTCTAAGGATAAAACCGAACGAGTAGATACTTTACACCTTTTAAAGAAATTCCTAAACCTTTTCCCAGTGAGCTTTAACTATATGAAAGTCTTATTTCCCTTACGCCATGCTCTCCGGGGATCCTTGTAAAAGCCTTTCCATGTCATATCCAATGCCAACCCCTGTCAAATTTTGATAGATTGGATTTGCCCCACACAAGTGATTGACTTATAATATAACTGACAAATATTATTGAGTGTCGTGTTACGTGAGAAAACTACATTTACTTTTGTTATGGAAATGTCGGAATATATTAAGGTTTGGTTGATTCAATTATTGTCGGTTTTGTAGGCTGATTTGTGGCTTGTATTCTTGGAGGTGACATGTATGCAAAACATGGGCGTTAGCAGGCAAATACGCGTAATTTTTGGCAATAATGCCCAGATTGGTGGTGACGGAAAGTGTGACGAGAGGATTCACGTAATACCTAATTCCATGGCACAAGTTAAATAAATAAATAAATATCTTGGACATTGTCACACAAATTATCTAGTCACATTTAAAGTACCAGAATCTAGCCTGGACTTGTGTTATGATGACTAGACAACGATATAAAATACATAATTATATAGATACAAACATCCATGACTCGGGTACAAATATCCATATTCATCATACAAATATTTGTCCTTTACAGGATTCGAACTCGAAACCCTCGGCACAGCAGGCAGGTTCACTACCGACTGTGCTATCGGGCTGTCATTTTCTGTCAAGTTAATGATATCAAATCTAGATTATTATAGTGCGGCTGCGATGGTACTAGTCGATCAGAGTTCTTTGAGGTCACTACCGTTGCACTTATGCAAATGTTGTTGAGGGTTCTCTGGAGCTTGCGATTGAGAGGAATTTCATTGAATCCCCCTAATAATGTCAAGATACTCAACAAAAAACTGTTACAATCGGATAGTATCCTGGGACATTTAAGATCATGTTGACCTAACGAAAAATTCTTCCGAATGGTCAACCGTGAATCGTGTGTTAACTATGTTTTAATGGAAATCTTAATCGGCATATTATGTGCATGATTTAAGCGAAATGTGAATATGCTGAATGGGCTGTATTTGGAATATTTGCTACGGGTCTCCGGGATATACTGATAGAGCATGATAATTATGCTTAAAATTTAATAAAACTGTGATTTACGGTAGTAACTATTAAATAATTGGTACTGTAGTCTCTTTTAAAATGTCATGCTATAATTTAGTTTCAAAGTTTATGTTATAAAGGCAAACAAATAAAATAAGGTAACATCACAAAAGTGACGTCACAATCCTGTCACCAAGTGAGACGGGTTCCTACATTTTGATTAATTACATTACGAGACCCACTAAAAGTTAGTCCTGTTTATGACGTCCCATAAATCAAGCCATTTCAATGCTTACGTCCTACTCACAAGAGTCTGGTCAAGGGAATCGAATGAACTGTAAAAGTGACATGTCATACATAACAGAAGGCAAAAACTTTGGAAGTGTCCTCACTCATCACACGTTCGCCCTTATTACGTTGTATTACGGTTGGTTAGGTTACGTACACTTCTAACACGGATGGGTTTGTTTTTGGGATTTGCAAGTCTTTGATCTTCGAATTTGGATCTATTGTAGCTTGGAGTACCCAGGTAAATATTGGAGTAGTAGAGAGTGAACAATTTGGAGTGAAAGGCTGTGATCTTGATGATGATAACATAAGATGTAGTACCAATGTCTTTCTTATACCTACTTTCATGACATGAGGCATAGGCAAGGTTTTTTTTCAGTTGAATACGCGCATAGCCGCCACAGCACCAAACTGCAGTCTAAAATGTTCATACATTGTGATTCCTTAACGATAGACTTTGCCGCATTTTTCCAAACCTTCAATATCATTCATCATCATCATCATCTCAGCCGATAGACGTCCACTGCTACAGCTACAAAGGCCGCCCCCAAGGATCGCCACAGAGACCGGTTCTGCGCTGCCCTCATCCAACGGGATTCCGCCAACTTCACCAGGGCGTCTGTCCATCTTATGGGGGACCTCCCGGTGCGCAGTGGCCACTCGAGAAATCTTCAATATCTTAACGTAAAACTAATTAAATTGTAAAACCTATCCGAATTAGGAAGACTGAAGGCATATCGTAATACTTCACAAATGTTATAAATAGGTTTACTGGAGGAATGGAGAAATCTTTCAATTTGCGTTTATGTCAGTTGCACTGGACGCTCGCTGTGTCGTCACTTTAATAAACGCTTGAATAGAACGTTAAAAATCTACGATGTAATAAAATATTCATAAAATGTAAGAATTCGCAATTCATAAAACAGGTTATTCGTTTCTGTAGCTTAGTATGAGCACAGTAGAAATAAAGAGTATACATTTTACTACTGATTCGTCGTAGTAGATATTTTCTTTGTCGTAGTATCGATTGTGTTTTAATAGAATTGCTGTCGATTTAAACTTTTTATACAATAGGACGAGTGTTGTGTCAACTACGGTAAACTATTTGTCGTTCAATTTCAACTCTTTTGTACTGATATAATAATTTTCAGAATGAAGAAACAATTTCCAGAGAAGCTTCAGTTTGGTCGACTCTATAAAATAAGGGTTGTCCAATTCGTTTATAATTTACCTACACGCTTATAGTTTCCTCTTTATGACTCCAAGTACCAAATCTAACCCTGCCTTCTTACCAACAGGTGTTCGAAAACTCAGTGCAGTCCTCGCTTCTGGCGCTCGATCAGGCACCTGGAGAATCGAAGCTCGCTGCGGCGGTGGCTCAGCCAGGGTGGACCTGAACGTTGGTTCTGGGACTGGCAACTCTGCACCAGCGGCTCCTGCTGCTGAACAGCATTATGTGGAACTGAGGTTTGCTGATAGCATGAGGAGGAGGTATAAGCCTGGACTTCCGTTTGTTGGGAGGGTAAGTGTACAGTCAATCTATCAAAATAATGTAGGTACAAAATAGTAATACTACGTAAATTTTTTGATACATAAATTTTTCGAGTACCTCAGCTTCGTTAGTTTTTGGTTGGCGTGAAGATGCGGTCAGAAGCTTTATAGTTCCACAAGTGTGTTTTATATTATTATAATTGACAACCAAAATCAACCAAAGAAAGCAAAAACTGTTAACGTAATGAATCGGTAATAAACATGAATATAATAGTAACTTACATACATACATAAACTCACGACCGTAATCCCTAACCGGGTGGTTCCTGACCACCTCGAAAGGCTACCAATACTAACTTTAGGAATGTGTTAACAGAATAACTCAAGGTAATAAATTACACACAAATTCTCGAATACAATTTATACGTTCCTTTTATTTTGAGTCATTTTGTAATACAAAAACTATTTGCAATCTCCAATAATAATATTTATAAATACTCATTTATAAAAAATCGTTAAAAAAACTGTCGCAGTATTTGAAACCAACACAAACAAAACAAACAAACGCCATAAACAAACAAATAAACAGAGTGAAGCTAAATAAAAACCCTTAAAAATTTTGATCTGTTATTGATCTAGTAATCGCTTTTCGTACAAAAACATTTCAAAATAAAAAGGTCAGAAACCTCAGTCCGTAGCTTCCGTAACTTAATTGTAGTCAGAGTCCGTATTTTAGATCTAACTGTTACCTACTGCTCTGACTCTAAAGAGCTCCCATTTTTACTGAAGTGATTTCCATTTTTCGTTCGGTCGTGTAAAACTTTTTCTCTACTAAAGATTTTTTTTAGTAAAAGAGTTTTCACGAGTCATTTGAGACTGAATTGGAATAAAAATCGTGAGCTATTAAAATAACTTGACTATTTTTGAACGGCTCCCCTCTAATCTCACTGCAAGGTTGGTAAGCCTTTCAATAATGAAAGGTACAAAAGATGGTCCAGTTTCTACGATGCACGTATTAGTGGGCTGTGCTTACGTCCTATTAAGGGTATATAACTGTTGGTGCGCTCCATACAAACGAAGTCTGGTTATATTTTCAATAATAACCAATTAAAGTCAGTGAAACTTTTCAGATACAATCTAGAAAGTAATCTCTATGCTCAAATCTTGTCAGATTTTCGTTAAAATGTATAGTTTTAAAGTAACAGTGCCTCAAAGATTTCCATACAAATCTTAAATTAATCCTATCATTGAAACTGTATATATTTTAACGAAAATCTGACTTTATACAAGCATAGAGCTTAGTTTTTAGATTGTTTCTAAAAAATTTCATTGACTTTAATTGGTTAGTATTGAAAATATCACCAGACTTCGTTTGTATGCAGCGCGCATTTCTGCGTTCGGAATAAACTTATCTTAAGCTACCAAGCCATTACGTTAGTAGCTTAAATTCTTCAAAAGACGTGGAATTCTTCGCCATTCGTGAATTGGCATTTGAAAAAACCATAGCGCGAATCAAATTATTTGATTTTAAATAGCAAAACATGCATGGCTGTTGTAAATAATCAATAATATTTGAGTTTGGTTAATAAGTATTATCAAATCACGATGAGAGCCCAAGAGCTGGGCAAGGCAAGGAGCCAAGGCTCCAGCCTTTTTCGTATGGTTGTCCGAAGTGCAGTGCAGTTGCGTACCATAATATCCCACCAAATATCATCAACAATCATTTCAGGTATTAATTTGAAGTAATTACCACAAAACTCCAACAGTTTCTATGTTCGGACTACAGTAATGAACAGAATTTGTAGAGTTTTTTAACTCATAGTATATTTTTCACCATCTATTGGCTCGGCTCGATAGCTCAGTAGGTATTGAACCTGCCTGCTGTGCCAAGGGTCGCGGATAGGAGTCCCGTAAAGGGCAAATATTTGTATGATTAGTGTATGAATTTTTGTACCCAAGCTATATAATTATGAGAGATATAATTATGTATTCTATATCGTTGTCTAGTTGTCATTACCTATATACAAGTCTGGTATTTTTAATTGGACTAGATCAAGGCTGCTCAACCCCAGGCCCGCGGGTCACAATATGGTCCGCCAACACAATTGAATTTTCCCACCAGCAGCAACTCACTGACATTTTTGACTTTTTGGTTTGGATTAAATGACTAGGTGGTCCGCCGGGTAACATAGAATCAAAATGGTCGCCCTCCTCCAAAATTGGTTTGAATTTGTGGCCCATCTACAAAAATGCTTGAACAGCCTTGGCCTAGATAATACAAGACAATACGGACAATGTCCAAGATATTTATTTGATGTCAACAGCAAAAAGACAATATTGAAATCATGAATTGATCAGGTTTTTAAAGTAGATCCTAATTATGTTATTGTATGCGTAACCTACTAGAAAATTATAATGTTGTTAAATGGATCTTTACAAAGTTTAGCTAATTGGGTACGTTTTGAAGTAATGGAACCTTCTCATTTTAGTCCATTTAAATTATTCAAAAGCAAGAGAACATAATTTGGTTATGTAGGTAAAGAGGGCGTGGTGATGAGCTCGAAAACAATTTCAAGTTTAATTAAAATGTACGAAAATGGAAATAAAATATTTATGTTAGTGCGTACCGTAAGACAAAAATAAACGTCGGCAAGAATTATAATCCACGACAAATTTATTTTCAGTATCTTGATTTCATTTTCTGTACCTAGTTTTAGACTGGTCCTCACTTAAAATACTTGCTTTTATAAACTACAAAGATCATGCAATGTACGCTCAACAGGAAGCAAATGTGGACATACTTCGAGTATCAATAAATAATCCAGAAACAAACTTTTTTCCCTAACCAACCGGGTTCGAATCCGCACGGACGTCATACCATGTACTAATGAGTTTTTCTAATGTATGTACGTAAACGGTGAAGGATAACATATCGTGAGGAAACCTACATACGCTGAAGAAGAAATTTTGACACGTACATGAAGTCTACCAATCAGCATTCTGATTACCGAGCTTGAGAGGATAGGTGTTAGAGGCAGACAGCTCGAAATGTTCTCAGATTATCTTTCGGACCAATTTCAACAAGTCAAAATAGATACCAGGCTAACCGATGAACTGCCGGTTGCTTATGGTGTCCCACAGGGCAGTGTTCTTGGACCCACATTATTTTTAATTTATATCAACGACTTGTGCCAGTTAGATCTTGATGGGGCTAAATTATCACCTTTGCTGATGAGACCGCGCTCCTCTTCAATGCTATGACATGGCACGACGCCTTTTGACTTGCTCAGAAAGGGTTTGATGTGATTTTCAGGTGGCTAAATGACATCTTACTAACCCTTAATATTGAGAAAACTAAATATCTTACATTCTCTATCAAGCATTATCGGCACATGCCTTCGGATCGATTCTCAATTCTGGCCCACTATTGCTCCATCTCATCTCAATCATTGGCTCTTCCATGTTCCTGTCCCAAACTCCAGAAATACTTTCACATTGAATATTTGGGTATAGTAATTGATGATCGACTAGGCTTCCAAAACCACATTGACGCACTCACAACTAGGGTTCGAAAACTTATATTCATATTTAAAACTTTACGACATGTAGCAGGACCGGAAATATTGAAAAGTGTGTACATGCCAGTCGATAGTTATTGTATCTTGTCCTGGGGAGGAGCCCCAACACAATTTTTTTGAAGCTGGAACGAGCACAATGAGCTGTCCTAAAGGTGAGCACTTATCACCCACTTCTTTACTCAATTGTAGAGCTATACAAACGCTGTAAAGTTCTAACAGTACGCAAACTGTTTATTCTGAACACAGTAATGAGGAATCATAAACAACTTAAATATGACCCATTTTCCATAAGTAATAAAAGCAGGGAAGGAAGTGTATGTCCATAAAAGCTGTTTACCACCACATTCGCTCATAGATGTTTCAGTTTTCTGGGATCGTACCGCTATAACCATTTAAATACAAAACTGACAATATATCCACTTCCCAGGGTTTTTTGTAAAAAAACTTCCAAAGAACAGCTTCAAACTCTTACATACGACCAAACTGAAAGGTTATTAGTACCTCCAATTTAAAACTGCAAAATAAGCAGATTTAAGATTGTAAAATATTTAGTTATCTTTTATTTTTGAAGACAAATCTATACCGGGATATTTGGTTTAGTTAGCACAACTTGGTTGATCACATTTGAACTTGTATTTGGAAGTATGTCATACAGTTTGAAACATTAAAAAAATGTAACAATGTTGCATGGCAGAGAGGACAAGTTCAAGAGGGTAAGAAACAAATGAGCGCTCGTTAACTCGTAGAGCGCTCCCTGAAACTTTTGATGGTTCCTCCGGTTGGGGGTTGAAGGACAATCATATATCTTGGTTGGACATAGTATGGACCTAAAACAGAGTTTAGCTATTAAATGGTTTCTTGAAACGAATATACAGGGTAAATAAAAAATTGATGCGTTACATATTTAACGAGGGGCTTCAGACTATAAAAATTGGAATTTCGAAAACAAAAATTGATTGTTCTCTCATTCTCTCGGTCTCGTGAAACTTGTTCGTTTTGATGGATGGATATCTCGAAGGATGTAATACATTTAACTTTACAGCCTGTACTTGGAAATATTTTTCGATGTCTCTCAGTAATTTATTTGAGTACGTCATCCAGTTAACCAAAAGCAGCCCATCCTAGTCGAATTCTGCTTTCGATTTCCTTTACCTGGGATTCTTGGTCAAAGGATAAACAATGCTCAAGATAGACGTAATCGTTCACCACCTCTACTGTACTGTGCCAAGCCGCCTGGCTGCCAGCGTGGCGTTTTATGGGCAAAAAAAAAATGACGTATTAGGTTGACACTTACTGTAGGTACTTAATATCAGGTGAAATTCAAGTCTTCAATCTAAAATCAATGAATTTTCAAAAATGCAGCCACTCTATTTAAAGCGAAAGCTCTAAAAATGTAGTAAAAATATTCCAGTCATTCTATCAGAAATCTCTCTTATTTTTTAAAGGTGATTAGGAACAATTTTTCATGCATGTCACCAACGCAAAGTAAATAATTTCTCTCTTGGGTATATCTACATCATTCTTTCGACGAACTTGGCAGCGACACAATGTAATAAATTACGACGGCAGTCTAAGGAAGAGCTTTTATATCGACGTGATTCTCTTCTCTATCTGTTCGTATTATAGCTTTTCTATTCACTTGTATTTATGTAAGGTTACTATGGGAACTACATAATGGAACAATTTTATGAAGCTCCTGCTTTATTTTTGCTTTCTAATAATATGAATTGCCTTTAGTTTAGTTACTGATAGTCTGACGAAGCTTGCATGCGGATTATATCTTGTGTAGCAAATGGTCAATATAATATGGAATATTCATGGCAACTTACGGTAAGTATTTTCTGAAAGTGGCTACGATTTACGTTTTAGTGACGAGCTGTCCCTTATTAGTGATCATTAGAGTATGATTATGTATGTTAATATAATATAGGGTCAACGGTCAAACGTTACGTCGGCCCAAAGTAATGTCGGTCAAACGTTATGTCGGCCCAAAGTAATGTCGGTCAAACGTTATGTCGGCCCAAAGTAATGTCGGTCAAACGTTATGTCGGCCCAAAGTAATGTCGGTCTAACGTTATGTCGGCCCAAAGTAATGTCGGTCAAACGTTATGTCGGCCCAAAGTAATGTCGGCCAAACGTTATGTCGGCCCAAAATAATGTCGGTCAAACGTTATGTCGGCCCAAAGTATTGTCGGTCATACGTTATGTTGGCCCAAAGTAATGTCGGTCAAACGTTATGTCGGCCCAAAGTAATGTCGGTCAAACGTTATGTCGGCCCATAGTAATGTCGGTCAAACGTTATGTCGGCCCAAAGTATTGTCGGTCATACGTTATGATGGCCCAAAGTAATGTCGGTCAAACGTTATGTCGGCCCAAAGTATTGTCGGACAAAAGTTTCGAATCAATTACGATGTTGGTCCTGTAGTGGTAATTATTCAATAAGAAGCGCCCTGTATTGTTCGTAGGCTTAACTTTTATAAAACTGTAATAGAAGTGTGTCTGTATTTACAAAAAAAATATGGTTTTTAGGTGTTCCTGACTCCAAATAATTTTTTTTTTATTGTTTTTGTATGTCTGTTTGTTTGTTTGTGTGTTTGTTTGTTGGTCGAGCATCACGCGAAAAATACTGAACCGATTTTGAGTTTGAAAGTTTATGATATGACTTAAAATCTGGTATATAACTGGTGCGGAAGAAGTCGCGGGTTAACTCTAGTAGTCTATAAAAAAGTACTTGCAAAATGTTTTCGTTGAAAATAAAATCTAAAACCACTCCGCTGGATGCGTCTGTCTATTGCATGTGGTGTATGCAAAGAGTTTTGTTTATTTTTTTAAACTGATACTGTTGCAATATGGATACAACCAAAGGCCAAGTTGGTTATAGAACACAAATCCCATTGAAAAATATACAGGACTGCTCTCAATAAATTGATAAAAAGTTGAACTATATTCCAGAGCTGGGCAAAGGGCAATCTCCTCGAATATTCTTTGCTTACTTATCGTTCGTCAAAAATTTTGCTATTGTTCCCACTAACAATGTAGCAATGTATGCTAGCATTTCACTCTTATGGTTACTATAGGCTGATGATGATTATGATAGGATCTAGTATAAAGGCTCACAGCCCTTACAAAATAAATAACTAAATAGTATTTATTTTGTAAGGGCTGTGTGTTTTATTTTGATTTTTTTTTTAATTATCAATTAAATTATTTATGATGATACAAAGGGTCAAAGCCTTTACAAAATTATAGTGAGATTCTTACCCCCAAAGGATTATTTAATTTTTAAATAAGATACTTAACACAAAAAGACACGTGTAGACTTTACTTACGTAGATGTCGTCGCTACGCCTGAAAAAAACTACCTTAGGATGATAATAGTAACTTTTGCATTTTTTACAGTGACTACAATCAATAATTTTGTAAGGGCTTTGACCATTGATGTCGTCATAAATAATTTAATTAATAATAATAAAAATAAAACACAACAGCCCTGACAAAATAAATACTATTTAGTTATTTATTTTGTAAGGGCTGTGAGCCTTTACACCGGATCCTATCATAATCATCATCAGCCTATAATATACGTCCCACGCCTATCAAGGAGGCTGTATGGGCGTTAGTCAACCAAGCTTGCCCAATGCAGTATTATGGACTAAACATACACATAAGGGTTTCTTCTTCAGTGTATGCACGTTTCCTCACGACGTTTTTATTTACCGTTTGAGATCATTCAGTATACGTTAGAAAAACTCATCGGTGGATGGCATGTCGTACGAGCGGATTCGAACCCAGACACTCATGATTGAGTATCCATACCTCTCCGTAACGATGACCATTTTGACATGAACCTCGAACTGCCGCATTTCTAGACAAAATAGTAAATCAATTTTCGTCTCAAAAGATTACGAATCCAGCAGTTTCAAAGGTTAGAGAATAAAACGATGTGAAATCGTCAAAACTAGTGCTACGCTGTAGCACCATCACTGTAGCAATTTCGTAGTCATCTAACCCAAAATTTAACTCACAAAATTAAATCAGAGCAAACAAAATTGTCAGACATCTTCATAGATTAAATTACCTACGTTAAAATGACCGCAGTATTTCACATCGGAATCTCTGTCAGCAGGTTTTGGAGTAAAGCCAGGTCGGGTCGACTAAACTTAACGGTTTAATGAAGACTTAAGTCTGAACATTTCGTTTCATTGCTTTTAGGAGCTGCTTAAATTTTTATATCAGATAATGGTATTGTTTGCTTTCTAAAAGGTTCGTGTTTTTGTTTGATTTTATTATTCGTTAATAGGATTACAAGTGGTTTTCGATTTAAGAGCGTAATGTACTCTTATAATATTATTTTAATGATCTGATAAACACAGTTTTATAGATGATTTAGTAGTAGTTACGTTGTTGACAAAGAAATTGGTGTAATACAGGGTCCAACTTACCATGCTGATAGTTTTCATGCATGTTCACACCATAAAACTGAATAATTTTCTATATGGGACCAACATCGAAATCGCAAAAAAAAATCTGCTGTCCCATACAGTTGGGTCGAGTAGGATTGCAGTTTTGTACGTTGAAGCTGTTTTTTGTGATTTCTACATTGGTCCCATAGAAAAAACTAGAACGGTTTGTTGGTCTGGTCACAACCGTAAAACCGTCAGCTTATCTATTTGTGTTACGTTGTTGACTGTTTTCATAGTAAAATGCCATGCCACAAAAATGTTTGAAACACACTGAGACAAAAAATGTTACGTATACGTAGCCCGTCCTTTGACTAATTATTATAAGGACTAGCCTTGCGGTAGCATTTCTCCTCTGCCACGATATAAGCACAATTGATCTTGTGCATTTACATTCAATTTTACACCTTATCACTAAACGAGACAGCCTATAATTGCGAAATAATAACTTCGAAATTAGAACGTTTGGGGTTCACACAAGACTACTTTTCATGATTTTTAACATTCAAAATTAGAATCTAAAGTTATGGGAATAAAATCCAAAGTTGCGGATTTCATGTTACCTCGCCCTCCGCAAAAAGTGGCAGAAATGTTTGTTAGTAGAATTACACGCGTAATCAGTCCACATATAAATAGTCAAAGAGCTCGTCGCAGCTTACGTACCACGTAGCTTACGACGCGATACTGATTACGAGTGTTGCATCAGTATTTAAGTTGTCTCGTACTTCATAATGAAGCTTCATTCGTATAAGCTGCGACGGGCTACGTTTACGTAGCATTTTTTTATCAGTGCAGCACAATGTATGTACCTCAAATGTATCGACTTGTGAGCGTTTTATAATTGTTTAATGTCGATCGAGTATTTTCTGCAAGTGTCTTGAGTTCTAAATACGACACGATATCAATCGTGGGACGTTAGCGTAAGCATTTTGTTCAAGTATCATTTTCTTTTTTATCAGGTGGAAGCAATGAGTACAGAGAAGAAGGTTCGAGTTCGTGTGAAGCTGTACGATGATAAGACCGACATATACAGCCAAGATATTGACATGTCAACTGGGGAGGGCGGCTTCATCGTTCCCACTGTCTTGGCCGATGCACCTTACGTCAATTTGCAAGTAAGTGTTATATAATAGGATTAAAATAATTTTTTTATTCCGTATTTGATTTTGTACAGAATCAGAGAGTGGGGTAGGTAAAAGCTTTCTATTTTAGTGTCAACGAAACGTATCGTACATGAAAAAAAATATCTAGTGACAACTATTTATGTTAGTATACTTTACTAGATTTGTGATTATAAATTAAATTCTGGTACGTTTATCTAAAATCTACTTATAACAACAGTCTAGTGAAGTCTACTGATAGTTGTCACATTATATTTATACTACTAGATATTTCTCACCGTGTATTATGAAATACCGAATTTAATAAAAATTATACAACTTGTTAATGAATAAACGCAAAACTAGAAAGTAGTTTGTTCAGAGTCGAGAGCAGAATCGAATTATCATGGTTTCAACATAGGTAATTTTATTCAAAATGTTAAATAATTTGGTTGTTAAATTTAAAATTTACTACCAAAACAAGATTCTTAACATTAATCCATGAGCACGCTAGCGCTTTCATTCATTGCTGAAATGATAACAAATAATTTTTACCTGAAAACTAAAAAGGCGAAAATCTTTAAATTATGACTATCAAAATAATGAAATTGTTTCAATCGAATTATTTTGTTAAATCAGTCAACCTCATACACCCCGTATGAGGTTTTGTGCTTATTCATTACCACTTTGTAGACTTTGTATCTCAACTTCCGTCTATAACCATCGCAATCTATCATTTGATGCGTAACATCTTGCTAATTTAGATGACGAGCCGTAAACAATATCCTAATTTATAATTAAACCGGCAAGTAATCACAACTAATTACTGTTTACATGTCAGTATTGTATATTTAGGCAATTAACTGATTTCACATCTGTTTATTGTAGTAATATATAGGAACATTGTCGAATACTGACAATAACTAATATCTCAAGTTAAAGACACGTTAGAGTCGTTGTTTAATTAGTTGTATTGGTCTTGAAATTTTCTTTACTACGGTTTTAAAAGATCATGCCCAAATTCGGACCGAACTTGCGTCTTCGAAATGTACTAAGCGTTATTACAATGAGAAAATCGTTACGTATTTTATGGGAAGCAATTATAAAAATAAAATTATTCATTCCTTTCAAAAAATTACTATAAATTGTAGTTTATTTTAAACCCGTATTCCCTTAGGGCTAAAAAAACATTTGAAAGGATTCATAGTACAGACCGATATTTTTTTGGTAAACGCACTGGTCACAAAATAACCTCTAGTTGCATCTGCATACAGTTTTGGTCAGCCAGTTGCTGCAATTTTGCCAATGTCAAGTTCTTTGTGAATAAAAACACATTCGAGGTACAAAATGGTGGAGCTGCGTAGCCAGCCAAACCGCACGCACGCATACGTCCGTCCTTGAATGCACTAACCACGCAACTACAAGCTGCAACTCCGAAAAAAATGTTCATATCAAGCTGACAACACTGTAATCTGTAATTTGTTGCGAACAACAAGAGAGATGAGTCACGTTGCAGGTTCTGACCCGAGAACTTGTCTCGCGTGTTGTCCGCGCGTCGCGTCTTTGCCTGCCACGAGGCTCCGCATTCCTTAATCTCTTCTTGTTCTTTATCAAAAACAATCCCTGAGATTGGGATAGATACTCCCACAAACTACTTGACATTGGAGGAAATGCGGTGCTAACGCACAAGCAAAAAGTCCATTAATTACAAATAAAAAAAAAAAAACAAGAGAGATCATATTCCTCAGGATTGCTGGACTTCATTGTCCAGTGTTGTGAGTTAGTCGCCGCTGTTGATACTGATTTACAGGAGTTACAGTAGTGGGCCTATGCCCGTTACAAATACTGTAAAATAAGGGATTTGAGACATTTTTTGGACTCAATTTAAAGCAAGTCAAGTAGGTAATAGGTACAGTAGGGAAGGAGGAAGAGAAGGAAACCGATCGCGCTAAATAAATCTCCACTGAAATGTCATTGGACGGCATACGAATCTCAACTTTTACAAATTCTGTATCGCGCTAATCATTTGACAGCTCATGACATCCGTTTGTCAGATCGCTATTCTTGCGTCAATCACATAGTTAAAAATCCAAGTTTAGCGCGATATGGAATTCAGTACAGTTTATTAGTAACTGGATCGTAATGTTATTAGAACTGGAATTGAATAAGGATTGAACTTCTATGTTTTAAATGATCGCGATCGGGTCCCAAGTAGTGTAATGGCATCGATTGTATCGAATGAATCAGTATCGAAAAATGACTCATTTCTTTTTGAAAAAGTCCCCACGTGTAATGATCCTAGCTTTAATTTGAGAAATAATAACAGTTTCTTCTGGAACAGTTTCAAATATATCCAGAGGATTTGTTCTCAAAAGTAAAAGTTGCTAACGAGCGTAGTAAAAAAGTTTTCAAAGAAATATTTTTATTGCACTAACGATCAAACTTTCTACTATACAAATCTTACTGCTTACTAATAATAATAATTAAAAAAAAAACCGACCAAGAGCGTGTCGGACTCGCCCATGATATCTAAAGAAAAGTTTTTTATCTGTTTACAAGACCTATCTGACGACACCTCATTCGATTTATTAAAGGTGCAAAAATGAGCGAGTTATTGAGGCGGGGCATACAGACAGACAGACAGACAGAATGGACGAAAGTATAAGGGTTCCGTGTTTGACTACTGAACCCTAAAAGGATCAAATTCTGTATTATAATATTATAATCATTCTATTTACCAATAATTAGAAAGTCAAGTAATGCGAAAACCTTTTCTAGGTGTCAGATACAATAACCGTATAAGATCGGAAATGTAAATTTTTGAAATTCACATTTTTCTTTCTGACTTTTCATCTCGTCAAATCACTAGTGTCTTCAGGTCTATCTATAAAAGAACGGGTGGAGGACGGACATTTTACATTGTTACCGTTATGATCGATCCGACTTTTAATGCAATAAACACTAATAATAATGCAGGTAGAATGAGAAGTCGAAAAAATTTTTCCCAGTAATCAAAACCATTCAATCGTGATTTCAGTTTTACATAGAAAAAAAATATTTTGTTAAATATAACCAAACTTTATTGACTTGCGAACTATTTCGTAGATTGTAGCATAGAATCAAAATTTAGGGTTATAAATAGCTAAACGTTTTGTTATTTATAACACAGCATAACAGCATATGCTCACGACTATATTCTCCGAGTGGGTAGTTAGAGATATTCTGAAACCTCAGAATATCCAAGTTGCTATTTATAACCACTTTATAATACAATATTCAGTGTAGGATTTTTTTCCCTAATTTACATTAATATACGATCATATGCAGAAACTCAGCTATAAACTATCAACTTATAGTTTACCCTTACACTTGAGATTCTTCTTCTTTCTCGTGTGAAGGTGATCATACTTTGTCTTTCCAATACTTGGCCACCTCTATTCCTCGAGGGGAAGCCTCTATTAGGTCCTGGAGGGAGCGGGCAGGTGTGCCCTGTGTGGGTACAGGCAAATGAAAGGTGAAAGTGGGAAGGTGAAATTGTTATTAATTAAGATTTAATAGGTGGTAGCGATCATGTAACCAAATCTTTCCTAAAACATTGATTAATTACCAACTTACACTTTACCCTTTTACACATACCTACGTTTTAAATTGAGATTTATCAAGATTTAGTAGGTAGTACACGATCCGGTATCCAAATCTTTCCTAAAACATTGATTAATTGCTTAGGAAAGATCTAAATCTCGTAACACCCAAACAGTATGTTAAAACTAACACCTCCGGTCCGTTCAAATTGGCCGTTCGCGCCTCAGACCTAATTTAGTTAAATCGTCTCATTAATTGGGCCTCTAGGAAGTTGCGAAACTTCGATATCCCGGGATTAGGGGTGCCAAATGACCGGTATAACTTGCAGTGTCAATAGTTTTGGTCCGGATATTACACTTTGGATGTTAAAACTTTCTTGACTTCCCAATTCTTTAGGTACCCACCGAGAAAACTCCCAAAGAATTGGGAAGTCAAGATAGTTTCAATATCTATGATGTGGGTCCATTAATTTGATTGAATGATTGAACATTTTGTAGAATTTGCACGGAAGTAGCATAAAAGAATGCGAACAGTGTTTTTATTTATTTTCTTGTCTCTATATTATTACTGTTTTAATATGGATTTTTCGCGGGCGGTTTGTGCTTTTTATAGCATTATTATAACGTGTTAATGAATAAGCGCAAAACCTCATTCACCCCAGCTGATTTATAACGAAATAATTGCATTGAAATTGCATAAAATTTAAAGTTATTCGCAATTTAAAGTTTCATGCAAAAATGATGTTATTATTTCAGCAATGAATGAAAGCGCTAGCTGGATACATGTTAAGAATCTTATTTTGGTAGTAAGTTTGACGAGTATACCCGTGCACGGACACGAGTCAAAGTTTTAAGTTATACTACCAAATTACATAAATTAAAAAAAAGTTTTGTGAAAATTCACTAATAAATAGAGTAACGTCTCACAATCTTTATCCGCGTCTGAGACATACTTGTCCGGACTTTTACTTCGATTGTCCGGTTCCACTGGTTCTTTGTTGCCAACCCTAAGGCGATAGTCGCCGTTCCTTCATAGAATACAAATGACCAGATTTCGGGTACGTTTGCTTATTGCAGCCAGTTTTAGCGTTAACCCCAACTGAAGTGGGTGATAGAACTTTGTTGGTCGTATTATGTGTCATAGATAGATATGGTTGGATCCTGATAGATGCAAGGCTTTTGGGATATGGCTACTGAATAAACAGGGTACACCATAGAGAAAGTTGTTCAGTTTGACGGTCTGATCATCCCCTTAAAAAAGTGTCAGCATATTAAGAAGGACCCTATTTCAGCATGCTGGTGGTTTTTAAGGAGACAATCAGACCGACAAACCAAACAACCTTATCTATGTGACCAACATGTTAAATCTCATCTCCTTAAAAATCCGTCACCTTATTAATATGCTGATTATTTCATGTTTAATCTTTTTGCTTGGGCATGCATGAATTTAAGAGGAACAAGACAATTGCGCTTGCTTTTAGCCTTGGTTGCTGATGACCCTTTATTTCATGTTTAGGCTGCGCCTGCGCAGTCCACTGAAACGGAGCGAGGCTGCAGAGCGGAGAAACGAGGGAATGTTGGCCAATGGGATTGCATAAAATCTACGCTCCGAGATTTTAAGCAATCCTATTGGTTGATATTTCTCCGTTTCTCCGCTCCGCAGCCTCGCTCCGCTTCAGTGGACAGGCACTCTTAATATTTTTGCTAAGAAAAAATACTATTGCGCTAACTTTTGGCCTTAGTATATCACTTGATGGTGAGTTATGACAAAGCTGAGCAAGGAACATGCTTTCGCAAATGATGCTTATTCATTCTTGATTCAAAGATACTGGGTACCAGGTTGTACCTATATAAAACCGGGGATACTTAGCTCTGGGGCTTCAAAAGTGAAGCATTTTCAAGGTTGACATAAAAAATCCAATGGATAGCGTTGGCACTTATGTAGTAACTTAATTCTGTCAAATTAAAAGAATTTCTACCTTGTAACTTATTTTTTACTAGGAATTGCAACAACAAAGCCTTATAGGTAAACCCAAAGCTTCTGCTAGATTCACAGATTGGTCGACGAATATAAGTGATTATCGCTTATTCTCTTGTAAAAGTTTAGTACTTCGCTTCCTCGTTCAAACAGCCTTAGTACGGACCGCGTAAAGGTCTGTGTAAACGATATATATTTATAGTTATTAATAATAAACCCTTTCATCGTTTTAAGGCGCAATGGTAGGACGAAATACCTTGGAGGCATCTTTTATTTTTAGACTAGATTTATAAAATTTACAAAAACCAAAGTCATACCTCAGAATTTTTAGATAGTTTATCTAGTGAAATCATAAATTGAATACACGATTGGAATTACTTCACTCGATAGAAAATCGTCACAAAGATGACGTGTTTTATATTGTATGGTTGAACATTTTTCTCGATTTAAAAAAACTTAAAATAGTTGCCGGTTTTTAAATATTTAAACTCACATATTCACCATTAGTTTATCTAGTGAAATCATAAAAAATCTATTTCTATAGCACTTTTCGGAGGGCTGGGCAATCGCGTTTCTGATAGAAAATATTCGTCTAAACCTATTATAGCCCCTTAATTGAGCGAACCAAAGCCTTTGACTAATTATTTGCGGTAGTATTTCCCCTCTGCCACGGTATAAGCACAATTGATCTTGTGCATTCACATTCAATTTTACACCTTATCACTAAACGAGACAGCCTATAATTGCGAAATAATAACTTCGAACTTAGAACGTTTGGGGTTCACACGAGACTTCTTTTCATGATTTTTAACATTCAAAATTAGAATCTAAAGTTATGAGGAATAAAATCCAAAGTTGCGGATTTCATGTTACCTCGCCCCCCGCAAAAAGTGGCAGAAATGTTTGTTAGTAGAATTACACGCGTAACCAGTCCACATATAAATAGTCAAAGACCAAAGCAGGCTACTACATTCAATAATGCATACACAGCGGAATAATAAATCACACATAGCCCGTCATAATGGAAAATCCGTTCCAATTTTAAAATACTACTTATGACGTCATGAGAAAAGCAATTATACTGGGTTCGAGAGTGGCTGTGACGTCATCATGCAAATGTCACCAACGGATTGGCAATCCGGCTAAAGTGCTTTTAGGCCTGATAACTATCTTATGAATTATTATGTGAGAGAATATGATGAGCTAGGACATACTGTTGTCGAGATTGAAGATCGTGATTCGCATAAACTTGATAAAACAGAGCGGAGTGCTTTTTTCTAGGCAAAATCTGTTGAAGGAGAAAATCGGAGTCGTGTCGTAGAAGCACAGAATAGGTTATAGTATACAAGGTGTTACAAAAATAAAAATAAACATTTAAGGTGGTGGTTTATACTATCAAATTGAACAACTTTCGTTTTGGGACCAAAATCGAAATCACGAAAAAAAAATCTGGTGTCCCTTATTAAACAACAAATTTACTCGAGCTAAATGTATGGGACAGCTGATGTTTTTTTCGTGATTTCAATGTTGGTCCCATAGTGAAAGTTGTTCAGTTTGATGACAACCCCCTTAAAAGGTTTAAATGTTTATTTTTACTTTTGTAACACCTTATATAGTTCTACAAGGTGTCTCAAAAGAAATTTTATATTTATTTAGCTTACTGCGTGAGCGCAACGTATCCGAGGGGCGCGGGGGTTATGTCAATCGGTAGCCTGGCTCTTGGGAATTCAGTCGCTATGGAGCGTTTCTCGGGAGCAGACCGCGCGTTGTGCGTGCGAGAGTTTTACAAAAACGGTGATTCGGCGACTGTAGCGCGTAGAAAATTCCACTTAAATGATGCGCCAAGCATTCCTCTCATTCGACATTGGGTTAAAAAGTTTGAAGAGACCTGTACAACGCTAGATAAATCAAAATCCGGGCGACCTAGGTCATCAAGAACGGTAGAAAACGTGGAGAATGTTAATCAGTCTGTTCGTGACGACCCGAACCTTTCAATTCGGAAGCGCGCAAGTGCTTTAAATGTGCATAGATCATCATTACATCGCATCATGCACAAAGACCTAAAGCTGCACCCCTACAAAATTCAATTGGTGCAAGAATTAAAGCCCCAAGATGCCAGTCAGAGGCTTCATTTCGTAAATCAGGTGATTGAGCGATTTTCAACGTTTACCAACATTTTGTTTTCGGATGAAGCTCATTTTCATCTTAATGGCCACGTAAATAAGCAGAACTGCCGCTACTGGAGTGCAACGAATCCAAAACGCAAATATCAGAAACCCGTTAAACCGACTTCACTGGCCCATTTGAATGAAAATATCCGTCACGAAATGGCAGCCATCCCTGAATCCACCTGCCGAGCCGTCATAAGTAATTTTACTGTTCGATTAAATGAGTGCCGAGAACGCGAGGGTCTACATTTAGACGATATCATTTTTAAGAAATAAATCCCCAAAAAGTGTATTTCAATAATTAATAAACATTTTTTCTATATACGGCTTACTTTTTTTTTAATCGATCCACTAAATATAAAATTTCTTTTGAGACACCCTGTACATACAGAACGGCCACTCCCCTCTCTGACTCCAGAACCTCACCTAACAATTTCTGGGAACACTTTAGGGGAGCCGAGCAAGGGAATGCAGTCAGGCCAACGCACACGCTATTTGCTTGAATAAATTATTTTGATTTGTATCCTCTTAGTAAAAATAAACGTTGGAAAATAACGCCAAATTCACATTTTCAGTAATTCTTTAGCTTAAATACTATTTTTAATAAAAGAACGAACAATAAAAAGTAACGAAATGTTGATGATGTTCATACGATGCGTGGTAAGTCAACACATAATATGTCATGCACAATTGGCGCAAAGTGCGCATGTGCGAATGCCATCATGCCAAATCCAAAACGTTGTTTGAAGTGCCGGACTTGTAGGAGGTAAGACTTTGCAAGAATGAGCGATTTTTTGTGGTGGCGTCAAGATTTTAAATAAGATGATCCTATTACATCCTCATCAGCCAGTGGCAAACCATTGCAGATTGAAGGATAAAACCTATTTTAGCAATCCTTTTTGTTCGATTAGTTCCAATTTGAACGCTCATTTAACAAAACAGCTGTATGTCTTATGTTTAGAAGCTAATGGTTTTGCGCTCCTCTCAAATTAGTTGGGATATTGCCGGACGGACATGTGGCGAATTTTAGTTGGGATTTAATTAATATTCATATATTTGTAGTTTGATCGCATTACGTTCATAGTTCGATTTAATAGTCAGTTAATACATGTTTTAAAAACTTCCGACTTGAAAGCTATTAAACTATTTGTACAGAATTAAAATCACCAATATTGTGTAAAATATTATCAATCATCATCATCATCGCCCTTTTATTGTTCCCTTTTTACCTATCTATGGTCAGGAATTAAAAATATGTAGTATGTGTCTTTAGTTAAAAAGTAAGGATTATAAATTTTTGTTCTTTTCTATAATCTAGTTTTGTTTATTAACGGGATATACCTATGTGACGGGTGATATTTTCAATACTAACGAAATGAAGTCAATGAAATTTGTCAGCAACAATCTAGAAACTAATCACTATGTTTGTATGCTCTCAGATTTTAGTTAAAATGTATAGTTTTCAAGTTACAGTGCCTCAAAGATTTCCATATAAATCTTAAATTAATCCTAGCACTAAAACGATATATTTTATCGGAAATCTGACTTCATACAAACATAGAGATTAGTTTTTAGATTGCTTCTGAAAAATTTCATTCACTTTAATTGGTTAGTACTGAAAATATCACCAAACCTCGTTAGTATGCCCTGCATTTACGCATTCGGAATTAACTTCTCTTAACAACGCTCTCAAAGTAGGAGAATCAAAATTAACGTATAGTCGTAAACTCGCTGAGAACAAACAATGTGAATTTGTATAAAAATTTATAAAATTGTACAGGAAATTGTGCATATAGTCTTTATTAGCGATCAAAGCAGAACTCTCATTAAAATATTCCATCCTTCAACCGAAATTACATAGGATTCAAAAAAATCTCTGCCTCCTGCGAGTTCCCAGCACTGGCTTAATTCGACCAGATAAATTATGCTAAGATAGAGACAAATAATCCGCCACTCCATTAAATCTGTAAAAAGCGAACGCTTTTAAGAAATTAGGCAACTAATCTTAGCTTGAGTTAAAAGGGGATTATCTGCACGGAAAAAATCCGTGACCTTTTTAAAAAAATATTTTCGGTGTTTGAAAAAATATCCCAGCTGTGATAAGATAGGAGATGATTAAGGGTCGGTTTCTAACAGTGGACACATAGCTTGTGGATGATCTAGTATGATATAATTTAAGATAAACCTCTGTAAATTTGTTTTATTATTTTTCTATGGTAATTTCGAGTTGCGTCACGGAGAGAAATATGTTCTAATTGCTTATAATTCTAAGAATATTGTAATATAATGTGACAAACTATGAATTTTAAGGACCTTGCTAAATTTCTTGTTAAAAGTCAAAGGGGTTTGAACACTATTGGCATAGACCCGATTGACTTTTAGAAAAATTTCTTATAATCAAATTAAATATTTAATCGGACACATAATGTACACGAACAAAAAATAACACTATTATCAAATTGTCGTAAAGAGTGACGTTTTTCGATAATAGGGCATACAGATAATTCTGGAGTCATTTTGCAATCTCAGGACTATGCCAGCATCAATAAAAAACTTTTCAATCGAAACTATGCCAGCCTCCCAGTGTTGCTACTTTAGCCACTTCTTGGCTAGATCTAGCAACATTTTCGAAGTCATTAGAAAAAAAAAATCGGTGGCTAAATATTTTAGCTACTTTTTCTAACCCCTTTTTTAAATTTGATAATAAATGAATATTTTGGCATATTCTCATCCAAACGCAGTAGTCGAGAGGCTATTCTCTACAATGAGCATTGTAAAACATAAATAGAGAAATAGAATGGGTTAAATAACTCACTCTAAATTCCATATTTATTCTATAAAATGATGAAAGAGCAAAATTTTATGGAATAAAATGATTGAAAATTAATCTTATATATTATGTGTTTTTTTACTTTACTTTGTTCAGCCATTTTCAGGCACTTTAGCGTCGGTGAAATTTCCAGTATCTAGCCACTTTTTGGGTGCGGCTTAGCTACTTGTTCCGGAGGTACGGTGGCAACACTGCAGCCTCTATACAAAAATGTTTCAAACGCTTTTTGGTGAACTAACTAAAATCTGTTTTCATAAACAAGAATTAATGTTAATTGTGTTGTCATCGTAACAATTATTTTTCTCCGTGCATAGAACTTCTGTGGCTCGAATAGTCACCGCCTAATTTGAATACGTCGGAGTTAATCTGTCACTAGCGATTTTCTCAGAATTTATATTCTTGGCGTCTTAAAACCTAATACTAATCCACCAAAGCCCTAATTATTTAACGAAAACTTATAAAACCAAGAACTTTCTACTTAGAAACTAAGCTCTATTTTTGTAATTCTAAAACTTAATCTAACTTTATGCCCTGAAAGCTATTAGACAAGATCAGAGTCATTAGAATCCGCCTCGTCAGGTTTCGAAATCCGCCGGCTATCGGAAAACTAATTATGTTAATCAGATTCACTATCCCAACTGCAGATAGATACGGGCATTAATTACGCAGAGCAAATGGGCTGTATCAGCACGATTATGCTTAAATCGTTAGATATTTGCATACGATAATTGAGATGTTCAAAATAATTACCCAAACATAGGTGCAAGGCTAGATTCTCTAAGTATTACATTCAATGGATGCATTATATTTTAATTACTACGTGACTTCTTACGCAGACCACTAACTTAATGAAATAAAAACACTTAACTTTTGATTGAATGAACTTCTTGTGATGTAATGAAGCCTAAATTTTAATCCAATCTAAGCCCTATGCTATTGCGAATACCCCATCTAAATCGGTTTAGTACTTTTCAAATGAAGCGTACACAAACAAACAGACAACAATTCTAAAAATTATCTCAATGCATTCCATCACGTATCCTAAACGCCCCCAATATGTTTTTGCAAATGTCTTTAATGTACATCCACGCCAAGTTTAGAGTTTTATTATACCTACGTATATACAACGTGTTAAGGAATAAGCGCAAAACCTCATACACCCCAACTGATTTATAACAAAATAAATAGATTGAAACAATAATTTCATTATTTTAATAGTTAAAATTTATAGTTATTCGCATTTTAAATTTTCAGGCAAAAATGATTTGTTATCAGTTCAGCATTGAATAAAAGCGCTAGCGTGCTCGTGGATACATTTTAAGAATCTTGTTTTGGTAGTAAGTAGGGTGAGTGTGCCCGTGCGGTGGATTGAGATCGAGTTCAGTAAATTTTAAATTTTTCAAACAATTTATTTTATATTTTGAAAAAAATTACCTATGTTGAAAACATGATCATTCGATTCTGCTCTCGATTCTAAACAAACTACTTTCTAGTTTTGCTTTAATTCATTAACACGTTGTATATGTACAGAATATAGATGATACAGGCTATTCTATGGTATATTCAGAGACCAGAATTGGTGTTCGTATAAACCTATGATTCTTCCTATTAAGATTCGAATCAATTTACCCAAATTACTCCACCATTGCATATGCACTTGCGAGATGAAGTATAATCTGCAGCTTCTTACTATCAAGAAGAGGCTTGTGCCATAATATAAACTATCTTCAAGATAAAACTGTAAGATTAGAACCAGAGTATAGTCAACTATGTGACAAATGGTAGCGGTTGGCAATGCGTTGAGCACGCTTACAAAACGAAAACCGCTTGTCTGTGACTGTGATCGTAGACTATTATAAAGTCAAATAAAATGAAAAATGAAGATATAGTTTCACAAAATGACAAAGACGAGAAATGCCAGGTACTGCGTAATGACGTAAAGTGCTCGCCATGCCACTACTTAATAAAATACTGAATTTAAAACAACCTCGTCGCAATACCATTCCGTATGTTAACAAATGTTTTAGCCAAGTCGAAATTTAGTTGGGAATCAATTCATTTGCCGGATTTGCAGTCAGCGGTCAGCCTTCAAGATCATTAATTGTACTTGAAGTCTCTATTGGCTCGCTTTTGGATGCCTGTTTGAGGTTTCTGTTCAGTGAGTTTGATTTTACGCTTCATGGATGTGTTCAGGTTTTAGTATTTAATAGTGTCCTATACAAAATACTGGGCGGCAGTGTTTTCTTTTTAAACTGGACAGATATACAGGGTCCTTCTTAAGAGGATATAATTCGGAGCGCGCTCCACACAAACGTACTATGGTGATATTTTCAATACTAACCAATTAAAATCAATGAAATTTTTCTGAATCATTCAAAAAACAAATTTTTATGCTTGTATAGAGTCAGATTTTCCTTAAAATTTATAGTTTTAAAGTTACAGTGCCTCAAAGATTTCCATACAAATCTTAAATTAATCCTAGCGTTGAAACTGTATATTTTAGCAAAAATCTGACTGCATACAAGCATGGATATTTGTTTCAAGATTGTTTCAGCAAAATTTCATTGACTTTAATTGGTTAGTATTGAAAATATCACAATAGTACGTTTGTATGGAGCGCGTTCCGAATTATATCCCCATAATATGCTGACACTTTTTAAGGGGATGATTAGACTGTCAAACTGAACAACTTTCTCTATGGCACCAACATCGAAATCGCGAAAAAGAAATCAGCTCTTCCATATAAAACTGCATACCTACTTGAGTCAAATGTATGGGACAGCAGATTTTTTTTCGTGATTTCAATGTTGGTCCCATAGAGAAAGTTGTTAAGTTTGATGGTCTAAAACACCCGCTTAAGTTTGAATAGGGTGTTTTGTTACAACCTGTATATTGGGCACTGTTTGGATGTCATCTAGTATTATCGATATTCTAAATAAGCACATCATAAAATAAGTAGGTATAATTATTTTGAATATCGTTGACTTCCCGGGCCTCAATCATAATAAATATGTTTAGTTTTATCATCATCATTCTGCTGTCCTTATTTTTTTTTGTGCTTGGCGCTATATGAACCACACATAATATACTCTGTATCGTCATCATCACCCTCTTGCTCCCTACTACTGAGTACGGCCTATCCTCTTTCGGATGTATGACCATTAGAGCACCACGCTATAAGAATGTCAGAGGAAATTTGATAATACAAAAATGAAATTCAAAGGAAACTTGATAATCTGATTAGCATTTCAAAAGCGTAAATTACCAATCTCAAGTATCTCACGACTCTCCCACATTGTCAAGCACTGTTCATAGTAGCAGCGTAGTGGACTATGCTGTAAGCTGTCTCAATCTCACATTCTGAGAGCAGATCTGTGTCTTGCAACATCGGACGTGTGAATGTCGTTGTGTGCTGGAATTTAGCTCCATACACTTATAGTGATTTAGTATTATATTACATAATGGGTACATAATAGGAAGCGCTCGTTGGCGTAGTGGAGTTTCGGCATTGGAAACGATCACCGAAGTTAAGCAACGTCAGGTCCGGTCAGTCTTTGGATGGGTGACCGTTTAGTGGTATTTCATCTCGAGCGTTTCCGTGCTTCGGAAGGCACGTTAAGCAGTTGGTCTCGGATAGTTCCGTCAAATGGCGTTGTAATTATTCGTTAAGCCAGGTCAGAGGTATATTAAGGCGGCTTGAAAGATGGTGGAGTATGGGCCTATCCCACTCACCCTTATACGTCAGCGGAGGCCTTTTCCCTGCAGTGGGATCCTACAGGCTATAACATACTTTTTTTCATAATATAAATGCTTCCTCTTAATGGTCCTTCTTAAATGCTTAGGTACGGCTTTTTAAGGGGACGATCAGACCATCAAACTAAACGTCATCATCTAACTTTATCCATGGGACCAAAGACGAAATCGCGAAAAAATCTACTGTTCTATACAAAACTGCAAACCTAATCCCTTTTGGGGTGAAACGCTACAAGTAACAAAAGTATTTTAAATATGAACTTGTAAATTAACTTTTAGGCATATTGAAGGTTTCAAGGCTGGTCAGGGCAATAGCGCTTTCGCCTACAAAAATGGTGATTCTGTGCAGTCAAGATGATGATGTCAGCCTAATAAAATTTGAGAATTTGTCATAGGTTCTTTGGGGAAAGTTATTCAGTAAAGTAATGCAACTGCAACACTTAGACTCTTTAATATCATCATTAGCCTATATACGTCCCGCTGCAGGGCATTAATATCATCATTAGCCTATATACGTCCCGCTGCAGGGCACAGGCCTACCCTCAGTGAGGGTATATGGGCGTTAGTCTACCACGAGTGCCCAATGAAGATTTGACTCAAACTTGTATAATCAAAAAACACATAGGTAAGTATTTAGTACCTGCTAGAGAAATTTTAAAATGTCAATTTAATCCAACCACCTAGTTTTAGCTTTACCTCAATCTATGAAATATTATGCAAGTCACGATTCGATCGAACAACCTCACCTATCAGAACTGACTTCTAACGCCAATCGAACCTAATTCAATTAATCTTGCTGAAGGATTCAGCAGAAATTGCCGCCCGTTGGATTACGTCACAGTCTTACTAGTTGGTAGGTAGCTACGGTTAGTTACGAAAGTAGCGCTTTTCTCTAACAAAATGAACAATTTTGTACTTTAGTAATAAGAATAGCTATTAATAGTACACTGTTGGTGTACCTAATAAACTATTAAACTATTAAACTATAAAGAAAAGACAGACGTTACACGTAAACCGTTTAGTAGGCTTAATCATTGCATAATGGCGGTGCACTCGAACATATTTTCAAGTTACCTACATACATACATACATAAGCTCACGCCATTGTCCCATGGGGGTAGGAAAAGACCACGGACCGCCACACGCTACGACTCTGGCACACCTCTTTAGCCTCATTCACATTTATGCATCTTTTCTTGCACTTCCGTCGATTGAGGGTGCTACGCACTTGTCCTTTTCGGAAAAGATCATTGATTTGATCATGGTTTGTTTTCCTCGGACGGCCTCTCCCAACACTTCCGCTCACCTTTGCTTGGTATATTTCATTCGTAAGTCTTCTTTCATTCATTCTCTCTACGTGACCGAACCATCTAAGCATACCCCTCTCAATCCTTGTAACTATATCATTTTTCAACTTACACCAATCCCTTATCACACTGTTCTTGATTCGATCAACCAAAGTAATACCACACATACTTCGTAAGGAGCGCATTTCAACTGCATTCACTCTGCTTTCGTTCCTTTTATTCCATACCCGACATTCCTCCCATACATCAGAGTAGGCACCAACACACCGTTGTGAGTTACCTACAACATATTAATAATGCTATACTTATACATAACCCTTATGCTTTAGGATTAGAGTTTATTCGATTAAGAGGATAGACTAGTGCCGTTTAGTCCATACAAACGTATTCCCCTGTTTCCTCCCTGGGTAATGATACTAGAGCAAACTAATTTTTACCACACAATCTATATTACCTCTACGTATATCGCCTCTGACATGTTCCTATGTAAAAACATAGGAATTTTATCGATAAATTAGAAGCCTTCGAAAATGAACAAAAATTGCTCTTTTTTACCGCTGTGTTCAGACATCCAGCAAGCAAATTTTACCGATATAAAAAAGATACAGAGATAGCCAAGTCTTTCTCATACTATTCATGAAAAAATTATTAAAATCGGTTTAGTTTTGCAGGAGCAAACAGGAGAATACGAAACCGTGATTTCTTCCATTTTATGCAGGTAAAATCAGACCACGCTGCAGTTGTCAATTTCGCACTGGTAGTTCGTTTGCTCGGGTAAGCGCGACAGCAATAGATCTGTTAAAAACCTATTCTTCTCTAGCAGACGGATTTTCCTCTTAAGTGTCTTACAAAATTTTTTACATGGAGTAGGGGCTTGAAGATAACATGATTATCCCCAAAGAGATGAAGCTACATATCAAAGGCCAGTAGTGTGTGTGACCTTTCACCAACACGGCCAGTAGACAATATATTGGCGAGAGCGTCACTTGATCATATTGTACTCTTCATAGAAGCTTCACGCTCCAAAAAATCACGTAACAGTAAATGTGTATAAAACGAGTCCAAAAATTCAGCTCTGAAATTTTAGTTGCCGACCGTACTAAAGGCCGGGGTATTGGCCGAAGAGTTCGCTGTAATTAAGTGTTCGATCTTCTTTTGTTTACTCCTTTACCTCGTTTTATTCAGGTATCAATATCTTAAATTCTTTCTTGACAGCGTATTCTGAGAAGCGTTTTTCCGAAGTAACAGAATAATCTAAAGGGGTGTAACAAAAGAAGATAGTAATAATAGTTTAAAGGAGTGGCTCAGACCATCATTATAAAACCAACATAGAAAAAAATAATAGAATCTGCAGTTTCAAAACAACTTGACAAAAACATGAACGAGGCAAAAAAAATGTGTAGGTGAAAGTGCCTGTACACACCTCTTATCCCCTCCCCATTAGTCAAGATGTTTGTCGCGTAGTCTTCTTCTTCTTATCGTGTGGGCAGCAAGCCCTGGTGTCAGAGTTTTTTCAGACCGCCTTACGGCCTCTGACGTGGTTTTTATGTAACGAATAACGACCACCAGAAATAGTAGCCGGGACCAATTCAGCCTGTAATGTCCTAGCTAACTGGGGAAGAACGCACAAAGTGACATATCACTAGGTGTCCCCCGTGGGAATCGAATCAACGACCTCCGTGTCGAGAGCCGAATGCTCTTAACTATTAGACCACGAAGGCAGTAGTGTATCTACCTAAATAAAATAAAACGTATGTATATCACAAAGTAGTTACATCCATTATAATGTTATTAGTATTCAACTTAAATAACTATGTTAGTGAATCGACTCATGGAGAGGCAGATTATTTTAGTCGATATTGGCACCATTAGTGAAATTAGTTCAGTTTGATGATTTGAACCATCCCTTTTAATCTTATAACCAAGTTTCGTTACACCCTGTAAAGAAATATTATTTGAAGTCTTGCCTTTGCACAGCTCACTGGTTGAAGCGAGAGCACAGTGCCTGACTAAGGTACTGTAGTGTCGCTCTATTGTTCATACTTTAGCCACAGAATATAGGTATTATAGTTGTAAATACTTGAGCATCTGGTCTCCATTGAGTAGTGACTGGCAGCGCGACGAGCCCCTTTAAAATATTTAATCAATATAGACCGCGAATATGTAGCCCATTTGAGGGTATCGCCAGTGGCATGTATGGAAAGCCTGATCTATAGCTCTTATATCAAATTGGAGAACTGCAAAAATGCGGGGTTCTATTCATTTCATTCACGAGTATTGATACAATTTGATTTCGAAATGAAATAGGGAAAAACCACATAAAAGAATTTCATTCACAAGAAACGTAGTGGCAAAAGAGTAATAAAAACAGATTTCTGACGTGTAATTTCCAATTAATTTCTTTGTTTACTGTTAGCACATAAATAAAATATCCTTACAGAAAGGAAGCTTCATACAATCAGCCGCAGTCTGTGCAATCACACATAGCGCGCATTAGAGGACGTACGAACTCCTGGAACATATCCATTCTGTGTGTGTCACCTGTTCGCACGTCTTCTAAAAGGCTCTGTGTCAGTGCACCGACCGTCGGCGGTCGCTAGTGTGACTTCTGTAGGGATATTTGTTCCCCCAAGGATCGCCATAACGACCGGTCCTGCGCTGCCCTCATCCAACGGATTTCCGCCGCCTTCACCAGGTCAGAACCTCCACCTTGGTGTCGGTCTGTCCACCTTGTGGGGGCCTACCCACACTGCGCTTTCCGGTACGCGGTCGCCACTCGAGAACTTTTCGGCCCCATCTATCATCGGTTTTGCGAGCGATGTGCCAAGCCCACTGCCACTTTAGTTTAGCAATTCTTTGGGATATGTCAGCTAATCTTGTTCTTCTGCTGATCTCTTCATTTCTGATTCCATCTCGTAGGGAAATAGCCCTCTCCATTGCCTTTTGGGTGACTCTCAGCCTTTTAATGAGGCATTGAGTGAGCGACCACGTCTCTGTTCCATAAGTCATCACTGGCAACACACACTGGTCGAAGACTTTGGTTTTTGGACAACGCGATGCGGCGTGAAGCGAAGATACTGCGTAGCTTCCCAAACGCTGCTAAAACCAAGTTGGATTCAACGTTTGACCTACGTTACATATCCCTAATTCCCTAGTAATTAGTAGTTTTTTTGTGAAATATTTAATGACATAGATATAAATATTTATTATGCATGAAACAATGTATAATGTACAAAAAAGTTTGTTTGCCGGTATATACAGAATTCTTCATTCACTAAAGTAAAGTAGAATCATGGTAGAGGTCTTATTCATACTTTAATTAAACTAACGCTATACTTAACTAAGCTGCAAAACCTTTACAAAAAGAGGACTATTAATATTAAGATCATATTAAATCCGAAATAAAACATGGTAGCAACGGAGCCAGCTCAGCAAATCCAATCAATGAGTAGATTAATGAAATTAGTCTCGAACCGAGCAAAGCTGACGGGGCTAAAACTTGCCTTCGGTCTTGAGAAACTACTTGAGAGAGGTTTAGGTGTAATCTTGTGTTTAAAATGTTTATTCGCTGGATTCTATTAATTAATGTTCATTTACAGGGACGGGTTAATTTATGTTACCAAATCGGTCGAAACTCTTTTAAGAGAATAGTTAAAATTTGTTAAAAATCTATTGAATAATAGGTTTGATGTTTTTGTTGTGAGAATTTTATTGGAAGTAACAAAAGACAACGTTCTTTGTACAAACAAAAATAAATTTTAAATATTGACATTGCAGTTGATCAAGAGATACAACTACAACAAAATTCGTAAGGCGCTCCATGCAAAACGAAGTACCGTCCTAGTTTGAATTTAATTTTTAACACAGTTTATAAACCTGTAGCAGTGAGCTCAGAAGCATTCGAAATAAACTAGCATAAGTTATGCTGAGAGTGCAAATCGGCAGTTTAGTAGTCTGTGTTCAGTTAAACATTTTTTGTTTATTTAGTGATTTTGAAGTAAGATTTGATTTGAAGGCGCACAATGTCACATTCGCAAAATGTCACATTTTTTATTTTCAAAAAGTCACATTCTTAAAAAGTCTCATTCTGAAAAAGGCAAGTTCTCAGAACGTCACACTCGCAAAATATCACAATTTTTGGGTGTGTATCAGTACCTAGTATGAAGGAAGATCTTCCCACTGCTCCATCTTGCTTCTACATTTAAGCAAACTCGCGAGTTTCTAGTTTTAAACCAAATACGATTGACCTAATTGAATGACGAGACTAAATTGTCGTTTGAAAATATCCAGGAGCTTCATTCCTGAAATTTGACTTTTATCCAATTAAAAGTTGGTACAGTCAAAACAACGCGGTCTGCGATCAGGGGTCTTGCTTTTAAGAAACTTTCAACATAATTATAAACACCATCAGTTTCATCAGGCTAGGCCTCTTAACGTTTTAAAGTCGTTATCAAAATTATGTTGATATATCATGAATTTGCATGTTTTTCCTACATATAATTCAATAGGTTTTTATTATTCAATGTGTCAAGTAGGTACAATTATCAATATTTCATAACTACGCGGTTAATGTTTATACTCGTATTTTTCCATGGTCGCTTGTTATTTACCGATACTTATATATGTTATCTAAGTTTGTTGTATGTTTGAATTTTCTTTATAAAATAATGTCAAAATATAACTAGAAATCTGAAAAGATATTGTATGTAAATACAGGAAAAAACTACTTTCCTATTATTTTCACTCAATTTAATAAATACCTCTCATGTAAAATATTGTATGCACATACTTTATTGGAATTGAATAATTGGTACCAATACGAGTATCACTAGTGTAACGGTCAGTTGCACGTACGTTCATTAAAGTTAATCCTCAGTTAAATCTCTTGCTAGTTTTTACTACGTTAACAAGACAAAAAGTGACTGCAAGATATTTTATGGAGGATTAACTTTAATGACGTACGTACGGCAGTTAGACAGTTACTTTTTTTTTCATGGTTGAATTAGTTTCCGAATAAATGATAGCAATTTGACCAAAATTCACCGTGACCGCATACCTCTTTCGTTTGTATCTTTAAAGTGGAGATTAATAATATTAGCATCTGGTCTACTGCGCTCTCCGGTAAAAGTGTTCGGCAATTCCAAAAAAATAGGTTAGAAGCAGGGTTAAATGGATTCAATCAAGTCTCTGAAAATAGTTTAAAATAGTATAGGTACTGGAATCGTTGACTTTTGAACCTAGATGGTAATCACAATTCTCTATCAATCAGCTACGTGAATTAGAGTTTCTTCTTCTGCGTTTCTCTGAATTTATTTCTTAGCGTATTTGGTTTTCTCTCTATGTTCTTCCTTAGATTACGTTCCATTACGTACCTTACGTACGTACCTCCCGTTCTTACATTACGTTATACAGGGTGAAATTTATATCGTTAGCATTCTTTTAAACTAAGGCCGAGATTCAGATACGTTTTTTAAGTCATAGTTCGAACTCCCGTATGTCGAAGTCCATACATTTTCGCCACGCTTAGCTCGAGCCAAGACTAAAAAAATCGTCTCTGAATCTTAGCCTAAGAGTCTACCCATCAAACTGAGCAATTTTTACTATGGGAGCAAAACGACCAGAGCAAAAAAAAATTTCAGGCATTGCAGTTCAGTATGGAACAGAAGATTTTTTTTGCTCCTATCGTTTTTCTCCTATAGTGAAAGTTGTTCAGTTTGATGGGTAGACTCTTAGTTTAAAAGTATGCTAATGATATCAATTTCACCCTGTATAAATTAGAAAAACAAGTTATATGGTAAGTCGTGCGTGCATCAAAAGTTAAGATTTAAAAAAAAGAACACGTTGTTTCTTCTTTAGCGCATTAATTCTAATCGCAATAGTTGACTTGCGAACTGAAGTCCCCAATCGTCTCTTAAAGAACCAAGGGGTTAAAGATTTAAAGATCTATTGGTATACAACGTGTCAATGAATTAACGCAAAACTAGAAAATTTTTTGTTTGAGCGGCCAATAATAAAACGTACATAGGTTTTTAGAGGACCTGTCAAAATACATTTAAAAACATCACATTCATTGTTAGGCCGTGTCGGAGCTGTGCTATTAATGTACAAATAACTTTTAAGGTTGTATAGGAGACATCGCTTTTTAGCACTAAGACCGCCCTTTGTACCCTTCTTATTCTTGTTTTAAATTGTATTTTTCTATTCTTGGTGTGCAAATAAAGAATATTTATCTTATTTATCTTTATCTTACCGCCTTGTCTTGAATCTTCTGTATTTCTTTACCGTATATTTTGATGAGTAGGTAATATGTTTCGATTGATTGATTGACAATGAGTTGGTTACTTTTTCATGAACCTTTAGAGTCAAATATCTCAGCTCCGATGCAAACTATTCCATAAGTGTAAACAAAACAATGTTTGTTTTTATAGTACTATAATTATACAATACTTTTATTGGTGGCCACGACTGTTTAAAAAATGGCAATACCTTTACTCATACCCATTTGAATTGTGTATGCAGAAACCTATCCTGACGCATTCGACCCGTAGACATTCAAGACATTAAGTTAGTTAACACATACTTTAGCATCGAATCTCACCTGGGTTTCCTCTAAGCTCCGAACTAAAACTGTCGTCCTATATTTAGTAGAATATTCTCCGAAGGCATTAGAAGCAATCAATGTAACTTTGTGGGTCTTCGAGAACTTATGTAACGCGGCAAGTTTGAGGACCTCAAAGTTGTGAAGCTGTTGGTAATGACTTCAACCGTTTAGAACGCTTAAATCTGAGTTTGGATATTTTTAGGTGGCAGTCTGGGTTTGTAGGTAAGGTTTGGGGATAGATCGAATTTCAATTACCTACCAACCATAGTGATTAAGCAGCTATGGGTATAACCACAGTTATCTAAAAACCTGCCAAGAGCTCGTTGGACTGGCCCATGATAGGGTTCCGTAGCTCGTAGCCATTGTACCTAGCATAAAGTTACTAATAGAGTGACTGACAGCTGAGAGAGCGAGATGTACCTAGCGGTACCACTGTATAATAGAAAGAGATACGTGACGCGAGGCAATAGAACCGTTTTTGGGGATCTTGTCGCAGGGTAATAATTTGGCTTCTGTGAATAATTGTGAATCTAAAGTGAAATCGTAGATAATTTTGTGAATAATAAATATACGATTACATTAAATTATCCACGATTTCACGTTAGATTCAGAATTATACACAGAACTCAAAATTTTACCTTGCCGATAATTTCCTGAAAACCTCCAAAAACGGTTTTATTTGACAACTCATGTCAGTTCCTCTACTCCTATAAGGTATAGTAACTTATTTTGTCGAAATTGTAGGCGATAATTATATCTCGAGAATTTTTTCCACATTACAAGAGCTGTCCAACGACACCTCACTAGATTGTGTAAAAAAACAAAATTTTTCCAACCCCCTTTTCGTTATATGGAGTCGAAAAAAATTATGTTCTTCATTTTTACCACATATGTATGTTTTTGAGTTACTATTATTTGTTTTCATACCAAATTACTCAATCAATATGTTAAAAAATGTGGGAGTGATTGAGAAGGGGCACACAAAAAGACAGAATGGACGAAAGTATAGGGGTTCCTTGTTTGCCTACGGAATCCTAAGAAGGAGATCGGATAAGCTGCGTAGCTGCCAAGTGTGTGTAAGTTGATTGGCGACACTGACACGATTCGCCAGAAAATAGAACCATTATTTCTTTCGGATGGTTTGTGGTTAGAAACTTAGCTTTAACTAGTTTTTCAAGCATTTAATTGTAGCACGGTTTATGTTAAAAGTTGTGGTGGTCCAGTGTCGAGTAACCTTGCCTGCCGTGCAGGAGGTGATGGTTCGATCCCCGTCCAGACCGACACGTACCAATGAGTTTTTCGGAATTTATGTACGATTTAAAACACCACTGGCTTTTCGGTGAAGGAAAACATCTGCATGCTTCAATTTCGAGGCTTGTATTATACCCACTGTCTATTATAAGTGGCGACGGGCTCACTCCCCGTCACACTGGACAGAGTTTCGGAACTACTGGTGAAACGTGGTTGTTCCGAGATCTCAGAATATCTCTGACTACCCCCTCGGGGAATATAGTCGTGAGCAAATGCAAGCATACATGCATGCATGCACGGTTTATGTTAGGTTTTAATATGCTATATTGCAGGTTTCGATATGAATTGGCATTTCAAGTGGTGATAGGAGACTAGCCTTTCTCCCACAAAGACACTGCATAGGCAACCTTATCCCTTAATCTCCTCGACACCCACATGAGAACTAATCAATTATGTTTAAAATGCACAAGTATTAGTTAGCCTGGTAACAGAATTAAGTTCCGTCAAGATCCTCAAGTATAGATAAATAGGGTCCTTAATATACTGACACTTTTTTAAGGGGATGATCAGACCGTCAAGCTGAACAACTTTTTCTATGGGATTTCGATGTTGGTGCCATAGAGAAAGTTGTTCAGTTTGACGGTCTGATCATCCCTTTGAAAAAGTGTCAGCATATTAAGAAGGACCCTGTATACATTCTCTAATGTATTTTTTTTCTTAATAAAACACATCAATCTACATTTGAAGATGGATCACAAACGCCTAGAGGGAAAAGACTGCCAAGAGGTTTCAGCCTTGTGATTGATTGACTTGTATCAAAGTTTCTTCTTTTTACTTTCGAGCAATCATGGAAAATATAATGTAATGTAAAGTATGTCTTGTGGGGACTTGCCACAGATGTCATCGCCCACAAGTTATAGCAACGAAACTAACAGATGGCGCTACGGTCGCACTCGCAAATGTGCACGTGAGACAACTTGCGACGTTACATCGGTAACCCGTTAGCCGCTACACATGAGGTTCACAATCGTATACAAGACATGAATCGCGCAAGAGAAATAATCACAGAGATTCAATATATGTATACAGGTCCAACTAAGAACTGTTTGGACCACGGCCGGTCCCCAGCCTTCACACCTAGCCTGGCGAAAGATCTTCCCTTCCCACTGGAGGAATCTTCCCAGTTGATCTCCATGGACAGTCTTAATTTAACTGAGAGTATGCCTAGTACTAAAAAGTTTCAACCAATTATCCCTAATGTACGTTTGGTCTCATGAGTTAGAGCTTAGCGCTGCAACTATCTATTCCTGGGTTGGAGAGAGAATCAGAGGAGTCCGAAGACTATATGGATAGACACAGTACGCAGTGATAGACCGAGTGCAGTGTCTCCGAAGACGACGGACGACACAATGCTCTGCCGTAAAAACAGCAACACATACAAGCGTCAAACTTTGTATGATTATAATGCATACTCTAGAGTAAAAAAATAAATAATAAAAACCGGCCAAGTGTGTGTCGGGCTCGGGTAATTCGTAATAAATATTTGATACTCTGTAAGTGTAGTAGAGATTCTTGCGTTGATCGGAAATACGTTAGCATGTTACCAGAATCTCGGGTACTATAAATGGCACTAGATTCACTAGATAATCTGTGTCAAAGTCCAAGACATTTATTTCATTCAAAGTCTTTTTTGTTCTTTTTTTTTTATTTGGCTTGTTTTGGTTCTTTATTTTCCTTAAAAAAAAACTCTTCTATCAGATCAAGAGCAGATCTCAATGGGTACTTCACCCGCCATTTAAACTCAAAAGTATCATATAAATGCGTATTGCAGCATCCGTTGTGGGAGAAGGAATAAAACGCAGATTCCTGTCGTAAAACTAACAATAACTGCAGTTTATGGTGCTCCCCTCACATATAAAAGTTTTCAACTTTACGTACCCGACATGACTCTTGGCAAGGAAGTACGGGGTATAAAGCTGAGTACATAATTTCTATTCACGTTTTTAGGTGGTTGACACTTTGCTACTTGTTATAGTACTGTAGCCCCGATACTTTTTAATTACCAAAAAGGTAACCGATTGCCGTTTTGATATTGTTGTAAGGTATGAAATTACTAATGGAAAAACCCAAGTCTGAAAGATCAAAACCCTTCGTAACAAAATACAACAAATTTTCATTAATTAAATAATTAATATTTAAAAAAACCGGTAACCTCGAAATTTAAAAATTGAAGACAATTCTTTACGTTAGTTCAATACCCATACGTAATAGTAAGACTGTCTAAAGTTGCCATACAAAGCTATAAGACCGATCAAAATTGACTTTTTCATCTGGTCTTTTACCTTTGTATGGCAACTTTAGACATTCGTATTATTACGCAAGGGTATTGAACTAAGGTGAAGAACATGACAGTATAGAAAAATAACGTTAACCTCGAAATTTAAAAATTTAAGATTTTTATTTTTGTATTTTTTTGTTTCATACCTTACAACCATATCAAAACGGCAATCGGTAACCTTTTTGTAAATAAAAAGTCCCGGGGCTACAATACTATTATTTTCGTGTCTGAACGAAGATTTCGTGACTGGGAATTTTCTAAAGTAACTACAGCATATAACTTCATGTTTCTAGGTCTACCTATATGCAGATTCTGTTTTGGCTGGGCTCTACCAGACCCATTATGTGAAAAGCTATCAAAAAACAAACCCTTTCCCACTCTATTTCAAAGCCCTGCTAAATTGAATATTCCATCTCTAAACACGCAATCTAAGCTATAAATATTAACCAACTTAATTAAAACCCAGTAGCCATAACCAAGCTAGAACCAACTTCACACAACAAATAATAGTTAGCATGAAGTTAGTCAATCATTCTTTATGACAAAGGAAGCCTCACGGTAGTGCAAACTACGAACTTAGTTCCCCAGGTTTCTGAAAGTGCACGCGATTCTGCTTAGAAACACGTCTAAAGGCTGCACCGCCAATGCATTTATTAGCACCTTAGGCTTCAGTTGAGATGCGACTAGCATTATTTGCATTTGGGACTACATTTCGAGGTACCAATCGTTTTACAATACGTCACATTTTGAATTTCACAATCTTATTTGGTGATCGAAGAAAAAAAAAGAAACAAAACTTATACTATAAATAAAAAATATCTTCTAAATTACCGCCGCTTGACGGCAAGGTGCCCAGGAGGCTGGCAGCGTTGCCTCTTTGTATGGCCAGACTAATTCGCTGGCCGAGGTAGCTGCCAGCCGTCTGGTCACCCGAGACCTCGATTAGGCGCGCCGATAATTCTATAATTCGAAGAAAACAATCTTTAGGTAGAAGTTTACCGCTTCAGTTTTATACGGAAAGAACGAAAAAAGAAACAGATCTTAAATGTAGATTTTGGTTCAAAAATTCCTAACTTTTGCTTTAATTTGTTATCATAAGCATAAGCATATAAGCATATGCTCACGACTATATTCCCCAAGGGGGTAGTCTGAGATATTCTGAAACCTCAGAACATCCATCCATTTGTTATCAACTGACTGAACGACCTTGAGCCCTCTCAGAGCCACCTCACCTCTACTACACTACGTCATTTCAGCAGGTATACCTATTTTAACCGGCTTGTACTTCATTATTGCACTGTGGTGCCTTCTAATCCAAGGAAATCAAATTATCTAATAAACTCATTAAATATTGGTCTTCAAAAAAATTGCTTCACAGCATTTTTAAATCTTAATTTGTCTAAACAATGGTGTGTGTCGCAAGTAAAAGTGACTTCTACTTATTTAAAGTAAATATATATATTTTTCCAATATTTAGGCTTTCCTTTGAACACAGGTTTCATATGTATTTTATAGAAAAATAAGAAATATGCTTCATAGCAAGGAAAGCCGAGATGTTGAAAATCATTGCTATATTTTTGATTAATTTGTATGTCTTTCAAATAACGAGAAGATAGCTTCTAAAAACCATGAAAATATGGCCCGGTCCTGCGTTTACCTATGGAGAGCGACTTAAGTAAGCTCTACGACCCTATGTTCCGGACGTCCAATACAATAATGTACGCCGTAATCCATTATATATTTAGTTTATCTGTTATCGCTCTAGTATTCAGATATTTTTGCTCCTTTTCATTCGAACGCCGCAGTACTTATGAGATTTATTGATGCACGCGTCTCACATACTGTTTTAAAAGCGTGATCTTCTGAAATTTTATCTCCGTATTTTCTACGAAAGTCTAGCTTCATTCTCAGCCTAATCCTTTGACTGAAGTCATATAGCGTCGGATCGCTTGGTGTATCGTTAGATGTATGTATCTTAACACGTGTTTCCACAAACGTTTCTAAGTTTACCTAGGTAGCGTCGATGTACCTGTCGGTGTTGTTGAACTTCGATGACACTCTCGATAAGTATGTAGAGTTTTTCATCTTCTTGTTTCGTGACAGCATGAGCTATATAGCATGAAAATCACACATGCTGACTGTTCTAGCTCTATCACTGGTCAGTCAGCCTAGATACGACTTTGATGATGTTTTTTATATAAGGAGTTTCCTTTTTTACTTTTCTATCATAATAAACTGGCAAAATTTTTCGAGTTTTTATGAAGAGTTAAATATTAACACTATGACTATATTCCCCGAGGGGGTAGTCAGATATATTCTGAAGTCAAAGTCAAAGTCAATATAATTTATTCAATATAGGAGCTTGCAGCACACTTATCAAACGTTAAATCTTTTTTAAAGCTACCACCGCGTCGGAACGTGTTGTCGCTGTAGAGAGGATGCGGCCAAAAACTCTACAACATAACATGACTTTATAACTATTACAATATAAATTCTTAAGGTAATTATTTCTGAAACCTCAGAACATCCACGTTTCACTAGTAGGACCGAAACTCTGTCCAGCGAGACGGGGAGTGAGCCCGTCGCCACTTGTAATGGACAGTGGGTACAATACATGCCTCGAAATTGAAGAATGCAGGTTTCCTCGCGATGTTTTCCTTCACCGAAAAGCCAGTGGTGTTTCTAAATTGGTTTCCAGATTTTATCTCTATCTTGTATTTGTTGTAGATAACAAGTTCTTGTTTTCACAGGCCACTGAACTCAACGATCAGTCTAGCTCCTGAGCCAGAAACTTTGTCTTTAGTCACGTAGTCATGTCGCATCGCTTTGCGTATCTTTACTGAAATATATACGCGTCTTTACTATCGCATCGTACGTGCACGCGCTTGTTAGGTAATATTCCTTGCTTATTATAGTCATTATGCATAATAAACAGAGGGTTTTATACCCTTTTTGTGGAAATATGATACCACTAACAACCACTTTTTAAGGGCATATACGTTGGCTGCAAGAAAGGAGTCTCCCCTAGTATTGTACTGAACCCTCTAGATGTATGGCGTACATACCCTGGACAATCATAAGCCTCTAATGCCGATTGACAAATCTTTTCACTCTTCAATAGATATTATACAACGTGTTAATGAATAAGCGCAAAACCTCATACACCCCAACTGATTTGTAACAAAATAATTAGATTGAATCAATAGTTTTATTATTTTGATACTTAAAATTTAAAGTTATTCGCATTTTATGCTTTCAGGGAAAAATAATTTGTTATCATTTCAGCAATGAATGAAAGCGCCAGCGTGCTCATGGATACATTTTAAGAATCTTGATTTGGTAATAAGTAGGGTGAGTGCACCCGTGCGGTGGGTTGAGATCGATTTCAGTAAATTTTAATTTTCCAAACAAATTATTTAATATTTTGAAAAAAAAAACCTATGTTGAAAATATGATAATTCGATTCTGCTCTCGATTCTAAACAAACTACTTTCTAGTTTTGCGTTAATTCATTAACACGTTGTAAAATTACTTTTGAATTCAGATTTCTTTTCCGTTACTTTCTTATGAAAATTCCCGAATATTAAATCTTTTTTATCGTTTCTACAGAGTTTAACCCCAGTCTGCTAATTACAACAACTTCAGAAAATCATTAATGAGATTGTTCATAACAAATTCTTAATAGCGAAACTTTAATGTCTCTGCCGTTCTCAAATATTCGGTGGCAGAAAAAACTTAGCAATAAATAAAAATTCACGAAAAAGTTTGCCTCCGAGGGAATGAATTCTTTAAGGGAATTTAAATTCAGATCAATCTCATTAGGCCCCCACGACGCTTCAAAAAGACTAGTAAAGTTTTTTTAAAGAAAGTCTGTCCCTTCACCTTTGAAAGATTTAGGGATAAATGAGTTAGAGAATTTGAATCTAGAACTTTTTTCTATGTTATTTGGGGATCACCACAACGGTAGACCACCAGCACAGGTCCAAAGATTAAATTAAACATTATGAGGATGACCATTTCAGATTTGATCAGACTAATGGTATATCAATATGTTGGCGTGCTCCATACAAACGAAGTCTGATTATATTTTCAATAATAAGCAATTAAAGTCAATGAAATTTTTCAGAGACAGTCTAAAAACTAATCTCTATGCTTGTATGTTGCCAGATATTTGTATTTGTACTATGAGAAACAAACGTATTGTGATAAACACTTATGGCTTAGCTCGCATCGGAGCCGAGATATTTGACTCTAAAGGTTCATGAAAAAGTAACCAAAGACTTTAAGAATCAACTTATTTTCAATCAATCAATTGAAACATATTACCTACTCAGCAGAATATACCTTAAGAAATATAAAAGATACAAAACAAGGCGTCTTAGCGCTAAAAGGCGATTTCATCCATACAACCTTAGATGTTATGTGTACCTTATTAGCACAGCTTCGATGCTACCTAGCAATAAACTTGATGTTTTTTAATGTATTTTTAAAGGTCCTCTATAAACTTATGTAAGTTTTATTACTGGCCAATAAAAAAAGACAATTTTTCTCCATACTACCTTACTCATACCCATTTACCAGAAATTACATTTTTTACTACAAAATTTCCAGTAAAATCTGAAATTTTCTTGTAAACTCAAAATAAGTAGTTCTATATACTAAAAGATATGTTTTCCGTGCAATTAGTAGGCGAGTAGCCATCTATGCCAGCGTCGACCAATAGAACCAAACTAGTTTACGATATACTTGAAAAAGGTCCTAGATTATAACCAACATTTTTTTTCCAAACCTGAATTTCACTGCGGCTATCGCTATCTGTTCGAACCATAAACCTTTTTCCACCCTCCGCAAAAAAAAAAACGTAATTTAATATTTTTCGACAAAAATATCCTTTGTAGGTAAGGGATAGGCATGTTAAAGGGACACGATAAATGAACAATAGAAAACAAATGAGCTGAAAGTTATCTGCCGTTCGCTACATAATGGGCAGGGATCTTACAGTTTAGGTAGAAAAGAAGTTGCTGGAATAAACATGGAAAATGGCGTCATTATTACTTATTTTTCGCTCATAAATTATACTGAGGTCACCGTAGAATGTGAAGGGTCATCATTATCATCTCAGCCGATAGACGTCCACTGCTGGACATAGGCCTCCCCCAAGGTTCGCCATAACGACCGGGCCTGCGCTGTCCTCATCCAACGGTTTCCCGACGCCTTCACCAGGTCGTCGGTCCACCGTATGCCACCGGGGGCCTACCCACGCTGCGCTTTCCGGTACGCGGTCGCCACTCGAGAACTTTTCGGCACCATCGGCTATCGGTTCTGCGAGCAATGTGCCCCGCTTACTGCCACTTTAGTTTAGCAATTCTTTGGGCTATGTCAGCTAGTTGTAAAGAAATACGTCTGAATTCAGAAAACTTTCTTTCCCTAGACGAAAACCATCTTCGAAAGCCAAAGAGTTTTTAGACTCGATTCATTTACTCTAATTCTGGATAAGTAATACATAAAGGGTCCTTCTTAATATGCTGACACTTTTTAAGGGGATGATCAGACCATCAAACTGAACAACTTTCTCTATAGGACCAAAATCGAAATCGCGAAAAAAAAATCAACTGCTCCATACAAAACTGCAAACCTACTTTAGCTAAATGTATGGGACGACAGATTTTTTTTCGCAATTTCGATGTTGGTGCCATAGAGAAAGTTGTTCAGTTTGACGGTCTCCTAATCCCCCGAAAAAGTGACAGCATATTAAGTTGGATCCTGTATATTGTCCTGGGTGGGGTACTATAGCTCAGTCATAGCTTATTTTTATACCAAACTTCACACACGAGTGAAAAAGCCTTCAGAGCTGTTTTTGGGTGTCCGCCATTTTGGGATATTTTTCTAAAATATCAATAAATATATTTCCCGCAACCTGCTAGAAACCACAGACTATATTTAACTATTAAACAGAAAATTCCCATTTCTTATTTATTTCAATCCATCTGGGAACCCGTCTGGTGTCAATGAAATAATTGAAAGAAACGCCGGGAACGGGTATTTCATATCTTTGTGAAAACGGTCTATGGAGATCCTATTCCGTTCTCTTATCTACAGTGGACGGCTTGCATTTTTAAATTAAGTACATTTTTTATTAGAGCGCAGAGGAAATTGATACGTACCTGTAATAGAGACGGGGATTTGATAATGAAAGGTTAAAGTGAGTAGAAAGAATAAAGATAAAAAGTCACTGCATAGAGATAGAGAGACTAATTGCAGAGAGAATTCTATCCAGTGAGAATAAATCAATGGACTCGAAGACAGGTCCCCAAAAGTAACCCAAGTTTGGAGATTTCTCGATGTGCGGATAGTGGAGGATTGCAGTGGTGGTTAGGGCAGAGAAGTGAAAGGTTTTGAGTGTCAGTGCGTACTTATTTATTTGGGCATTTGCACCTTATTATATACAAATCGGCGGTTGGAAAACCGACGAGTAAATGTATAATTATGTTATTGGTATCCCACACCAAGTACTAATAGTTTTCACGGTTCCGTGGTTTGACAAGAGACCCTTATAAGATTATTCAGTCCGTTCGTCGTGTATGGTACTCAGCATATAAAATAAGAACGTTTTCTAGCGTTTTGTTTTCTTTGTAGCCCCTTTGTCGACTTCAGTTAAATTTTAATTGTAAAATTAATTTATAAATTTGATATAATTTGATATCTTTTGTCAGACGGCAAATGGTAACTCAGATAGAAAAAACTAGCGCTCAGCGTTGAACTGTTATGTCTTTTAAACATTGATCTAAAACAAAAACAATCTCAAAAGATAGAAATCTATAAGACCACGTAGTTGAAACCGAAGTTGGCTTTGTTTCGACCATACCTTCAAACTAATTTTAATCTTATGTAAGTATTTCAAGAATAGAGACATTCAGTGAACGATTCATAGTCTCAATGAAACAGAATACAACCATCTCCAATTCACTTCAATTTTAAGGAGTTTTTTTGCAATATTGCTGGAAGCTGGCCACTGATAACAGTCATTGAAATTGAACTCACTGTTTAACATAACAAATCCCTCGTTAAAATTGTTGTGCCTTTGTCATAGAGACCATAATGGCTTGCTCAAGGGACTAAAACAGTTGTTGAGCTTTACGACTTACTCCACCTCCGAATTCCCCTGTTTAACTTTCTTTTCAATGTAATAAAGACAAAAATGGCTTGGTTTGAGGGACTATTTCGCAAAGTTGTTGCAGCTCTGCTCTTTTGTATCATGAAATTCATTTTTAGACATTTTCTTTTGATGTTCGCTTGGAAAAACAAAGATTTTGTTTTATTTCATTTTTTCTAGTTGTGTTTTATAAAACACATTTTACCAGTGGAAACGTTAGGTTCATTAAAATTTATAAAACAGGAATGTTTTTGGTTTTGTTTTTGCATTGGTCTTGTGAGAAAGCCCTGCTTTTTCTCAAAAGACCAGTGCAATGATAAAAGCACACTATAGGATAAGCATATGCTCACGACTATATTCCCTGAAGGGGTAGTCGGAGATATTATGAAAACTCAGAACATTCACGTTTGTTCTGAGTTTTCATAATATCTCCGACTACCCCTAGTCCGTCCGTCCTAGTCCTCTATAATAGTACCAAAGATCTGTCCAGTGTGATGAAGAGTGAGCCTGTCGCCACTTATAATGAACAATGGGTACAATACACGCCTCAAAATTAAAGCGTACAGGTTTCCTCTCGATGTTTTCGTTCATAGCAAAAGCCAGTAGTATTACAAATCGTACGTACAGAAAAAAAAACCACTGGCACGAGTTTGCGAACCTTCACCTCCTGTTCGGCAGGCATGTTTACTCGCCACAATACAACCACGGCATTCTTTATTTATACCGAAAATATAAAAGGATTATATGAAGCAAAAGGGCAGAGATCACGATCACATCCCATGGTCATATCACAATGTTTCAATGTAAGCAGACGGCCCGATAACACAGTCGGTAGTGAGCCCGCCTGCTGTGCGAGGGTCGCGGGTTCGAATCCCGTAAGCGACAAATAATTGTATGATGAATATGAATATTTGTACCCGAGTCATGGATGTTTGTATCTATATATGTATTCTATATCGTTGTCTAGTCATCATAATACAAGTCCAGGCTAGATTCTGGTACTTTAAATGTGACTAGGTAATATGTGTGACAATGTCCAAGATATTTATAAGCAGCTTCTGATCATTCGATTGATTCGTTTTCAATTTCTTTCTCCAATTGCTCAACTGTACTTATTTTTGAGTAAGCATCGTTGCATTTAAGAACGTCACCCTCCAAACACACAACAAATTCTTTTTGAAGTGTATTTCCAGTAGATTTGGCACGCGCCCCATTCAATCTCATTTCAATTTTTTTTTATTATGGGCGGTTAGCGATTGCGTTTGGTATCATTTTTTAACGGCAGCTTTAATAGCATTCTTTTCTTGTTATGTACAATAGCTAATACAATTTAATATCTAAATGTTTTTTTTTAGTTTACGGTAACCTGATCAGTATCATCCTACCATATAGAGAAATGACACGCTCCTCTAGGCATCCTACGGTATCATCGATGACCCGTTAATGGTTACCACGCTAGACACAATTAATTTAATTGACTATTCTACTTGATTAAGCATGCTCATGCACATGACTATAATTATTCCCCAAGGAAGTAGTCAGAAATATTCAGAAAACTCAGAATATCCAAGTTTCTTTGTTCAGTGTAAAGGGTAGTGAGCCCGTGCAACTTATAATTGACAGTGGGTACATGCTTCTAAAGACTACTTCCTTGGGTAATAATTTATAGTCATGTGCATGCGCATGCTTAAAAAAGTTGAATCGTCCATTAAATTGGCGACGGGTCTACCTATCGCACTGGAAAGTATCTATGTGGATTTTTTAAATATTTAGAACATCTCACGTGGCAATATACAGGGTCCTTCTTAATATGTTGACACTTTTTCAAGGGGATGATAAGACCGTCAAAATCAACAACTTTCTCTATGGAACTAACATCGAAATCGCGAAAAAAAATCAATTGTTCCATACAAAACTGCAAACCTCCTGGAGCCAAATGTATGGGACTGTAGATTTTTTTTCGTGATTTCGATGTTTGTCTCGTAGAGAAAATTGTTCAGTTTGATGGTCTGATCATCAGCTTGAAAAGTGTGGGCATATTAAGAAGGATCTTGTATTTGTGATTAAACAGTCTATTGATCCTTTACGGGCATTACAAAGAAACGACAAACCATAAATAAAAAACAATTTTATTGCCCTCCACATTCATGGAAAATACAGCACAATCTGAAGAATACACGACACAATTAGGTATGGCAGGAAAAACGGGATTTCCTTCTTGGAGTAACAGAAATTCAATAAACATAAAATAAAACGTAATAAAACCGTGTATCAGTCAGGAGCACGCGAAAGGGCACCGGTTTCAATATTTACGAGATATAGGGGTTAAAAGGGTTCAATAAGAGTAAACGGGAAGTACCTACCTATATAGTTTGAGCTGCTTTATTTAGAAACGGTCGCCTGTTGAACGTAGTAACATCATACAGGGTGAAAAAACACCTTAGAGTAATATCATTTTAAAAGGGTGTAGACTTAGGGTTTAGACCATCAAACTGAACAGTTTTCACTATAGAGACAACGTCGAAAAAACAAATCAGCTGTCCTATACATTTGAGACGACTACTACTACCACTACAGACTGCAGTTTTGTTTGAAACAGCCGACTTTTTAATTTTTTCTATGATCGAAATTGATACGCACAAATGTAATGGAGTGCGATTTTTAAAGTCACACGTTTTAAAATAAACACTAGAAAATTTCAAATTACCTATAATCAATTTCAGATAGCAACGAAATTTTAAGGTTATTTTGAATTACAGAAACATAGAGTTGAAACGCTTCCTCGCACGTATTCTTAACGTCCATGATATGTCTGATAGTAGGTTTATCTTTCTGATAAATAAATTATATTTGCAAATCAGAATTAATTGGCCAGAAAGCTATATAGGAATCGGAAAATCTTTTCGTCCTTATTTGAATTAAAGTATTAGTTGCTATGGAAATTATGCTTCATTCGATCATAATTCTGAACGTGTGACTTTTCAAAAATTGCACTCCTGTTTAGTGTAAATTCGCGTTAGAGTATATTTTCTTCAACATAGTGGCCGCATTACCTCGTACGATAGGTACCCAATAGAAAAACAAATTAATGTTACCGGTTTCTACTATGGAAATGCATTCTTCTAGTCCATATGTAATGTCAATAAAAATTTACAATAAACTGCCAAATGTACTAAAAGACGAAACACAAGATAAAAATTTCTTACAAAATTAAAACAGTTCTTACTCATCAAATCCTATTACAGTATAAATGAATACTTTAATGATATTATTACAACATAATGTTCCTCCTCCCTCCTAATTTGCCGTACCCTACAAACAGGGTTCATAATGAACTGTTAGCTTTCGACTTTAACACCTTTGTAACATTATGATGTGCAATAAATAAATTGAAAATTGAAAATGAGGTGGCCCATTCTGCGCCAGAACTATACGGTATGGTATGAAACAAAAAGCCGGCATAAGAGGATCGTTTGTAATTCCATTGTTTTAGTTACTACGGAACAAAAAATATTGGTCAAGGACGGGCTTGGAACTACAACGGCTTCACCCGATCGCTGGCGTATTCATATTTCCGTATTTAGTTTCAAATTTTATGGAATAGAAGTAGATGAAAAGGATGTATCGTAATCTCTGTTACCTACTATAATAGTAGAATAGCAAAATGGGTATGTTTCTTATATTTTAAGTAGGTAGAATAAGTAGGTAACATTATTATTTTACAGTTTTATCTAGGTATATATATCTACAGGTGTTACAAAAGTAAAAAGAAACATTTAAAACTTTTAAGGTTGTTTAGACCATCAACTTTCGCTATGGGATCAACAACGAAATCGCGAAAAAAAAACAGTTGTTCAAAAAATCTGATGGTTTGATCATCCCCTTAAAAAAGTATCATCATATTAAGAAGGACCATATATATCTAAATCTGTACATATCTATTTATACATCAAAAATTTTTAACTTGGCATGGATGTACATTGAAGAGATTTGCAAAATTATTAATTGGGGGTGTTTAGGATACGTAATGGAATACATTGAGACCATTTGTCGAATTTTCGTCTGTTTGTCAGTCTGTCTGTTTGTTAGTGCACGCATCACTTAAAAACTACTGAACCGATTTATATGGGGTTTTCAGTTTTCACAATAGAATTGGGCTAAGTGGATTAACATTTAGCCTTTATTTCATCGTAATCGGTTTATTCAATCAAAAGTTATGAGTGTTCAAAGTCAGTGGTCTACGCGTACGAAGTCGCAGGCGCCGCTATAGTTCTCAATAATAATTGTCAACTTCTATGAACACAGATTTTTTAAAACGTACCTTAGTAATATCCTACTGCACAATATTGTGAAACTGTTGCGCAATATATCCCGAATTCGTGTAATAATGTGCAATAGCAAAGAAATTGCACAATAATTTCAGTCTATTGCATAATAAAAGTGAAATTAGTTCGAGTTCGAGAACCATTAGTAGCTCTACAGAGAGTATAAAATACCTCCAACGAGGACTAACTCGCACAATCAACGCTTGTTTGCGTCACTCGACGGTAGTATCCAGTTAACAAGAACCGTGAGCGTAAACAGTTTACTTAGTCATGAAGGTTCATTTTGAACAAGATTTTGGTCGTGAAATGGAAGCATTTGCCATATTCTTACAACAAAGATCGGAAAATGAAGATACCAGTAGTGGTTTTAACAACGAGCTATTAAAAAAATTCGCAAAATTTCTCGTAATGGAAAATCGAGGTCCTAAAAAGTGCGGTTTTGACCATCATGGAAGAAAACATGGTGGATTCGGTAAACATGGACACCATGGTCACCATTTCGGTAAGCACGGATTCGGCAGACATGGTCACGGATTCGGTACATATGGTCACGGATTCGGTAGACATGGCCACGGATTTGTCAGACATGGCCACGGATTTGGTGGACAACGCCATGATTTCGGCAAGCATTGTTTAAGCCAAATGTACGAAGAGCTAAGTATCGAGAGAGATGAGGCTGATCAGCGATCTACGAACAATGGAAGCAATCCATCGCCTCCTCCGCAAGAAGCCACAAATGGTTCTCACGCAGAAAACGAGAAATGTATTCGTCGTTTCGGGCGAAAGCGTGGAGGTTGCTTCGGTCATCGCTCTTTCGGTAGAAGAGGAAGATGCAATGGTACTAAAGTAGTATCTACTCAAACTGAAGACATTGATGCGTCAGAAAATGTGGACACAATGGAAGAGATTGTAACTATTGAGGATTCCACTGCTGCTAAATGAATTATTGATTTATTTAAATGGAAATAAAGCAGAGAATAATCTTATCTTTCTCTTATCTACCTCTACTTATAGTTCATACATTTGAGGTGGGTAGCTATGTTTACTCTTTATTTTAATGCGCGTTTTGTCTGGTTTTCGGACTAGACTATTTAATTTTCTTAGGGCTTAGGTATTCGTTCTGTAAAGATTGAAGTTGTAGATACTGTCTGCATTTAATCGTTATGCTTATGCACCGCTGCTTTGAGTTCAAAACTCTTTAGCTAAATTTTATTGTTGACAGTAGTGGAATGACGTGTTTTGATGATAACATCATAAATGCCTAGGCACAATACTTGTTCCTATATAAATACCGGTTCTCAACGGAAGCATTTATCTACATGATTGTTCATTGGTTCATGTTTATGCATCGGTTTTTGACGACATAAAATTATTGCTTTCAGTAAATATAACATAACACACAATTATTACCGCATGTTTTCTCAATTCGGAATCATATTTTCGGCTTTGTATTGTTTTAATAGGCATTATTGATATTTATAACACTGTTAATCAAATACCGAAATGAAAGTTCTTTTTCCAACTTAACTGTTGAATTATTTAGTGCATATGAGAGGTTGTTTGGTTCAATATCGTAACATCTTAAATACTTTCTATGAATGCTCTCGGTGAGAACACGCCTAAATTATTATCACAATCACTATATTGTTTTACTCTATTAGCAGTACTCTGTGGTATTAGGTTCTATCATTTGTGTTGTATTTTAATCTTTACATGTTTTTTTTTTTTTAGATTGTACATAATGTCAAATTGGATATAATGGATTCAAAAGGAGACAAAGATCAGATCTAAAATAAATACAAAGAAGTCGACGTTTTTAAAATTCCCAAAATACGCCTAGTCGGGGAAATCTACGGATTTTTGTATGGAGAAGGTTGCATTAATTGCACTTTTGGTGATAATTTGGAATATAGTAGATAAAAATAAATTCTCAATAATCCCCGATTTTTATGTTGTATTATTGAATAATTAAGACATTTACAAAACATTAAATTTAGGTATGAACAAAAAATGGAAAAATTGTGATTTTGTACAGGATGGCTTCGTTCAATACGTTTTACTTATAACAATAATAATCCCCGGTTAATATCGTTAATTTAGGTAGATATTTAATATTTTGTAAGTTTGTTTTTACACATTAAATTTGCCTTTTGATAATTAACTGTCTCTATTTCTGGTATGCTGGTCGGAATATTTTTAGAAATAAGCTTGCCATTTGTACATTAATATCGATTTTAAGGTATTTCTCTGGTTCCTGAGCCTATATAACCAGGAAATCTCGACAAAAGTGTTATAAACTAACAGTAATATTATTTCAAACACAATTTACTAAAGTGTCTTTAATGCAATCTCAAACCTTATTTTTCCTAGACTAGCCGTCAATCAGAAATAATGTTGATCTTTTCATATCATAAAAATTCAGAATTTTATTACGAAGATGAACGATATTGTAAAAGTTTTTTTAGAGAGAGGACAGAATAAAACAAAAAGATCGGTGGTTTTTGGGTATGGGAATGGGTAAAAATTACAGAAAAGCATGGTGATTGTAGAAAACCAGAAAGAATAAAGGTCATTTATCCAAAGATTGTATATTATCATCATTTTCCTGCCCTTATCCCTACTAGGACAATGAAACAAAATTATACTTTTTAGGGATCCGTACCCAAAGGGTGAAGACGGGACCATATTACTAAGCCTACGTTATCCGTCCGTCCATCTATCCGTCCTATTTAGGGCTGTAACTTGATAGACATACATTATTACGGCAGATTTGTTAACAATTAATAAAATAGTCAAAAGTTAAAATTTAAGGGGTGGGTCATACAAGAAACTAGTTTTTATCTATTCTTCTCGCTCTATCGTAAAAACGGTAATACTTACAAGCGTCAAACTCGGTTTGATTATAGAGCAACTTTGACTATTTATATGTAGACTGGTTACGCGTGTAATTCTACTAACAAACATTTCTGCCTCTTTTTGTGGGGGGCGAGGTAACATGAAATCCGCAACTTTCGATTTTATTCCATATAACTTTAGATTCAAATTTTGAATGTTAAAAATCATGAAAAGTAGTCACGTGTGAACCTCAAACGTTCTAAGTTCGAAGTTATTGTTTCGCAATTATAGGCTGTCTCGTTTAGTGATAAAGTGTAAAATTGAATGTAAATGCACAAGATCAATTGTGCTTATACCGTGGCAGAGGGGAAATGCTACCGCAAGGCTAGTCCTTATAATAATTAGTCAAAGTAGAGCAAACTCAACAGAATAACAAAAAATAATAAAAACCGGCCAAGTGTGAGTCGGACTCGTATTAAAGGACAAAAACAAAATTTTTAGTTATTATGTTGTGTGGTGGTGTGGTACGGAAACCTGCCTCGGTGCGCGAGTAGCCAGACTCGCATTTGACATTTTTTTACCATTCTGATTTAAATAAATGTGATGAAAAAATATATTTTCGTTTTAATTCTTAAATTTCATTATTATTTCAATTCAGTACCTACGTACTAGGCTTGCCTTTAGTATTTAGTACCAGTACCACACTACTTATACTGCGCCTTTGGCCTCAATCTTTAGCAGATGGTAAGTGATGAGAAGACCATGGAGGAGCGTGATATGCTCATCTAGAATTTTAACACTTTAATACTGAATTCAGTAGAATAATTCAATTATTGTGTATATTGTAAATAAATAAAGCATAAGCATAAGCATATGCTCACAACTATATTCCTAGTCAGAGATATTCTGAAACCACAGAACATCCACGTTTCACTAGTACCGAAACTATGTCCAGTGTGACGGGGTGTGAGCCCGTCGCCACTTGTAATTGACATTGGGTACAATACATGCCTCGAAATTGAAGCACGTAGGCTTCCTCACGATGTTTTCCTTCACCGAAAAGCCAGTGGTGTTACAAATCGTACATAAATTCCGAAAAACTCATTGGTACGAGTCGGTCTGGACGGGGATCGAACCATCGCCTCCTGCACGGCAGGCAAGGTTACCGCCTTAACTTAAACCACACACACTTAAAGAGGATTTACCCGTTAGCGTCAATCGTACATAAATAAATAACAACTCCTTTTAATTAAGTACACATAATACAACGAGATATAATAACTAAATAAATAACAAAATACAAAATATAGTTACGAAATATCTTTTGGAACAAGAAACAGGCATAATAGAAGTCATAAAATTTGCACACAACACTGAACATGAATCTATTTTCCTAAAAATGTTTCAAGTCACTACCGGGTCGAGTCGACTACTCGACGTATCTCATGACCCTTTATTTTCGGCTCACTGGAACTGGCATTCCTTTTTGAATTTCACAAATAATGTTTTACGAAAGGGGTCGCCTTATACATACGTAGTGGACCAAATTGGCAGAGTACAGTCGCCATCAGATATATCGTAGCATACAAGGTGTTCAAATATTTCCGAGCAGTGATAATTTTCAATAAATTATTTCTTTACTATGTTATTTCAAATGGAGATGTAAAACAAAAGAGTAGGGTGTTTTTTCCTAAACTGCTCAGATGTTTATGCTGCCTGCGTAGATAAATTTGATTTTCTAGGCGTTCTGATAATTTTGATTGGTTGTGTGTAAAGAAATTATTGAAAATTAGACCTGTTTTAAAATATTTGACCATCTTGTTTGCTATGATATATCACAAATTTTGTATGACAGAAATTAGTTCTCAACGTAACCACTTGGAGCGCTGTACGATATTCAATACAAAATTGGCGACGTAACTACAGTAGTAAAGTACAGTGAAAACTCATGGTAGGTCTACAGCGGTCTGGATTGCAACACCACATTCACACCTGAGAGGCCTGATCCATTGATAAAACCCAAATTTTGAACAGGTTCTTTACTCTGGACGAATTCAAACGGGTTCAAAGCTCCTCAGACTATGGCCCATATCCCGCCGAATGGCAAAATATTGGGCTGGAAAAATATAGAAAGACATAGAAGAAACTCAAATTTAAAGTTTTTAATAACGCTCTAGTGAGGTAGAAAGCAGGTTCAAACCCCTGAATATTACCGTATCTGCTTGCGTTGAAACGTAACGCCTTAGGCCAAAAGTGTCGTCATATTTATTGCAGTCTTACAACTTTTTAGAACTTTATCAAGCAATTTGATATGTGGTACAACTAATTTTAAAATTAAACTGTTTTTATAGGCATTTTTTTCGCAATTTATTGGTACAGGTACAATTGCCAAAAGATTCGGCCGAAGCTTATATAGGACCGAAAAGTCTCCTTTCAAATTACATTAAGCTCCTGAAGAGAGTTCTGCTCTTACTCAAAAAAAATCGTTTCCTGTAAATATGCCCTTACAGTCACACTATAGCAAACAGAATAGATATTGTTAGTACATAGTTCTACATAACTATACCACTGGTCCAGTACTTCAAACAACGCTTTGGATTTGACATTATGGCGTTCGCACATGCGCACTTGGTGCAAATTGTCTTTGACATATGTGTAGGGTTGACTTACCGGGCATCGTATGAACATCATCTACATTTCATTACTTTTTATTGTTCATTCTGCTATTAAAAATAGTATTTGAGCTAAAGAATTACTGAAAATGAGAATGTAGCGTTATTTTTCAACGTTTTTATGTACTGATAAGACTACATTTTATGTAGTCAAATACTACGGGTGCACGCGCCTGACTGCATTCCCTTGCTCGGCTTCCCTCAAGTTTCCCAGAAAGTGTGAGGTGAGGTGGGGGATCTGAAGTCATAGGGGGGCGGGGTGTGGCCGTTCTGTATGTAGAAGTATATACTATTACCTATTCTGTGACATTGCTTATTTTTTGTTGCAGGCTGAACTGGTGGCTGTTGAAGGAAAAGAAATAGAAACACATTACGTCTTAGCCCGCGAGAGGATCCGGCGATGGAACTCGACGTCCAAATGCTATCTTCTTGTGGAAAACTTACCTACACCTCTTCAGGTAATCATTGTTTTGTTGAGAAGTACGAAATGCAATTTATTGGTTTATGATAAAGTTACCATTTACCTTGAATTTCTGAGATACAATTGGCCTATGAGTGATACCTACATTACAAGGAGAACTTGTAAAGACAGACTCCAAAGTCCAACCGTGATGAACATTTTCATCGACCATCGGTACTGAAATGAGAGGAGCGAAGCTATTGAACACGACAGCGTTACATGTTTTCGAAGGTGCTTCAGATCTAAGTTTTAGACCATCAAACTGAACCACTTTTAATACGGAGACAACCACGAATTGGTGAAAAAAAATCTGCTGCTCCATACAAAACTGCAAACCTATTCTACCTAAATGTTAGCGATTTTTTTTTATACAGGCCCTGTATTAATTATAATGTGTTCTTCATATACAGGATGTTAGGATAAACAGTGGCATTACTTTATAGGGTGATTGTACCCATGATCCTGAACAACTTTTCAAGAAACTTATAGGAAATTTGAAAAAAAATACGGGTTTTCCAATACTAAATGAGAATAAATGCAATCAGCTGATCGAACGTTTTGCAAAAGCTGTTTTTTTTGCAATTTTTCCTTGGTCCTTTGGGAAAGTTGTTCAGTATCATGAGTATAATAAACTATGTCTACCCTAACACCAAATAACAAGTAAATCAGACTGACAAATGAAACTAAAACCAGATTTTTCACTTATCAATATTACGTATACTGTAAAATAAACCCACACATCCTTTGTCCCAAAAACAACTTACAATAAAGCATAAGCATATGCTCACGACTATATTCCCCGAGGGGGTAGACAGAGATATTCTGAAACCACAGAACATCCAAGTTTCACTAGGTATCGGAGGAGTGAGCCCGTCGCCACTACAACAAAACTAACAATAAAATGTTCTAAAAACGGCACCCTACCGCAGGCGGGCGGCATAGCGAGCGCGAGCGTGTGGTCGTCGTGCGGCTGCCGGCAGCGGCTGCTGGCTGCGGTGACCAGCGGCGGTCGCGCTGTCCATTGGGCTGCCGTCCCCGCCCCTCCTGCAAACGACAGTGACTTATGCCGGTTTAATTATACGTAAGTATATGTTTCGGCTATTGTGTGATTGCGGTTTTGTTTTGTGAATATAATTGTTTTAGGATACTTTCAAAGGAGGAAGCCAGGTGCCCAAAGAAACTTAGGCCTCAAGTGTACACATTATGAATCTATATGGAAATAATAGTATGTAATGCCAGTTATTAAATTAGTAAAGGAAAAGGTTTATACAATGTTTGTGGAATTTACTTTTCGAAATTAACTGTATTTTATTTGTAGTTTTAACTGTTTTCGGGATCCGTTGGTAATTAAATGTTATTTAGCTTGCTGCCCACACGATAAAAAGGAGACTGGTATAATGGATCATTGCCTAAACAAATACTGTAGTAAATATGTCGTTGGATCTTGAAATATTATATTCAAAATAATCTGTCCTTTGTCACTTCAAGCTGTCATCCGCAAACCTAATTAATTAAAATTATTTCCCCTAAGCACTTTTAATTGCACTAACAGCCAATAAATAGTATAAAAACCTATTAAGTGCAAATCTGGTGGTCTGCGTTGGCATAAAAGAGGCAATAAAATAAACTTGGCTTAATTAAGAACACGCCAGCGTTATGGTGTTTATCATTTCCGACGGGCCACCATTTACTTTTTATATTTTTTGGTACTTAATTAATGCTTAATTCGCCCCAATTGGCACGTGTCGTCTCTAGACGAACACCAATTCTAATTAGTGTTTAATAATGAGGTGGTACAATTCGATCAAACAATGAGGTAGCCGAAGGTGTATATTTATCAAACAGGGTGTAAAAGAGAGGTGGCGAAAAAAGATATTCTAGATATTTGAGTCGAGTAGGTATTTCGGTTTTGTTTGGAGTTTTTTTCACGATTTTGATGTTGGCTCCGTACACGTTGTGAGAGTTCAGTTTGATGGTCTAAAGATAAAGCACCCCTTTTAATATCATTACTCCTTTCCGTTACACCCTGTATTACCCTGTAGTTGAACCGACCCAGCTTAATAAAAGAATGATCTTCATTAGCTGACTTGGTTAAATATGTTTTGATAGAAAAAAAATACAATAACATAAACATCCTTTAATTGGACATCAATAACATAATAAAAAACTTTTTTACTTGACATATTTACTAACAGAAGAAACGTTAAAATTCCTGTCACTAATTAAACTCTAAGAGGAAGCTAGAAATAGGTATTGTCTAACGCTAATTATCAAAGTTGTGAAAATATTGATGGTGATCCTTCTGCCGTGACGCATCATTTTGCAAAATGGAACGCAATCAATAGAGAGGCACGTTCGCTCCAGGACATAAATTATTTAGTGGGCTATTTGTGAGATTTTTAATTGATCGAATTATGGCAGGTCCTTTATAATGAAAATTTGTAGTTCCACTTAGTTCGACAAAAATGTATTTTACAGTAAAGTATATAATTACCTCCAAGGATAGTAAAAGCTTGTCTAATAGAACTTAATTATTATGCAGTCTCGCCTATTTTTTTAGGTTCAGCAAGTTTCATAAAATGTTGAGATGTTTTGATGATGATAATAATTATTTCACTACAATTATTGTAATGTCCTTGAAAATGCTGAACCAGACTAAATCTAAACAACTTTCCCTAAGGAACATGGGTCGAAACACGAGAATTTTTTTGGACCTCCCATAGAAAACGTTCTGTCGGCGAATCATTCACAGGCGAAAGATTCTGTCGTCGAAACACTCGATAGCGAAACGTACTTTAGGCGAACCATTCGACGGAGAAACGACTGTCGGAAAAATGTGTCAGAATCAGAAAATCGATCGGCTGATCCGCACTTTTGTCAACAAATTTTTCTCGTTTTCCCACCCATATGTTCCTTAGGGAAAGTTGTTTAGGATAATGGTCTGAATACACCCTCAAAGTTATGTTAGTAATTAAAATTTAGTGGTGTCTAGGCTGATGATGATGATGAATATCAATATTCTTCTTCTTATCATGTGGGCAGCAAGCACTGGTTTTAGAGTTTTTTCAGACCGCCTTACGGCCTCTGAATATCAATATTTATTTGTTTAGTAGGTATTGACATAATTAAAATTGTTAACAGTCTTTTCAACATCAACCCTGAAAATAAAAGCGAAAAGGCATCGTTTGCAAACATAATTAACTTTAACATCTCTGCTAGCAAGTCGTCGAGATTGCGTTTTTTTTTCTCTTTACCCTTGAGGCTTTTTAATGTTCCTCGACAACTTGGCCGGTACAAAAGATTTTCAACAGTGGTTTTAAGAATGAATTTACTTGCCTATCGTCGTTGTTCAGAATACAACACTTGAATGTTTATATGAAGATATTTAACCGGTCCCGTTTTCACCCTTTGGGTACGGAACCCTAAAAATTATGATGATGCTCATAATCTATTTCGAGTACAGTGACTGCTTAAGTACAAAAGCAAATGATTATGTGTCAGTACTAAACACATATATAGGGTCCTTCTTAATATGCTGACACTTTTTTAAGGGGATGATCAGAGTAACAAACTGAACAATTTTCTCTATGGGACCAACATAGAAATCGTGAAAAAAAAATCTGCTGTTCCTTCCAAAACCTACTCGAGCCAAATGTATGGGACAGCTGTTTTTTTTCGCTATTTCGATATTAGTCCCATAGAGAAAGTTCTTCAATTTGACGGTCTGATTATCCCCTTAAAAAGTGTCAGCATATTAAGAAGGTATTACTATTATTTTTATGAGTAGTAGTAACCGTGGATTACTTCTGAGAACTAAAGTGGTAGCACAAAACATATCTGCCGAAAAACTGACTAAACGATAATGAGTCAGAGTTCTAGAATGGTGACCACGACCTGGCAGGCGTAATGTGGGACGCACTGCGACCCTCTGCCTAAAAATCTAGCGGGGACCGACTGGATGAGGAAGGGTGAGGATAGAGTTTTGTGACGGGCCTTGGGAGAGGCTGATATTCAGCAGTGAACATTGGTACGCTGATAATTTCCTGTTTTTAGCAACCTCTGGCTATTGATAGTCAAATTTAACCAGGTCGTCCCACCATCTTTTACTAAGCAAATTAGAAACATTGCACGTGAACATGGAGACTCAGTGTTTACATTTGTTGCAATCAAAATTTAGGTTATTTTAATCTTAATTTCTAATATAATTTCCAATCCTGTTCGTTGTAGAAGTATTTAAATAATTATTTTTATGCCATCGCAGCGAAGGGTGTAAAACACGACTTTCCCTGTTTTTATTTTCTTTTCACTTAAAAAAAGGAACATTAAACACGTCCAAGACTGGAAGAAGTTTATTCCCGGTGATTTATATGCGATTCGGGAATAGCCCGGGAGTATTTAAATGTTGACCCACATTTTTAAGTTGCCAAGTTAAGAGTTTTTATAGGCACGCCTCATTTATTTTGTACGAACTGATTTTATTTTTCTTGTTTGTTTTTTTTCAGAGATGTTGTGATTTTTATTAGATTCCTACTTATAAAAATAAATTATCTACACTAATATTATAAAGAGGAAAGATTTGTACCTATTTTTGTATGTTTGTATGTTTGTAATGAATAGGCTCAAAAATTACTGGGCCGATTTAAAAAATTCTTTCACCAATAGAATGCTACATTCTTCCAATTTGACATAGGCTACATTTCATTTTGAAAAAAATTAGGGATCCTTGGTAAAATTTGAACAATGTAACCGAAGGTGTAGAAAAATGAGTCTTAAAATTTATTTGTCTACCTCGTGCGAAGCCGGGACGGGCTGCTAGTGACTTATAAAAACAAATAATAAATAGGAAGGTAAGGTCTAAAATATTATTTTAAATAATATTATTTAATTTTATTGGCATAGTATATGCACACGACTATATTCCCCGAATATTATTAACAATAAACAAAATCAAATGTTGTAGTTCATTTCGTGTGTGAGGCTGACATAGCCTCATAATAAAATAAAGGATTAAAAAATGATAACTACCCAAGTAACGTTGTTTATTGCATATGTCCATAGTATGATGCGAACGATAAAGACGTACTTCCGATGCCAGCGGCCGATGCGACTGACGCGCGCGTCGGACGCGTAGGGGAAAGGGGCCCAAAGGGGACACCTTACCGGAAAATAAAAAAATATACAATTTATAAATAAGTTACACCATTTAGTTTTTTACCATAAGGTCCATTAACGAATACTTTTGAATGGTGAATGGTTGAATTTATCAAAATTTGAAATATATAATAATTGTAAACAATTTACTAAACGCCTACGATTGCCCGCTTTGCCCGAAGGGGAGGCCTAAAGCGGGCACTCGCTTAGGGCAAAACGGGCAGGGGATGAGGTAAAGCGGGCATGCCTAAATTCTATCAGTAGATTACAAATTATCAGAAATAGAATAGCCATATACTGACTTGAATATATGTAGAGTAAAAGAAACAAAAAACGTTGATCAAGCTATGTATTTTAATCACGTAATAGTTATACAATTATAAAATTTGAATAACAAAACAAAACTTCTTAGGAACTTCTTACTTTTAGGTACAATATATCCAGATATATCTGAAATAATACTGTTAAATTATAAAAAAATAGTATTAGCATTTAGTTAATCTAATCAGACTTTCTAGGTACTTAGTAACTATTTTTGTTTATTCATTTATAATCAGTCTAGCAAAAAAAATTAAATTATCAGTCTCTCCTGAAATAATCTATAAGAAATAACAACTGTTAACTAACTAAACATTATACAAATATTCTACTCTGTAATGAAATATGAACGATATTTTAGTATTTCTACAAAATAAAACTTTGTTTACTATTTTAACAATAATCAGTCATTATTTTAAAAGTAATATTTCTTATAAGTACCTATTTATTGGTTATAGCCTATATCTAATACGTATGTAGGTAATTTATTAAATTTCATGACAAATATCACAATAAAATGACCCAATTCCGGAATATGTAGTGCAATTTTCGTGAGCCCACGAATCGCAATCATTGCATTTTATCCAGTCCTCGACGGGCGGGTCCTCATATGGCTCATGGCATACAAAACAATGATATTGCTTGGCAGGCTTAACACTAAGTGATTTTCCCTCTGATGGATGTTTTTTAATCAACTTTGGTTTTTTACTACGAAGTTCTTCTTTTATATTCCGTTTAACGGGTTTCACATTGGCTTTTTTCTTTTTGTCCATCTTAGCTCTTTGCTCTTCTTTAATCGGTGTGCTAGTTAATACCTCAGCTTTTTGTGTTTTTCTGCGGCGGTTTGTTTTATTTGGAGCCACTTTAGGTACTGGTCTTATCATCATAGGACTTAGATGTGTACTGCAGCTAGGAATAGCAAGTTTATCTGTGGGCAGATTTACATTTTCAGTGCCGGGAGAAACTGGGATAACTGAGTCATCGGTTGCCACTTGTTGAAAACCAGCAGGGTTAAATTCTGATACAGAATTGTTTTTTGGCAAATTCTTAGTCTCATTCTCTCTGTTCTGAATAATGTTTTCAAGCTCCGATGGAGATGGCGTTCTATCAGGATCCTTTTCCTCTGGAAAAAGTGATACAGGGCCATGTTCTTTGGAATTCTGAATAACTGGGTCCTCTGGATATATTTCTGGGCCAATTTGCGGGGGTGTAATAACTGTGGGAGGAGTCACATAGCCTTTCTCAATATCTTCAGGTGGAAACACATTGTGGGTGCTTACTATATCTTCCAGCATCGACGGTGATGGTGTTGCCCTATCAGCTTCTTCTTCAAGTGGCAAAGGTATTTCAATTTGTTGTTCAGGTTCAGGCGGATTCAACGGATTTTCTGTAACAGAGGCTGGCAGAAAATCAGCTTCATCAAAAATGAACCGGTTTGGTGGGTGCAGGCCAGTCGTCCTAAATCCGTTGATAGCATTGTTTGTTGTAGCTGCTTTCACATATGCATCGGCAAACAGTTTGGCTACGTCATACTGATTTATTATTCGTCCAGCATGTGCCTTCTGGAAAACGGCCAATGCCTGCTCGAAATGAGTTTTAAGCGGTCCGTACACGCAGTAATCTAAGGGCTGCATACGATGTGTTGTATGTGGCGCCAAAGAAACAAAAATGATGTGGTGTGCTGACGCATATTCTAATGCTGGTAAATATTTGTGGGACTCGTGGTTATCGAGGACGAGAATTACTTTTTTTTCTGAGGTTGGTCTGACGATCTCAGCAAAAAATCTTAGCCATTCCAAAAACACCGGCCCATTGATCCACCCATTATCAGAACAGGTGCCTAGGGTACCGGGTGGAGCTCCATCAAGGAGGCGCTGAATCATTTTCTTCCTCGCGAATATCATGAATGGGGGAATAAATGACCCAGCAGCATTACAGCAGCAAATTACTGTGGTGGTTTTGCCTCTCTCAGTGCTAGCTATGAGACCCACTTGTCGCTTCCCGGATTTTGTCAAGACCCTCGGCGGTTTGTTTGAAGAAGTTTGGACGCCTGTCTCATCCATATTATATAAACGAGTAGCATCAACTTTATGCTTTTCAATTTGTTCCTCTAGTAAATCGAAAAATCGATAGACTTGGGGCTTGTTAAACCCTCTGGCTCGAGCAATGGATGTTGGCTCTGGTTTACGTAAAGTTAAGTCTGGATGACGTTTAATAAAACCTTTGTACCAGTCTAAACCAGCTGCCCCATTTTTAAAAGGATGTGGAATCTCATTCATTTCAGCGAAATTGTAAACGAGTTCTAAAAATTCTTGTTTTGACAGCCCGTAAAACAAAGCGTCCATGTGGAAGACGTATTCTAAAAGCTCAGTTTCTTGCTCCGAAGAAAAGACAGTAGTAAATCTACCAAGCTTTATTTCACACGAACCCGATTTAAGATGACGTTGCAGTGTCGTTCTTGGTATCCCATATTTAGTTGCTACGTTTTTGACAGGTTTTCCTAATTCTTTCACTTCTCGCATAGCCTGCTGCATAGTTGAGGGTTGCCATGAGGCCTGCGACGTTTTCCGTTTATATTTATTAACCATCTGAAAAAAAAAACACATAAATTAAAGGATATTACATTTTAGCCGACGGGGCAAAGCGGGCACGTGTCCGCTTTACCCTGCCCACTTTGCCTTTTTCGACATTTCAAAAATTCGGACGAAATCTAACCTCAAAATTTTGAGACATGAGGTTTTTAATGCAACCAAAATACGGCCAGATAAACACTGAATAACCAACAAGTTTTGATTAAAGGATTGTAAACACCAAAACAAAGAGAACTTCATGTAACATACCTTGCAATATTTTTCAAAAATCCACAAAAAACATTTATTTGTTGCAGCTTGTACATGCGTGCTCGCAGGCGAATCGAGCGACTGACGCGAGGTGGGAAAGGCGCGGGGAGGGCGCTCACGCGACGAGAGCGCGCCATTACTTGAAATGGCAATACTGTGTAGAGTGCCTGCTTTAGGCACTGTGCCCCCTTTGGGCCCCTTTCCCCTAGTTCTGTCATATGCCATATGTCTATCGCATCGGCCGTGCGCGTCTGACGCACGCGTTAGTCGCTGGCATCGGAAGCGGCGCCATACGTTTTCATAGTAACTATACTTCATTCCAAATTAGGACGACGAGATTTTTCGATTCCTATTTAGCTTTCTGGCTAATTCTGATTACCAAATGTAATTAATTTATTGGATACATATACTATCTGACATATCTTGGACGTTACTAAAGCTGTTCTAAGAATAAGTGAGAGGAAGTGTTTCAAATCTCTGTTTCTGTAATACAAAATAGCCTTAAAATTTCGTTGCTATATTGAATGGAGTATAGTATAACCGCATTGGCCATCGGCCGCGAGCCGCGCGCGTCATTCGCATCGGCCGCTAGCATCGGAAGTGCACCTTTAGGCTATATCAAGCCCTTCAACTCGTTCGTTCGCGCGGAAATAGAATCTAATACGATAATGCTTTATCACGCTGCCGCTGCCATACTACGGCCTCCGATGCACTTTACTTGAAGTACCTACCTAAATATATTTCCCATTTCCATTTTTTTACAACACACAATAGCTTTTGTCAACGTTTGAATTTTTCAAAATCCACTAACCATAAAAACGTTGGCAGTTGAAAAAAATAAACGAATGAATAAAAATATTGCTCAATGTGCCTGCGTGGAAACGGAAACAAGATTATGGCGGTTTTGATGAATGAGCCTCCAGGGTCACACCGACATCGCACCAATTGCGCTACTCTTTTGTTTTTATGGGTAGGTAGGTTCACTCCTGTACTTTATCATTAACATTTATTTTAATTCTCTATGTCAAGTTTTTTTTTAAAAGGCTGAATCTAAAACCATTACGAGATAATTCTCTCAATATTTTCTATGTAAGAGATTTTAGAATGAAAGGATTACAGATAGGATCGTTTTTCGGTATTACGAGTGACGTCAAACTAAACTATGTTCCTAAAAATATATAACGTTCTTTTTGAAATTGAGTAATTAATAATATTGTATAAATCTTATATAAATTAGGCAACGTTATGTAAATATCCGAACAATCTGTAACTGTAACATTATTTTTTAGTTAACGTAAGTTTTTTAAAATACCTATGTTGCCGTGCCCTTGCAGGGCTCATGTACCCAAATTGGCTACTTTTGTTACACCTAAGCTGTACCTATATTGTAAATGAAAGCGAATAAAGGGGCTTTAGCATATTTTAAATAAATGAATACTGAATACGTAAGCGTATAATCGCAGGACCTGTAAACTCCTTGGTAAAGTAAAAATTAACATAAAATAACTGGCCATTACAAAAAAAAAAATTCAATATTTCGTATTTGTTGATGTTTCTGTTTCCAGTATAGAGTTAAAGGCGATAGAAGATTTTTATTTCTTAAAATTAAGCAAAGGTTTTTAGTTCCAATGAGTTTTTCGCGACCACTTTTGCCATTTACAAATTACAGCTAAATATTAAATTTGTATTGATAAACTCGATGAATTGCAAAACAAATAAATTAAGTTTCTTAAAATGATGTCTTCTATCCGTAAAAATTATAAAATAAGGACAAAAAAAACTCCGTTGTGTGTCGGTGAATAGGAACCTAGTGGTAGGCGCGTGGTTTCGGCTTAGAATGGATCAATGAACCACTGCATTTATTACCTAGGGTCACAGAATAGGTAATGGTATATAGTATACACAGAACGGCCACTCCCCGCCCCCCTCTGCCTTCAGGTTTCCCATCTCCCCTCACACTTTCTGGGAAACTTGAGGGAAGCCAAGTAAGGGAATGCAGTCAGGCGCGCGCACCCATAGTATTTGACAACATAAAATGGAGTCTTTTCAGTGCAAAAAGAACGTTGAAAAACAACGCTAAATTCGCATTTTCACGAATTCTTTAGCTCAACTGCTATTTTTAATAACAGAACGAACAATAAAAGTAACGAAATGTAGATGATGTCCATACGATACGTGGTAAGACAACCCTAAAATAAAAATATGTCAAAGACAATTTGCACGAAGTGCGCATGTGCGAACGCCATCGTGTCAAATCCAAAAGGCTATTTGAAGTGCCGGACCTGTGCTAGGGTATCGTAAGAGGTGACTGAAGGATATGGTTTCTTATGTAGTTTTGTTGTGGGCAAAATGTTAGCCATCTAGCATCCACTACTTGGCAACAACTAGACAGTTACCTAAGGCGCGATTTATACAGATGAGACGTATGGCGGTGGCGGATAGTCAAAGTTACTTTACAAGTTATGTTACAATTAAAACTCTAAGAGTACGTAGCATAGCGTCGTCGTCTCCAGACGACGTCACCTGGAGGCATAAGCATAAGCATATGCTTACAACCATATTCCCCTAGGGGGTAGTCAAAGATATTCTGAAACTTCAGAACATCCACGTTTCACCAGTAGTACTGAAACTCACCTGGATGCGCGGGGGCGATTCTCCTTTACGACAAAAACGACGCTATGCTACGTACTATAAGATTTATATTGTGTTACTTAGATTAACCACCACCGCCATACGTCTCTTCTGTATAAACCGTGGCTTAAACACGTTTTAAGCATAAACAATACAGGGTGTATGAGTAGAGAGTTTCATTACTTGTGATACTGAACAATTTACCCCAAAGAGCCCTAGATTAATTTATCAAAAAGTAAACAATACAAGACTTAATACGCATCTGTGCTGCATCTGTGGATATATTCATATTGCGAACGAAATCTATACCACCATAAATAATCTAAAAGTTTCTCTTATATTGTACTGTAATAAAGGAAATACTTATAATAAGGTTTATTTCATAAGACGCGGAGTCCATACCCTTGGGTCCCATTCATCAAGTCTACGTCAGACAAACCTGGATAATATTCTCATCTGATCGTACTAAAAAACAGACCTATTTTTTTCGCTACGTTAGCATTATTTTCAGTTGTTATACCGTTTTTACAACGCAATTTTTTGCTTGTGTGACAATTTGAACGTTATCTCTTATTTACCCTGCGGTAAAACCTACCGCAGGGTAAACTAGAATTACGGACAGAACAGGTAATTATGGATATTTATTACAAACCATGTACAATAAGCTCTTGTAGTTTATGCATACATGCATGCATGCATTGCGTGCATATGCTCACGACTATATTCCCCGACTGGGCAGTCAGAGATATTATGAAACCTCTGAACATCCACGTTTCACCAATAGTACCGAAACTCTGTCCAGTGTGACGGGGGGTGAGCCCGTTGCCACTTTTAATGGACAGTGGGTACAATACATGCCTCGAAATTGAAGCATGCACGTTTCGTCACGATGTTTTCCTTCACCGAAAAGCCAGTGGTGTTACAAATCGTACATAAATTCCGAAAAACTCATTGGTACGAGTCGGTCTGGATGGGGATCGAACCATCGCCTCCTGCACGGCAGGCAAGGTTACTCGCCTTAACTTAAACCACACACACTTAAAGTGGATTTATCCGTTAGCGTGCTCTATACAAACGAAGTTCTATCTTTTATCTAATCTATTATAAATTGTTACAAAAGTGTGTCTATACGTTGAATATATTTACAAGAAAGAAGTTACGATATATTATTTAGGTGTCCCTAACTCCAATAAAAACTACATATTTTTGAATTTCTTGTCTGTTTGTTTGTTTGGTCGAACATCGCGTAAAAACTACTTGACCTTTGTTGATTAATCTTTTTGAGCTTATGATTAGACTTAAAAACTGGTATATACAGGGCCCTTCTTAATATGCTGAACCTTTTTTAAGGGGATGATCAGGACCTTCAAACTGAACAACTTTATGGGAACAACATAAAAACTACTGTCACATACATTTGGCTCGAGTAGGTTTGCAGTTTTGCATGAAACAGCAGATTTTTTATTTCGCGATTTCGATGATGGAGTTACAGAGAAAGTTGTTCAGTTTGACGGTCTGATCATCCCCTTAAAAAAGTTTCAGCATATTAAGAAGGACACTATATACGACGCGGGGGCAAAAGCTGGTCTAATCTCTAATGATAAAAATACAGTAGGAAAAACTTTATAGCTACGAAATTTTCTTTTAAGCACTCTAACTTGCATCCCAAGACCCGGTACCCAAGACCAGAACCACAAATATTTACCGATAACAACCACAAACAAGCAAACAGCTCATTATCGTTTCAGTAAGCACAACCGTTGAAGGAAATATCGTTGAGTTTCAAAACTAATTAAAGTTTAACAGACGATGTTGTGACCTGCCCGTAATGGGTAAACTTTACTTGAAGGGATCATTGAATAATGTCAGCTTGGATGCACGAAGTATTCTGTTTGGGTTTGATTTTAGTTCGAGGATAGAAATCGAAGTTTTTCTCGATTTCAATTTTGGCTTCATAGTGAAAGTTGTTCAGTTTGATGATCGAAAGCACCCCTTTTTGTTATACCCTGTATGGTCTCCAGTACTGAGGTAGAATGTATAGAGCCAACTCCGCGCTTCATGACGTTGTCCCATTCAATTCAGTATGCCACGTTTTTTTTTTGGAGGGCTGTATCGAAAACCATTTTGAGATAATTGTTTCCATAATAATATTTTCTATGTCAGAGATTTTAAAGTGAATGGATTACCTATATTTTTAATAAAATAACGTCGTTTTTCGGTCCGTCCAGTGACGTCACTGGAAAACCTGTGAACTCCTTGGTGAACTTAAAGTAAATTTAAAATAACTGGCCATTATGAAAAAAAAAATACATTCACAATGGCAGAATTTGACATTTGACGTTGCCGTTTCTGTTTCCAGTACAGAGTTAGAAAGAGAAGGCAGGAATTTTGCTTTTTAATAAAGCAGTAAGTAGTTTTTCTCCATGGAGTTCGAATTATTTTCTCTCCACCATTTTTGCATTTAGAGATTACAGATCTAAGTAAATTAAAAATTAAATTGGTGTCTTAAAATTATGTTTTCTATCCGTAAAAAGTATAAAATGAAGAACTAGGGCTGTCAGTTACATAGAGTCTCGCGCGATGCGGAATACAGCACACTTGAATAGTAATTGGATTGCAATGTGATTAGAACTGAAATTGGATAAGAATATAACTTCGATGTTTTTAATTAGCGCAATCGGTCTCCAGGGCTTGCCCAAACGATAAGAAGAAGACTGGTTTAAAGGAAGCTAAAATTGAAGATACATCAATGTTCCTGATCACCCCGAAAGGATTAACGGTCGTGAGTTTACGGATTAATAAGATATTAAATACCAAATGTACCTACAGTCGCTGAACAATAATATCATATTACAGACCACAAACGTCCACAGCTAGCAATCAACCGAACAATTATTCCGATAATGTCCAACTATAAATCCGGCCTAATGAGTTATGATACCCAAATGCAAGCATTGTGCTCATTGCAATACTACTACATACATTCACGTCCGTAGGGGTATCTGGGTGTTCTAAAACTTTAACAAATACCAGCTAAAACAATACCCTGGTACTTAATATTAAAAGGGGAAGTTTACACTATTAAACTGAACAACTTTCACTATGGAGACCATGTAATAATCCCCATATCCCCTGACTACCCTGGTCAGAAGATTTGCTTTTCCCACTGAGGTATATGTATACATAGAGCTAACTCCGCACTTCATGTCGTTGTCCCATTCATCTGTGGCGATATAGGCACTCTTGCATTTAGTCATTCTTTCACTGCGGTCACGTGTAGCAGTTTTATTGAAAACAATTTAATCCTCAAAAAATTCCGTGGTGTGTACTGAGAATTGAGATACTGCAAAAACAATTCGAGAAATGTAAAGGAATAACTTTTAATAGGTAAGCAAGATGAATTAATTATTAAATAATATTGTAAACGCTTTTAAAAAAAATGTTCGTGCCCTCGAAAAATATATTAAATTATGAACACAAAAAAGGGCAAACCGAAACTATGCCAAGTTCGTTCAGTTGGCAAAGATGATTCCGTGCTTCGGATGGCACGTTAAGCCGTTGGTCCCTGCTACTATCTAAAAACCACGTCAGAGGCCGTAAGGCGGTCTGAAAAAACTCTGACACCAGGGCTTGCTGCCCACACGATAAGAAGAAGAAGATCTAACTCAGTGGCTTTACCTGAATGTTTCAAGCTCAAGTGGTAATGGATGGTGGTGGATGGTACCTACAGATACACTGCAGAAGAAACCATTATTATTATTATTATAACACTTTATTGTACACAAAGACATAATAATATACAAAGTTGAGAAGACATGTACAAAGGGCGAGCTTATCTCTGAAGAGATTTCTTCCAGCAGACCCGCAAAAGAGACAGTTAATAATTACAAGGCAAACTTATTGTGTACAGACAAACAATAAACAAATATAATATACAACATATACCTACAACATACAATAGATATCAGAATATATAAATATATATAAATATCACTTAAGGTAGAGAGAGATAGTGCTCTTTCGTTCTCTTTTTAAATATAGAAATAGATTCAGAGTCGCGAATGTCGGCGGGGAGTGAGTTCCACAACCGAGCAGCATGGATGGTGAAGGAGTAGGAGTAGAAGTCGGTGGAGTGGGATGGGATACTAAGTTGGGTACGGATGTGGGATCGGCAAGGTTTGTCAGGAGGGCGGGAGAAGGAGAAACGTTCACGGAGATAGTTAGGATATGAAGGGTTGTGTAGGATGTTGTATAGAAGACAAAGGATGTGGACATTCCTACGATCGCGTACGGGGAGCCATTTCAGCTGGGTCCGAAACTTGGACACATGGTCATACTTTCGCAGACCGAAAACGAAACGTATGCCCAAGTTCTGTAGTCTTTCCAACTTGTTATTTAACTCCTCGGTGGCATCGAGACAACAGACATCCGCGTAGTCGATGATAGGAAGGATTAGGGATTGGGCTAAGAGGATTTTGGTGTTGATGGGAAGAAAATTTTGAAGACGTTTAAGGGAATGGAAGGAGAAGTGTACTTTTTTACTAATCTGGTTGAAGTGGTCGGCCCAGGACAGGTTGGAGTCGAAGATGACTCCGAGATTTTTAGCGGACTTACTGTAGGGAATGATGATATTGTTGTAACTAACAGGTGGAACAAGGGACAGATCGACGCGACTACGCATCCTTCTACTACCGATGACCAGACACTGCGACTTGGAGGGATTGACCATCAGACCATTGGACTGAGCCCAGGTGCAGATGTGCTCCAGGTCAACATTTATCGCACCGATAGCGTCACTGATATTGTCGGGTTTGAAGTGTCGATAGATTTGAAGGTCATCAGCGTACAAATGATAGCTGGATGATATAATGACCGTGATGGTATTAATAAAAACTGAGAAGAGAAGAGGAGAAAGAACACCACCTTGAGGCACGCCTGCAGTGAGATCGCACCAATCAGATGAGATCCCGCCAGAGCGGATACACTGCGAACGGCCTCGGAGATA